>OZ018320.1:46544978-47144978 GCA_963969495.1 Ceratothoa steindachneri
TACTTAATCTTTGTAAACTTCATAGAAATATCCCCTAAATATGTTCGATTCTGATACCATGAGTTTCCTATCGTTCGCCAACAATAATTCTTAATTAGCGTTAAAATGATTAGTGTTCCATCAACGAATTTTAATATTAGATAGAATAACGAATTTATTGCTTCAAAATCTGCAAAAAAGTTTACATAAGGAATTAGAAAATACAATTCTCTGATAGTCAACTTCGTTTATGGTAGTGAACTTTTCCCCTTTAGGTTTAAATTGGAAAACAGAGGTATTTTTGTGTTACTTTGAATAATAGTCTTAATTACAGGTTTATTACAAATCCAGATATATTCTATGTATATGGATACGTTCAACACTGATTTATTTAGCATTCTCTAATCAACAAGAAGATTTTTAAATACTGTATAGCTGTTCTGATAGAAATTCATAATTTCACGTGAAGGACCTAATTTTCTTAAAGTGCCAGTGGTATTTTGTGATTTAAGGTGAGAAGATGAATTAATTTATCATGCTAAATAAGTTCTACGTAATACCTAATCATTCCAAACTCTATTAACTTAAAACATTCTTTCATTTTCATTTCGTCAAGAGTTCATATGAAGGAGTCTTCGACTCCAAATGATAGTAAACTTGCACGTACTCTCAAGTTCTACATGTAAATATTTATCTGATTTATTTTATTTCAATGCATAAAAGTAGGAGAGACACAGCTGCAAAATGGAAAATACAACTCTTGTAGGCGTATTCTTGACCTCCTTTTAAGATTCGCACTTAAGTTTTTGAAACCGAGATTGAAATAGTAAGGCGCATATTTGGATGATTTATGGATTTTTTATATCGTGCGTCTAATTTATGTGAAAAAACATTGGCCGAACTCGAGCAACTTCGAATGCCATTCTTTGCTTGGTCAATGACAGCGTTGTGAGTGTGGGAGAAACGATGAGAGTTAGGCAGGGAAAGTTTTGGTTCAGGTAATACGCGGGTTTTAATATCACAGGCCGCTATGCAGGCGTGCATGACTGAAGGACTTGTGGACCTTTCCTACGACCTGGACGCTACGAAGGGATTTATTTTATAGGGCCCAGAGTTTTTGTTGTTAATGATTTTAAAAGCTTTCGCGTCACCATTGGGAGTAAAAACGTGAGATATCTTTTTAGCAGCACCGCCTGAACAGGAAATTGTCCTAGCTTCAATCAAAAACTGCACAGCATCGACTTATAAGAGCGCTTTAACGGATTTCACCTAGTTTCTTTTGTTCGGTTGAAAGACTTATTTTAGTGGGGTATAGCTTAAAGTTTTTATATTATGGATGGCTTAATTCAGTATATCAACTTGAAAGCCGAATTTACGAAACCATCGACTTCTCAGTCAGTGAATAATAGGAATTGATCCATATGTTTAAATTGGAAACAAGAAAGAGTTTAAATATCACATCTAAATTTATACATTTGGTGAAGCTAAATTTAAGCTCGACACAAGATGAACGGATAAGATTTGCGAAGTAAACCTCATATTCTGATAAAATTTTGAAAATTTGATCGAATATAGCAGTGCGACCCAGTGCGAGCTCGGTTCTCTTGTTTGCTGACATAATGCATAAATAAACAAGTGGGGCCCTCACAAAACTTTATCGTTGAAATTTAAAGCTAGTCAATTATCGACGCAAGTATCGTACTCGGGAAACCCCTAAAAACACGAGATTTCGACATTTACCTATGTGATAATAAGGATATACTATAACAGGCATTTAAGCAGGGAATTTTTGCCACAGTAAAGTTTACAAACATTTAGTTTCTCTGATTCCCTTAAAATATACAATTTTGACATAGCCTGAGGAGTTGATGCAGTGATGTTCGTTTCATTTGGAAAATTAATGAGAAATTTTAAAGTGTGGGGTTCCTTAACTCAATATTTTTATGATGAATTTTCTTGATAACAGTGAATTTTAATTTTTTACTCTAGTTCAAATTTTATAACTTTCAAATAATTTCTGTCAAATAGTCTAAATTTTTTCAAGATAGAATTATGCTTGTACAGACTCTATTCTTGTTTAAAGAGGCAAATTTTTTTAATACAAAATTTTTAAAAAATTGTCTAAGGCCATGAACGATCGAATTCGTTTAAGTACTCTTGGAATTTAGTATAGTTATATTCTTCGATCGATTGCCATTTAAGTCTCGAAAATGAATGTTATTTCAAGAAATTCTTACCTAAAAATATCGTGATAAAAGCAATCACAGGTGGATTCGTTATTTTACAATGCTTTATAACCGTATGTGAAAAGATTCTTCAACTTATAGGAGTCTGTTAAATCAACTCGAGATCTGATTAAATTTTGAAACTGGGAAAAGAACGAATGAAAACTCTTTTTGACGGAAAATGTTGGGCAATGAAGCAGTGGAATCTGAGACTCTTTTTTCAGAATTGCTTTAAAATCCTGAATTAACTCATTAACAATTCTTTTCTCACCAGAAGCATAACATCCAAACCAGGTCCACAAATAATTGTTTCTAAACATCTCACGTCTTCAACTTAAATGCTAAGTTCCGCCAAATTATTTTCCCAGTACAAATGCTAAGATGTTTAGAAGTCCGCTTTCTTTTCAAATAATGTTCAAAAGACGTCATATGAATTATGACTGGGGTATACATAATAAAATAATATAGCCATCGAATCCCTTGATTTTTATTAAAATCTTAGTCACAATCGTCAAAGAAAACGGATTTCAACGGCAAAGTTCGAATAACTTTTGATAAAAACAATATCTTTCTTTTTAGCATGACCGAGCGATTGAATTAAATCCCGATACGCATCCCAGAATGCTCAAGAATAATTGACTATCGAGTAGGGTGACTTTTAAATCTGTTTAAAGGTAACAACAAGGAAAGAAGGTACCCTAGAAGACCTTACGGTCCATTCAATGAGGGTACCTTTGGACTAGCAGTCGAGCGGGCACATCTCTGCTCAAATGCTTTACGTCCTTTCACTGCCATTTATCAAGACCCTGTCTAGTCTTGACTTAAATTGGTTAACAGATTCACTGTTGACAACTTCCACTGGAAGTGCGTTCCGACTAGCGCAGATACTGTATGTGAAAAACTTTCCACACAGATCGCGGTTGTAACGCTTCAGTTCAAGTTTAAAGCCGTGGTTTCTTGTTCTGCTCTCAACAAGTGTGAAAATATCCCTGTAGTCAACATTGTCGAACCCTCGAAGTATTTTAAGAACTTCGATGAGCTGACCACGCAGTCTACGGGTTTCCAACGAGAACAGATCTAATTCCCTTAATCGATCTTCATAACTTTTATGAATCTTTGTCACATAGAGTGAATAAATAATTAAGTAACTAATGAGAAAACTGACTGATGTAACATAATGCACATGTACTGTTACAGCTGCTAACTTCACAGTCAATCCCTGCAGACACAAACACTACCTTACAAATCGTAAGCCTACAAAGACTAAGTATGAGGAAGAAATCCTACAAAGCATATGAAACACAAAGTCTAAAGCCGACACAGTTAAACGTCTATAAACTCAATAAATTCAAAAGCCAACAAAGTAAGAGCCAATGAAGACTGATACCCAACAAAGTCTGATACTCGAGACCCTCAAAGACTCTAAACATAAGAGTCTGATATCTACAAAGACTGTAGGTGTCCTACACAGTTGTAAACCCACAAAGTATAGTTATTGTACTTAATTTACTTGGAAACACATGCCAACAGATTGTCAAGATGTGTTACGAATAAGTAGGAACTATCTCTAGGAAACACATGCCAGAAGATTATCAAGATGTGTTACGAATAAGTGGGAACTATCTCTAATATGGAAATCGCGAAAGAGAAAGTTAGGAGAACAAGGTCTGCTTACCAAAGGTTTGCGTGCTCTAACTTATTCTGTCTATGACAAAACGACATTAAAAAATATTAATAATTCCCGGGCTCTGGGCTAAACTTGGGAGGACCTTGGCAATCATATTTTTGGGAAGGAAATATAAAACAACATAAGGCTTTAAATTTTGATAGAATCAGCAAAATAGTTGCAAAGTCATTACGCAAACAAAAAAAAGAAGCAAAGTGGAGACAGAGAGACATAGTTATTTATAGAGAAGCCCGCGACTAAAAATACATAATGATTTTGCATTACAGTTTCAAATTTGTAGTGAAAGATTTTTTTATCGCTAGGATTAATGCAATGAAAGGGATGGATGGGCAGTAATATGAAAGTATAACACAATTGATATTATATCTAAGAAAGAATACTGGTGACAGTATGGGGAAAAAAGGTTATTTGCGGAGATTCTGGGGCCTTCGGCTATGATCAGAATGAGTGGCTACAATTTTACAAAAGGAAAGAAGCGGCGATAGGAGATAGGATAGAATGGGCATTGGGTAAGAATGTTGGACACAAAGGGTATGGTACGGGAAGGGTTGCATTTGGGCAGCGAAATCGCAAGATATAAGATATTCCTTGGTTAACATAGTATGACCAAGATGCAGGCGGAGCAACACCAGCTCTATATAATGGAAGTAGCAAAAGGATGAGTCCTAGTAGCAGACGAGAGGATTAATTCAGTTGATTTTGGTGAGATAAAGAGTTTGTCATACACCAAACTATTATGAATTAAGCATCTTCTTTATGCGCGGGACAAGATCATTAAATAAGAAAGTGAGTGGGTTTGTTATAGCAGAGTCTAATCAGGTAACTTGGTTGGCTCTTTCGTTTCCAAGCAACTCAAAGTGGGTTGGTACTGAGCATAAAGTAAAAACTTTAACACAAATGTTAGAAAGCTAATGTAACACCTGACCGATTTGACGTATCATAAAGAAACTGAGATAGTAAAGGGATAGGGCAAAGATCGCACTTGGAGAATCTGTGGATAGAAGAATTCTGTGGAAGGAAATTTGTAGGCGATACGGATGGCCTAAGTGATAGCGTACAAATCTGCTGAGCATAAGGAAATCCCATGAGGCCTTATCTGCAAAACGATGGCAACTGTCTTTCATTAGTTGGCTGTTGGTATAATAAGGGTGAAGACTATTATGAGAGTCATCATCGACAGAGGATACCCAAGAAATGGATCGGCCAAACAGGTAGAAGAGAGAACAGGATTGCGCAGAAGAGTGGTAGCTCTGTATACGGAAGGTGTCAGTAATCCCTAGTGGAGGGGCCCGCATATAACAAGGGGAAAACTAGTGATGTGGGAATTTAGCACAACCTGAGGAGTGTCTCCGTCGACAGGAGGCACGTCTATATGGTAACGAATAAAAACTTCACTGCGCAAATGCTAGCCAAGAAAGAGGAGCAGAAAGCACATAATCCACTTAAGTTTCCGGTGGCGTCGAGACCAAGAGGATACTAAGTCATACAGTGTGGAGCTAAAGACCAGGATGGACATGATCAACGTACTGTAGAGGTGGAGGAACATACCGCGGGTGCCGCACTGTGTAATGTTGGACAAGTTACTCAAAAGGTTTAGAGTAGCCCGGTTAACGGCAAAGAGGTAGCTAGGTTCCAGGAAATCTTCCCTTTCGTCTCTTAGGCCAAGAAACTTTACTGACTCGTCCACCTGTATGGGGGGGCACCAGACAAAAAATCGACGAAAAGTTGACAAGTCTTTAGCAGTGAGGGTGAAAGATTACCCAGAAGAACTTTGGCGGGTTGAATGAGCATCTCTTTGAGACGTACCACTCAACATCCGTAGTGATTGCAACTTGGAGCAGCCTGGCGATCGTAGTGACTTGTTACACAAACTCAGTGCAATTAAATCTCTAATATATAAAGGTTACCATCTCTCTTCCAATTATTCCCTAATGCACAATGAATTCCAGACTCTAAATTCTTATTTTAAAAGTAATTGTTACCCCCCCACCTTTGGTTGACAAACTAATCAATAATTTTCTAATCAAAATTTACTCTCCATCCTTTCTCTCATATAATGTTCCCAAAAATGAAAAAACTTTCGTAGTACCTGAAATGGGAACTTACAATAAATTATTCACTAGAAAATGCAACAAATTACTCAAAAAATATTTCTTCCATACCAACTTCAAAATCATTTTTGTTACCCCTCTTTCCATAGGAAGTTTCTTCTCGTCAAAAGACAAACTTCCTCTAGAAATGAGCAGCCGTGTTGTTTATGCTTTTACTTGTCCTTGTTGTTTGCAAGGAACCTATATTAGTAGTAAGGTTCTCTCATTGAAAGAGAGGTTTTGTTCTCACATGGGAATAAGTTATCGCACTGGAAAAATATTGTCTTAGAAGGAAGCTTCTGTAATTAGAAATCATAGTATACAATGCAAGACAGAATGTTCCATAGATAACTTCCAAATAATTGGTCATAATAACAATGAATATAGTCTAAGAATTTCGGAATCCCTACTAATACGTACAAAATCTCCTACTCTCAACATAGATAATATCACTGTTCCCCTTCTTATTTCTTAATTTTAATTACCTCATTCAACAACCAACCAATCAAATTCCTATCCTTCTTTAAGCCACATCCTTTATAATTTCTTCACTTTTCTGTTTTTGCTTCTTTTTTTTCGTGTCAATAGTGATTACATTAGATTGATAATTTGATTCTCTTGACTTTTAAATTCCTGAGTTATTTTCTAATTTGGGATTTACCTACATAGTCTTAACCTAATTATTTTTAAGATTTTTAATATTCTTTAGCTGTGTTAGATTAATTTATTTTTTAGAACCTGAAGATGAGTGATACGCCCGAAACGTTGTTCCATAAGTAAATCACATGTATCTCAGCCTCCTATGTGTCCTTACATTCACCGTGAACTCATATATATATATATATATATATATATATATATATATATATATATATATATATATATATATATATATATATTATTGTATATCCTCTCCTAAACGCGAGCGAATAGTATAAAATAAATCAATCAAACCGCAGGGAAAGTGAAGAACAAGGTCTGCTGAACAAAGTCGCGTGCTCTCCATTATTCTCCAACCTTCGAAACTTTCAATAATTCTCTGACTATTCTTGGGATGACCGTGGCAATTATATCATTCGAAAGAAAATGAAAAAGCAACAAAAGGCTTTTAAACTTTCGTTATAGTCGGCCGAATAGGTATTAATTGATTCGCAAATAATTCTCCAGTTAACCTTGAAAGAACTTTGGCCATTGGATCATTTGAAGAAGAACATAAAACAACATAAGGCTTTAAAATTTAATTAGAATTGGCCGAATAGTTATGATGTTATTGCAAAAACAAAAGAATTCCCGTGCTAACCTTGGCAAGACCTTGGTAATTATATTATTCGAAAGAGAATCTAAAACAACATAAGGGTTTCAAATTCTGTTAGAATCGGCCAAAACTAATGATGTTATTACCAAAACAAAAGAAAAAGCAAAACAGGAACCGACTGACTAATCGAACTACATAGTCGCATATTATCGAATGAACCGAGCCTTCAGTTCTTTGATCCTTGGGATAAGAAGTCAGAGGTTCAAGTTTCATTATTACTTCGATTTTTAGTATTTGACTGCCCTGTTTCCAAACCTAAATAGGTTTATTTAGCCTAACAAATTACTGATGAATTCCATCAACGAACATCAACTCAGAACTCTATTATCTTCACTCTGCAATCCATTACATTCGAAAACGATGTCGAATACCCTTTAATCAAGAGATTCACGTGAAATTCAAATACTACCATACAGCTTGCTATAGAGTAGTGAACACCTGCAAATCTCCCCCTTCCTCCTGTGGTGATCAGCAGGCGCTGTCTGCGTCTCCTTTGAACATTAAGAGCCTGACAATTAAGTCGGAGTATGTCCATGACCTCGTTGTTCGCACTGGGGTTTCCTTCCTTGGCCTTACAGAAACCTGGCTCGAGTCTGATTCTGGTTCATGCACTGCCCTTGCAACACCTCGGAGTCATCCTTTCCTGCATGTTCGTCGGAACCCCCGTAGAAGGGTAGTTGCACTGATTTCCAACTCATCCTTCTCCTTGAATCTTCTTCCCTACCCCCTATAGCCTCATTTGAGGCTCTCATTACTGTCTCAAGTGCTGTGCCCGCTCACACTATTGCGGTTCTTTACCACTCGCCCAACTCGTCTCCAGCCTTATTTCTCGAGGAGTTCAGTGACCTTCTTTCCGACCTATACTCTACTAGTTCTCTCCTTATTCTCAGTGACTTCAATCTTTCTAGCCACAATGAAACTTTTCGTGCATTCATTGAATCATCGACCTCTTCTCTTTTACACAACATGTGTCATCCCCAACACATATGCATGGTAATACCCTGGACTCAGTCATCTCGAACCTCCATATAACTAATCTAATAGTAACTGACCTTTCTAATACGATTTCCGACCACTTCTTGATCGATTTTAAATTCTATATTCCCTACCACCTACATCCTCGCTCGTCTCGAGATCCTACTCCTTTCTGGCAACTATTGTCAATTGACACTACTTCTCTCTTTAATGACGTTGTTTCTGCCCTACGTCCTATTGATACTACTGTGTCACCTGACTAAACCTTAAAATTTTTGCGCCAATAATTACTCGCCTGCCATGACGTGCACGTCCCCTTATCACTCTTCTTCAAACTGCCATCACCGTGCCCCTTGGTTCACTATGGTCTTTACGTGCTTATGAACGAGCCCTCCGTAAAGCATGCTCTGATGGGCAGGACACTTATTCTTCCAAATTAAAATCAGCGCGCGACGTTAATTCACACAAGCTTTTGTCTGAGAGCAAGAATGACCCTCGGACTATCTTTCGTCTCCTCTCTCGTCTTTACTCGCCTAGACCCATTTCTCCTACCTCTCGCCACATCAACCCCCCTAATCTTTCTAAATTTTTCTCTGATAAGGTTATAAACCTTCGCGTCGTACTTTTCCAGTCGTCTGAACAACCTCATGCTGTTCTCCCAGATCATACTCCATTGCCGCTTAACGTCCTCACTTGGGCGTCCTCTGAGGAAGTAACTGCCCTGATCTGACGCTCTAACAAATATGGATCCCCTAAGGACGTCTTTCCACTCAAAATCATCCACGAAATTCGTCCTTTCCTTAAAAAAGCACACCTTAACCACTCTGAACCATCTAGCTATCGCCCTATTGCACAGCTTCCATTCATCTCTAAGATCCTTGAAAGAGTGGTTTTCTCTCGCCTTAATGGTTATATTTCAAACTTGAATATCGATGAAATGTACCAATCGGGGTTCAAAGGGAAGCACTCTGCTGAAACCGCTCCGCTTAATGTTCCAGACGGTGTACGTAGAGCAGTCGATGAGGGTTGTACGTCAAATCTACTTCCCTCAGACCTCTCCTGTGCTTTCGACATCATCAACTACACTGTCCTTCTTGATCGTCTTCACATTTTCTTTGGTCTCTCGGGCACTGCACTTGATTAGTACCGCTCATACCTCTTCTCCCACACTCAGTCGATTGCCCTCAATAACCTCTCCTTCAAGCCCGCGCCCATTCATTTTGGGGTGCCTCAGGGCTAAGTCCTTGTCCAACTCCTCTTTCGCATCTACTTACTTCCTCGTGGCTCCCTTCTTCGTGAATAAGGCCTGTCCTTCCACCTCTATGCTGATGACACTCAGATATGCCTTGCCTCATTTCCTGTGTCCTTCTCTTAATCAATTACCAAGCTCCTTTCAGCTTACTCTTCCATAAACGAATGGCTGTCTGCAAACTTTCTTAAAATTAACCATGATAAAACTGAAGTTCTCCTTGTTGATACCACTTCGATGGTGGAGAAATCTAAAACTCTTGTCCCCTCCCTTAACCTTGGGGAAAGCAATGTCGCCTTCTCTGATACTGTCAGTAATCTTGGTGTTTTTAGGACGAGTAACTCTCGTTTAAACCGCACATCCATCGTATTTGTAAGTCTTCCCATGGTTTCGTCCGCCTTTTTTCACATGTTCGATACCATTTTCATCGACGAAGCCTTGTGGGGGTCGAAGATCGAACCTAGATAACATTTGATTGAGAAATTTAAACGGTTCACACATGAACCTAGAAAACATTTGTTCGAAATTTAAACGGTTCACAAATTGAACCTTATAAATAGGAAGATAAACTTCCCGCTGTTAATAGCCCTCTTTTGTAAATAGGAAGATAAACTTCCCGCTGTTAATGACGTTTTTTGTAAAAAGGAAGATAAACTTCCCCCTTTGCAGTATTTCTCCTTCGAAAACAGGAAGTTAGACTCCCCAGTACGCAGTACGATATCTTGTGTCGGCCATACGTAGCTCCCTACAAAAATAGATCTTGTTCATGAAGTCCCGTGGAGAAAAGGTAAAAATCGATGGCGTTCTTGTTGTTCCTTCCCTCGACTTTTCCTCCTTTGCCGGCTGTGAACTTTTCTGTGAGCACAATTTTTTTTTATTTCTTCCAAGTTTAAAAATTCGGATGATGATGATGATGTACTCAGTTTTTTGAAAAGAGATGGTATAGTGGAAGATAGAGTGGGTGAAAATTAAAGAGGGGGGATGTTTTTTCCCTAGTAGGGAAAGCGTCGCTTTAGTTTTTTCCTTTTTTCCTATATTTGTGTTGTTATTTTGTGTTTTTTAACTTCTGTCTGTGTTCCTTAGTGTGTTTTTAATGTTCTTCTTTTTGTATTTTGTTTCTTCTTCTTTGTTGTTTTGACTTTTAGTGTAATAATGTTTAGAGCATTCGAGCCTTTTATAGCTTTCTTGCCGACAAAGCTATTTCAGTGTTGTTTGTAATCTCATTTTTCGTGGGTAACTGTAATTGATTTAGATGTTATGTGTTGTGATGTTTTTTATGTGTATAATGGAGTGATATTTTCTCGTGAACAAAGTTTTGTGCTCGGGAACCGGCTTCGAGGTGAGGTTTTGGCCGTAGCCACGCAGGTATATATAGCCTTTCGCCTGCTTCCTGCAATTCCAGAATGACACCATTCGTCAGAGTGGACCAGATATTTTTGCCCAGTTTCTGGGTGACGATATTGATGGGCTTCAACCATTTCCTCCAGTGCAAGACGCTTTGCCTAATTCGGGCACGCCTTCTTGCTTTGTTGATAAGCAAAGATGCAGTGTTCTGGATACGTTGGAGCCTTTTCATCGAGGTTTTATTCGCCGCTTGGGACACCACTGCGGGTTAGATCGGCATAGCCCGGACATACATCATATATATTTTCCTGATTTTGGCCGAACTAAGATCTCTAAACCTGTAGAGCTTGGAGATTTCTCTCTTTGCCAGGTTCCGCCTCTCCGTGTGGTGAGTTCAAGGCCCATGACGGTGCCTTCGGCGGAGTAGCCTTATCTCCTTACATCTATGATGATGGGCCATGTCAATTCGTGGTTCAACGGGAAAATTTTGAACTTGTCCCTGTTGGTCCTGATTTTCCATCGTCTTTCGAATTAGCTGATGTTGTTGATTTCCGCTATCGTGCGAGCCGCCTGTGCCCTTGCTTTCCTCTCCGGGCACGAGACAATTTGTGTGACGTCATCTGAGTATTGCAGATACATCGTGTCCCTGTGCACCGGAGTTGGTAGGTCTTTGGTGAAGACCAAGTAAAGCAGAGGCATCAGGCAGCTTATCCAAGGAACGCCCGACTTTAATTCAAATTCAGGGCCTATGTGCCCTTCAATCATGAGAAACGCCCTTCTGTCCATGATGAAGTCACAGAGGATCCTTTCCAGGATTAGGTCTAGCTGGAGGTTTAGGATCTTGTATTGAAGTCCTTCCAGCCAGACTTTATCGAAGGCCTTTTGCACGTCCCTCAACACAATGTCTACATAGAACCTGTTCGCTTGGGTGTATGCTACTTTCTCAGTTAGGAGCGCCAGGGTGGTGTCTGTGCCCTTTTTTGCGGAGCCCATGTTGTTGCGTGTTGTGCGATCCTTACTCGCTCGGTTGAGCTTGTAGCCTATTTGCTAAAATCTTTTTAAAAGATTTTACGCTGTAACTCAAGAAGAGAGATCGGGCTATAGTTTGCCACCTGGTCTAGGGGCTTCTTTCCTTTTGGAATAAAGATGATTTTGTCGATCTTGTATCCATCAGGGAAGTAGCCGGTATTCAGGGTGGCGTTCATTGTGTTCGCCAATCCTTGACTAATTTGCCTTGGGGCATTTACGAGGTTGTTTTTCTTAATCCCAGACCAGCCTGGAGCCCTCTGTTTGAAGGACCTTATGATGTTCAAGGTCTTTTCGACAGTTATCTGACATCCGTGCTCAACCATCACTCTTTTCTGAGATACTTGCGGATAGGAGTGGGTTCTATGTATCATTGTGCCGAGGTCGTAGAGCAGTTGTTCTTCGAAGTCCTGGTCGAAGTCGTCGTTCTCTTCCGGTGATATAGCGAAAATCTTTTGACAGTGCGATCTAAATCTTCTTTTGAGAGACTCTGGGTCCTCTATAATGTCGTCTCCTTCTTTAATTTGGGTTCTGGGTCTGAGAGGCAATCCCCTAATTCTCCGGATGTTATTTCAGAATATTAAGAAATCGCTTTCCCTGTCTAGTCTCATAATGATGTCATTCCATATCGTTCTTTGTGTTTCTGTAATGATGTCTCTCATTTCCATAGCTAGATGCCTCATTCTAGCCGTCCTTTCCATATTAGTTCCTGTCCGGCCGATCTCAGCATAGATTTCTTTATGTTCTTGGGCGATTTCCCTTATCTCGTCCGTCCACTCAGGTTCCAAAGAGGAGTTACAAGAAAAGAGAGTACCCTAGGAGATCTTACGGTCCATTCCAAGAGGGTACTTTTCGACTAGCAATCTAGCGGGCACATGGATGCTCAATTGTTTTGCGTCCCTAAACGGCCACTTTTCAAGACTTTGTCTGGTCTTGACTTGAACTGGTCAACAGATTTACTGTTGTCAACTTCCACTGGAAGTGCGTTCCACTTACCGCAGATACTGTAGGTGAAAAAATTTCCACACAGATTGCGGTTGTACCGCTTCAGTTCAAGTTTGAAGTCGTGATTGCTCGTTCTATTTTCACTCAGTGTGGAAATATCCCGCTAGTCAACATTGTCGAATTCTCGAAGTATTTTGAAAACTTCGATAAGCTGACCACGCAGTCTACGGGTTTCCAGCGAGAATAGATCTAATTCCCTTAGTCTATCCTCATAACTTCTATGTTGGATAGAGGGAATCAGTTTGGTTGCCCTAGCTTGTACGTGTTCCAACCTTGCGATGTCCTTTCGAAACAAAGGACTCCAAAATTGTACGGCATACTCTAGGTGCTGCCAAACGAGGGAGTTGTACAGACTAAGTATAATCTCCTTTTACGGTATCCAAACTGGCGCTTTATGTAGCCTAACATCCTTTGGCCTTTCTTTTCTGCCACTTTGCACAGTTTCGAGAACTTGAGGTCGCTAGTGATAGTTACACCCAAGTCCTTCTCAGTGTCACTCGATTCAAGAGCAGTGCCCTTAAGGATATACTGAGATTGGGGGATTCTTTGGCCGATATGCATTACTTTGCATTTCCCCACGTTAAAAGGCATTTGCCACGTGTTCGACCACTCCCCAATCTTTCGAAGATCTTCCTGCAGGAAGGCAGTATTGCCATCCTTTGCAACGTTCATACCAAGCTTGGTATTGTCGGCCAGTTTGGAAATCTTGGAAACCATGTCACCGTCCATGTCGTTGACGTAGATGATAAATAGTTGTAGACCCAGGACAGAACCTTGAGGCACCCCGCTAGTAACGGGCACCCACTCAGAAGCCTGTCCATTCACCCCCCTTTGTTCCTGTCTGCCACTTAGACAGTTCTTGATCCAGACGGCTACTTTTCCGTCTATGCCCAGCGCTTGCACTTTCCAAAACAGGCGGCGGTGTGGTACTTTATCAAAGGCTTTCTGAAAGTCTTAGTAGACTACATCCGCCGCCTTGTCCTGATCGTGCTCACTGAACACGAAGTGGAAGAATTCCACAAGGTTCGTCAGGCATGACCCTTGCCTTCAGAAGTCGTTGCTTGGAACTCCTCAGTAGCAGGTTCGACTCTAAATACGACGTCATTTTGTCCACCATCATGCTTTCCATGAGTTTACCAACTATTGAAGTCACACTGATAGGTCGGTAGTTTGACGGATGGCTGGGGTCTTCTTTCTTGAAGATCGGAGTCACCTCCGCCTCACGCCAGTCTCTAGGAACGCATCCGGTCCGGATTGACATGTTAAAGATAGCGCACAGATGTCGTGATACTTGAACCGCACACTTCTTTAACACCTTGGATAGAACCCGTCCGGTCCAGGGGACTTATTCTTCTTTAGGTCAGCGATCTTTTTCTTTATTTCTCCTTTGGTGAAGTCCAGTACCTCCAGCTTTTTCCCCCGAGTAGGAATCCGTCGGCTGGGGAATGGGACCACATTCTTCAGTAAACACTGAACAGAAGTAGTCGTTGAGGAGGTTAGCATTTTCTGCATCTGAATGCTTTAATGTCCCCTCCTCATTCCTCAAAGGGCCAATCGTTAGATGGATTGGTTTATGGCTATTTGCATATACAAAGAACTCCTTGGGATTCTCTTTACAGAGTCTCGCCACTCGGAGTTTCTCAGACCGCTTAGCCGCCCTTATGCTGGACTTCAGTTTCCTGGCTAGCCTCTGGTATTCGTCAAAGTCACCCAAGATCTTCGATTGCCGGTACACATTTTCCTTCTTCCTAAGCAGTTGCCCGATTTCTCGATTAAACCACTTTGGTTGAACAGAGGACCAATGGGGGCATTTTAGAGAGATGAAACGCAATTGAAGACTCATGAATGTGGTTTTGAAACTGTTCCAAGACACTTCAACAGCCTCGCGTCAGTCACTCCCACCTGTAGATCTGCAAAGTCTGGGAACAGATCTCTCGTCAGGTTGAATAAGGAGATCTGTGATCTTTATGATCTTCTCATCAATCTCTTCAAGATTAAAATCTTCCAGATCAGTTGGTTGGTATGTACTGAGTATCTCTCTATATAGCTCCCTGTCGTAGAATGGACTCTCGACGATATACCATATATAACTATTCGTTGAGGGAACTTACTTAATTATCTTTAGAGTGCGTGGATGTCTGACTGGCCGATATTATGTATCTTCGATATGCTTAAGAAGTGGAACTGAGCTAAAGGATAATAATATTGCTATCAATAATAAAATAGAGTTTTATTAATGATGACTATCACGAACACACAAAAGGGAAAATATTGACACAAACAGAGAATTGAAAAGGGTCGTGGGGAATCGAGCTAATCCGAAGATCAAAAGATTTCTAAAGGTAAAACAAATATAAAGTTAAAGGGAGGGTATGGTCCGATAAACCATTTAAAGCACATGATAGAGTAAACAAAAGGGTTAAAACCTCAAAGGTAACGTTCGGCTTACGTAATTATACTTGTTGTGCAGAGAAAGGCGACGTGAAGGAATTTCAGTCCGCTGGCGAGTTCCAGCCGAAGGGAGCGGGGAATTAAATGATCCTGACATGGCATCTTGGGAATGAGAACCGTTTCTTGACCAACGGCTTGAAGAACAATGGCTGTTCTACGTTGTTCTCTTCTGAACAACAGGAGGGGGGGGGGAGGAAGAACCGTCTCTTGTCTACGGGCTGGAGAGCAATGGTTGTTCTAATGTTTTTCTCTCCTGAACAACAAGGGGGAAGAAGGAGAACCGTTTCTTGTCAACGGGCTCGAACGAATAATGGCTGTTCTAACGTTGTTCTCATTCTGAACAACAGGGGAAGGAGTGAGAACCGTTTCTTGTCAACAAGCTCGAACGAACAATGGCTGTTCTAACGTTGTTATCTTTCTGAACAACAGGGGAAGTGTGAGAACCGTTTCTTGGTGAACAGGCTCAAACGAACAATGGCTGTTCTACGTTGTTCTCTTCTGAACAACAGATGGGGGGGGGGTGAGAACCGTTACTTGTCAACGGGCTCAAAAGAACAATGGCTGTTCTAAAGTTGTTCTCTTTCTGAACAACTGGGAAGCCTTGTGAACTTAGCGTCACGAAGGCTCAAACCTTGGCACTTAAGGGATATTGTCCTTCTGGAGAAGTGACGGTGAATCTCAAGGTCAAGGTCCCTTGGCGCACAAGGTGAGAATGGGTCGTAGTGGTGTTTCGCGATGAAAATTTGGATCTCCAATCTGATCTTAGTGGTTAAGTTTCCAAATAAATAGTCAGGACATCCTCTTGGCGTGGGGGACAATGGAGTGGGAGCTTCGAGGGAATGCACAGCCGAGCCTGGAAACAATGCCTTATCTGCCTATAGGCCTAACTCAATCTGGCGAGGTCGGGCATGGGGTAAACGGGGGAAGATAAACCTTCTTGTTTAAACATTGACTCAGGTGGCTGCGATGAGGCGCCCAGCTTCAAAGCAAAGATGCACGTGGGGAGCATCGTGGTTTCAAATAACATGTGATAGTGGTTGAAAATTAAGCGGCTTCAACCCGTTTTATCATACCCCTCCATTCCAGGGAAAGTTTTCACTTCGAAAAAAAGAGAGAAGGGACAATGATAGAGCTCCGTTGTGGGGACCTCGTTTCCTCGTACCAACCGTACCTTTATGCACCTAACTAGTATTAACTCAATACATATGATTATTTTGATCTTTTGATTGCAGGGGAAAATAACCTTTAATACAAACTTAATAAAAAAAAAGTGCATGGAACAATGAAATGAGATAAAGTTAGTACATATGGGACAAAATAATTTATATGTAATTTAATGGGTACAAATATGTGTACATACAAAAAAAAATAGACATTGAGCGTTACAAAGTTCAGACATATAAAGTTACTAATTATATTTCAAGAGAATCTAATTTGAGTCGTACAAGGCGGTATATACCTTCATGGAAATACTAATCCTCTAAAATACAATTACTCTACGCTATTCGGTAACGCATTCTTACTGAGTGCGTCAGCGACCTGGTTATCGGAACCTTTTATATAATTTATTTCAAATTGATACTCTTGCAAGAGTAGACTTAAGCGCATGATTTGGCCGTTGGAGTGTCGCACATTCCTATTATAGGCTAACGGACGGTGGTCGGTTCCTATCTGAAATTCTTTTCCTATCAAAAACATTTTGAATTTGTCTAACCCAGATAATTGATAGAGCTTCCTTCTCTATAGTGGCATATCTTGATTCGCGTGGTAATAATTGGCGACTAGCATATGCAACTGGATGACTCATTCCGTCATCCTCGTATTGAAGGAGTACACCTCCAATGCTCTCGTTGCTTGCGTCAATCTTAATCCCAAAGGATTTTTCCGGGCTGGGCGCAGAAATGAGTTTTCTCTTGAGCTAATTAAAATGGGAAACTGCGACATCATTCTAACGTAAACGATCGGGAGAATTCTTTTTTAGAAGCGAGGTGAGGGGCGCAGGAATTTCAGCGAACTTCGGAACAAGTCGCCGATAGTAAGAAGCTGATCCTAGGAACGACCTGAATTGCTTCTTAGTATTCTGGAGGGGTATTTCGGCGTTTGCCTTAATCTTGTCCTCTGGGGGACCTAACTTGCTTTGTCCTATTTTGAAACCCAAGTATTTTATGGTTTCGTGGTCGAAATGGCATTTGCTGGGGCCAATGGTGAGGCCATTTTCACGCAGTCGCTCGAAAAGAGCTAATAGGGTGGTTCAATGGTGACTCCATTCAAATAGTTCTTGTAGCTGACTCTTTTGATGTGGTGTCAGCTGCGCGTCAATATCCAGGTCAGAGGGTTGAAAAGACTCGCCTGTTAGGGAAGGAGAAGGGTAATTGGCATCAGGTTGGATGCACACTGTCTGTATTACATTAAGGGACTCCGCGGGGTGATCTTCTTTAAGCGTCGATGTTTAGTCCAGTGCTACAAACGAATCTCCATGGGCGCGTTGCGGTTACTTTTTTTCTTAGGGTCCACGGGCAGTCTCCGTGTCCTTGTCTTGGGCCTTATCACTTAAGGGTGATAGTAATTCACACTCCTTTTGTGCCGTCCTAAAGTCCTGGTTAAGGGTCTCCCCAAAATCAGACGGTATCGGGGTTCTGATGGGGACGGGCTCCTGGGCTTCTTTCTTAGCTCAGCCTCGAGGTAGGGCGGCTTAAGACAAAGGGTCGGAACTTACTTGGGAGCTCTGTCCTATAAGTACGGAACAGAATTGTATGGGTGCTGAAATGACTTCAGTCCAGCCATCATAATATTGACACTGCAGGTAACATCTAACGACGGGGAATTGGTTCGCCCACCCAAGGTAGTCATGTACCACCGCAAATATTTCGTGGTTAGGGTCAACTAGGGCGAAGAGTTCGTCAGACACGATGAAACACGTACATCCTGTGTCCTTAACGAGAGTCGATACTCGGCAGCCGTTCACGCTGCCCTCCTCAAATTTCAAAGTTCCCGATGAACTTTTATCATAAATAAAATTTACCTGGTGGCCTGACGGAGGGGGAGAAGTTGCTGGTTGGGTCTGCACCAACGGGGGAGCTGGGGTTGCATTAATCTGCTAAACTTGGTGGGCTGGTCCGCTTTTAAGCCTAGAATTTTGGGGGCAATTCCAGCTCATGTGGTTTTCTACACCACAGGTGAAGCATATGATTGGTTGCTTCGGGAAGAGAGATGGAGGAGAAATCTTAACGGGAGGTTTGGAGTCCCGTTGTTGTTTTGGGGTTTTACATAGCTCGCAAAACTTCGTCGGCTTTCCGGTAAAGGAGCGCGAATCCTTACTTCTTTCCTTGTAGGGGGATATGTGAGAAGTTCGATTCTCCTTTGGGTATAAATTATGGCTGGCGGCATAGACATCCGCTTCTTCGGTACATTCTTTAAAGGTCTGGCACCAACGATCCTTGACGAACGCGCGGATCTCCGTCGGAAGAGACGCTAAAAAGTAATGCCGCAACACGAAGTCGGTTAAGGACTCGTAGTTAGGATCAACCTTTGAGGATTCTAACCAAAATTTAAAATTCCTCTGAAGAATGTATCTGAATTGACGGAACGTCTGTCCGGGTTTAATACGACCTCCTCGAAATTCTTGGCGGTAGAAATCATGAGTCATATTATGAGCGGCCAATAACTTAGCTTTTGAGGTGCTGTAGTTAATTGTACACTCAAATGGTAAAGATATAAAAAAAATCGCGCAATTTAACTTTAACAAGGGAAGTAATCTGACTACACCTTCAGCCTCCAGATCCATGTTATTGATTTCGAGGATCTTTTCGAAGTGGGCTAAAAATGCTCCGAAATCCTCTCCATCCTTGAAATTGGGGAGCTTTAGTGAGAGATTGGGAAGGGGGGGTTCTGAACGTGAACTGGATGACTGTATTTCTGCTTCAACACAAGCTACTTAAATCTGATGGTGAAGCTCAGCTTGTTTTTTCCGTTCCTCTCTTTCTCTCTCTTTCTCTTTCTGTTCTTTGCTCCTCTTGAACGTACTCAATTAGTTCTTTTCCGGAAAGTCCCAAGGATTCTCCTTGCACTTTAAAGATTTTCGAACTGAGTCATCTTTGCACTTGGGGGCGCAATAGTCAACCAACTAAAATTCCTTGCAACAAGAATTATGCCTTCTAGAGAATTAGCCTACCTCAATATGGGCACTGACCTATTCGTACTTGGTTTCTCAATCTAAATAACCACTAACTAAAATCACAAAAAAAACACAAACAAATTATTATAACAGTTCCTTGAGCTACTCCAGCTTTTTAAGTTTCAAAAAAGGGGATAGCAATCGTTAAAACAAAAGGGAACTACTATACTCTATTATTATAACGAATAACACTATGCTTTACTCGACTGAGACCAGTGTTTGCAAGGATATAGCGTTAAACCTTACACACTTCATACCAAATTTAAATAGTATATATATATATATATATATATATATATATATATATATATATATATATATATATATATATATATATATATTATATATATATATATATATATATATATATATATATATATATATATATATATATATATATATATATATATATATATATATGTCGTAGAATGGACTCTCGACGATATACCATATATAACTATTCGTTGAGGGAACTTACTTAATTATCTTTAGAGTGCGTGGATGTCTGGCTGGCCGATATTATGTATCTTCGATATGCTTAAGAAGTGGAACTGAGCTCAAGGATAATAATATTGCTATCATTAATAAAATAGAGTTTTATTAATAATAACTATCAACAACAGACAAAACGGAAAAATATTAACATAAACAGAGAATTGAAAAGGGTCGTGGGGAATCGAGCTAATCCGAGGATTAAAAGATTTCTAAAGGTAAAACAAATATAAAGTTAAAGGGAGGGTATGGTTCGCTAAACCATTTAAAGCACAGGATAGAGTTACGTAAATATACTTTTTGTGCAGAGGAAGGCGACGTGAAGAAATTTCGGTCCGCTTGCGAGTTCCAGCCGAAGGGGGCGGGGAATTAAATGATCCTGACGTGGCGTCTTGGGAATGAGAACCGTTTCTTGACCAACGGCTTAAAGAACAATGACTGTTCTACGTTGTTCTCTTCTGAACAACAGGGGGGGGGGTGAGAACCGTCTCTTGTCTACGGGTTCGAGAACAATGGCTGTTCTAATGTTTTTCTCTTCTGAACAACAAGGGGGAAGGGCGAGAACCGTTTCTTGTCAACGGGCTCGAACGACTAATGGCTGTTCTAACGTTGTTCTCATTCTGAACAATAGGGGAAGGAGTGAGAACCGTTTCTTGTCAACGGCCTTGAACGAACAATGGCTGTTCTAACGGTGTTCTCTTTCTGAACAACAGGGGAAGGGGTGAGAAGCGTTTCTTGTCAACGGGCTCAAAAGAACAATGGCTGTTCTAACGTTGTTCTCTTTCTGAACAACAGGAGGGATGAGAAGCGTTTCTTGTCAACGGGCTCAAAAGAACAATTGCTGTTCTAAAGTTGTTCACTTCCTGAACAACAGGGGAAGCCTTGTAAACTTAGCGTCACGATGGCTTGAATCTTGGCACTCATGGGATATTGTCCTTCTTCTGGACAAGTGATGGTGAATCTCGAGGTTGAGGTCCCTTGGCGCACAAGGTGAGAGTGGGTTGTAGTGATGTTTTGCGACGAAAATCTGGATCTTCAATCTGATCTTAGTGGTAAAGTTTCCAAATAAATAGTCAGGACATCCCCTTGGCGTGGGGGACAATGGAGTGGGAGCTTCGAGGGAATGCACAGCCGAGCCTGGAAACAATGCCTTATCTGCCCATAAGCCTAACTCAATCTGGTGAGGGCGGCGCTTGGGGTGACCGGAGGAAGATAAACCTCCTTGTTTAAACATTGACTCCGGTGGCTGCGATAAGCGCCCAGCTTCAAAGCGATGATTCACGTGGGGAGCATCGTGGTTTTAAATAACATGCGATAGTGGTTGAAAATTAAGCGGCCTCAACCCGTTCTATCACACTCCCAGTCAGCTTTGAAAGGGAAGTTTTTTGATGTCAACACAATGTCCGGCTTTGTTCCTGAACGTTGTGTTATGAAGGTCGGGAAATCTGGCCCGGCCCTCTGTAGTCTGTCTCTTACGAGTAGCATCTTCAGGTTTCTTTCCCTATGATCGGTGCTTCCGTAGCCTGATGCACGGCATCTGGCATTAAGATCACCACCAAGCAACGTCAATTTCTGGCGCGCCGATGGAGTTGTAAAAATTAGAGATCGGCAGGTAATCTCGTCGCGGTGGTTGATAGGCCGCCGCTATGGTCAGGTCTCCAACCAGGGTAGGTATTGCTACTGCCACGAATGATTCATCTAGACTTGGAAGTGTTTTGATTCTTAACTTTTTCCGAATCGCGATGGCAGCGCCATAGAACCGATCTTATTTCTAGTTTTTGCTAACGACTGTGTAATTGGGTATTTTTATGCAGTTTGTGTTTGCGCTAACGCTGTGTTATGTGATGAGGATTAGGTTGGGATCCACTTTTCGGAAAATATTTCCGTAAGGAATGTGTTTTCCTACCCATCCATCGACGTTAATTGTCAAAATCTTTAGTGTGTTGTTGGTGTTCTCCATGTTTATGTTCTGTAGTGAATGTGTGTGTTGGTTTGTTTTGCTAGTGGTTTTGGCTGCGTGAGTTTTTCCCGTTCCGAATTCTTCCGAATTCTGCCTCGCTTACGGCGAGGCAGAAGTCTCTATATAACTTAATTCTGGTCCGGAGAGTCGTAAGACCATTTTAATAGTCCTGCTTTCACCCCTTCAAGGATTTTCCCCACCTTGGGGTCTTTAGGCAAGGAAGTTTCCTCCGTTCTAAAAAACTTGATGTTCAGTTCCTCCCTATCGTATTCCCTTACTTTCTTTGGGTTTCTACTTCTTTTGGGAGGATGAGAGATCTCCCGTTCGTCCTCTGATGATAAAGCCGAGCATAGGAGATTTCCTTCAGCCTGCTTGAGACGTCTGGCTGCTCTCATCGCACTCTTCCCTTTTCTTCATCGCTGCTAGTCTTGGGTCCTTGTTAGGTGACCTAGGTGGGGTAATTTTCTATTCCATTTCTTTTTTGTTACCCTCTCTTCCCTCGGTTTCCCGTGGGAAGGGGGTCGCAGGAGCCTCTTTTTCTATTCTAATTTGTATCTGCAGGACATCCCTTGAAGGGGGGTTTTCCGGGAACCACATCTCTGCCAAGCCATTGTGTTTCAACATATTGTTGCCCTCTCAGGCGAAGCAGCCTGGGCTTGTCAGATTCCTTACGTGCGAATATAGGATGCAAAAAATTCGGAAATTTTACTTCGGCCGTGCATATGTGTAAAAGGTTGGAGCGTTAGGAACATTTAAATATATCCTGGCGACTGATTGGTTGAAATGTTATAGAGTTAAGTTTAGATGAAATTACTATTTATATAGGTGAATTTTCGTGTCAAACCCAGTTAGAACCAGAAAATTATTTATGTGTACAAGGTTGGAGCGTTAGTAACCTTTAAATGTATCCTGGCGCCTCATTGGTTGAAATGTTATAGAGTTAAGTTTAGATGAAATTACTATTTATATAGGTGAATTTTTGTGTAAAACCCAGTTAGAACCAGAAAATTATTTATGTGTACAAGGTTGGAGCGTTAGTAACCTTTAAATGTATCCTGGCGCCTCATTGGTTGAAATGTTATAGAGTTAAGTTTAGATGAAATTACTATTTATATAGGTAAATCTTTGTGTAAAAAGCAGTCGGAACCAGAAAATTATTGTTGTTTGAATTCGAAAAATGATATTCCTTGTTCACCATTTTAAAAGCTTATTCCAGCTATAATATACAGGAATAAAGAATCCAGATATAAATATATATTTTTCCTTCATCCCGTAAGGAAGCTGATGATCACTTCAACCCAGCCTGCAAAACTAGAAAGAGAGTACCATAACTAATCAGACCCTACAACCTTGAGACTGTAATCCATGCCTTCGTCACCTTAAGCTTAGACTACTGCAATTCTCTTCTAGTGAATCTCCCTTCTTCGTCACTTCGCCCCATACAACTAGTTGAAAATTATGCTGCCTGGCTCTTCCTTCGCCTCCAACCGAGTTTTCTCCTCCGATGGCTCTGTTGCAGGTGCTAAACTTGTTATAGCTATTTACTTCCGTACTCACCATAAAATTTTTCTCATCACTTACAAGAGCATAAACCTCGAGAGTCCACCTTATCTCTCGTCTGCCCTCTGCCGTCGTCAAACTCTTTGAGCCCTCCAGTCTAACCTCGCTCCCATCCTGAACACTCCTCGTTCTGTCCTCGTCGCGTTGGGTGCCCGTTCCTTATCAGTTTGTGCTCCTAGACTTTGGAATGCTCTTTCTGAAAAAGTCCCATTCTCTTCCTCCCTTGCTACTTTAAAACGTTTCCTGAAGACTCATCTTTTTAGAATTGCCTTCTCTCCCCTCTAAACTTTCTCTGCACTCGCTACACAACCTGTGCTCTGGGATGGCTAACAGTCCTGAAGGGCGAATTATAAATACCTATTATTATTATTATTATTATTGACTGACTCTCTAAAAAATTATTGCTGACAATATCATCATGTAAACTACTCTGAGACCACAACTCTATATTTGAAGAGATATTGGCATTGACACCACCTAACCTAAAACTCTTTTCTTAATTTGTAAACTATGTTCCTTAGTCCTGTTTCATTTTTCTATATAAAAGAAGCAAGTTTACATCTTTAAATTTATCTATGTCAGTGAAAATTTAAATCCTGTGTTCTATCAAACATCACATAAAAATGGCTGGTTTAATTGATGGAATTATCAGAGCTAGCCAAATATCTGGACTTAGAAAGTGGAAAATCACTTGTTGTCCAGGCAGAAAGTTATAAACAAGATTTATCTCTAACCCTGGGATATTACCTTAACTTTCATTAACACGCTCTGATATTTGTATAAAGTAATTAGGTTTAATAAGGTTAAATACACCAAAATAATCGAATTTGGTAAATAAAAATTTTAGCAAAATTTGTTTTTCTTCTTTTCCTGAACTTTTCTCATTTCGATTTCTCGAAAAAAGAACTAATTCGCAAGAAATTTAAAGTTTTTGTAATTTCCAAAATGGAGTTGAATCGACATTTTAATAAGACCGGTCACGTAATACATTGGAAAAGTATTATATGGCAGTATTGTACAAACAAATACCTAACTATTTTTAAGTCTTATTAAAACAAGGTCTGCTGACCAAAATGTCGCGTGCTCTGACTTATGCTGATTTATGACCTTACGACCTCCAAAACTTTCAATAATTCAAAGACTATCTTATGTTGACCCTAGAAGTTATATCATTAGAAAGTGAATGTAAAGTAACATAAGGGTTATAAATCCCCTTAGAATGGGACGAATAGTTACAAAGTTATTACAAAAACAATAAAAAGGCAAAACTGTAACCGACCGACCGTTTAGTTAGATGTAGAGTCACCCATGACTAGACTCGTACGTGACTAAAAACGCTTGTATGTTTTAATTAGTTAAAAACTAATTAAAATAACGAGCTCATAAAGAAACAAGTAAAAAACTATTCTTTGTAAATTCTAATATTGCTTTTTGAAATAATATTTTATTTTACTCTATCTATTAAATATATTTGCACTGTTTTGTACTCTAAAAGTTATTGTAGTAAATCTGGCTAAAACAATAATAATTTTAATTGATTCGCTCATAGCAGTAATTTGTTTGCAGCAGAGAGTAGGTTAAATGAAAGGAGCAAATTGATTAGGATGTTTAATTTGGAAGATATACCAAAGTAAAGATTATTTTTTATTGGGTAAATATAAAAGCTCCTAATTGGCAGTTATATGTATTCTAGAAATAGGATTTTAAAAAATACGGCATGAAAGGAAAAATTAATATTGACTAAGGTGGTTAAAAAACTGGTAGACAACCTTTATTTCGCCGAGCATTTGTAGAAATACGGTAGAAAATAAGAATATGTTTATTTTTTTTTTGTCTCTTCGATTAATGAGAGACTATTTATATTCGAGAGTTATATAAATTTTAGACAGCTAAAAGATGGATATTCTAAAACTCACTTATTACAAATAAGTATGTTGTCTCAAATAAGCCCTTTAAAAGGTAAAATACATGGATCTCCTGTCATATAAAAGCGTGAATTCGGGTTTATCATTTTTATCGACTATATACCTTACCTTTAACTACTCTTTACTCAAGAACTTTATATAGGTTTGTCGAATAAATGCAGCGAGAAATGAATAAAAATTATGCGCTGTGCAATGCTTACTTAACCTACGCATACCGTTATATAATAAATATAAAACCTTTATAATTTGAAGGAAATCTGCAGTTATTAACCGAACAAATCCCTATATACAAACCTGCTTTTCTTCTTTAAAGTTCATTGCAGTAGAAACATGCCAGCAGACTTGTCTTCCTCTTTAACTAGGTGAGGTTCATGATAGTTGTACCTCCAATCTCTGATTTCCGGCCCGAGTTTTCTACATGATATTCCTTCCTAAATATTTCCACTTCTACTTACGTTACTTTTTTCGTTACGAATCTATCTTCAAAAAACATTTAGTACTGCTAAAACAGTAAATATTTCGGAAGTTTTGTTTGACCTTCCTTACCATCAGCCTTTAAAAAATTTAGGATATAGGGTTTTACATCCTCTTGGAAGTATATGCTTATAATGATATTTTATCAGAAACTCTTGTGGTCCTGTTTCCTCATTCAGGTTTTATCTCTTTAACTGTATAGCGCAAAAATTAAGTTTAATACATTCAGATATGAGATAGGATCTGAAAAATATTGAGCTGCACAAGTCTAGTAGATTTATTGTTTTCAAGAAGGAAATTTCTGTCATAAACATCAACTAGATGCTTTATTCTCTTTATCTTTTTTTTGCTTTCTGAAATAACGAAATTTAAATAAAAATAAAATTAGTTAGAGCTGACCATTGATTTTGTAGTGCTTGTTAATTTCGGAAGGAAAATTTAAAATATGCATCATCAAAGAACTAATTTAGATTCTGAAATTCAACGTCAGCTCACTGGTGCAAATATACTGTTCTTATGCATAATTTAGACATCTCTTTGATCCCTATTGGCCTATTGATGCAGACTGTTCAGAATTATCCCAAATGGAAATATCGGCAACTGTCTATTAGCACAAAGGAAAATAGTTCATTGCTTGCCTTTAAACTTACTCGTTAACTTTGAGGTAAAACTATGGGTTAAATGGATACATTTTTTTTTAAAATAATAATTTTCAAATTCTGTATGTCGAAGGGGAAACCAATTTGGTGGAAAGTCGCTTGTTGTTCAGAAAGTTGAAAACTTCTTAAATTAAACTCGCATCACAAAGTTAAAAACAAAATTATAGTTTCATAGATAATTAGTATAGATAAATTAGTTTTAATAAGGTTAAATACCCCAAAATAATCGGTTTATTTAAATAAAAATTTTATCATAATTTTTTATTCCTTAAAGTTTTTGAGATCTTAAGCTTTTGGAAAATAGTCAATTTTTCTGTTCCTTTGAGTTTTTGAGTAATTATTTTTAATCGGCTCATAAGGTTTTTATTTCACTGGTGCAAAATTAATCTTCTCAGAAATTTTCTTTGTTGCTAAGAGCGGGGCAAAATGATTTATGCCCAAATTTACTTGTTAGAACATTTGAGGAAAACAAATACACATAAGGAAAAAAACGTTTCTGTACAAAGTGCGAGGCAGGGGACAGCTACTCTTTATTTTAAATATCAATCACCTATTCTAATTTATTTATGGGAATTCGTGTAACATCTATTTCTAGATCAGTGGGACAATATTGTTCCAACATAGATTTAAAGAATTACGGACTTTTTCATGTGTAGATATTTGTAGGAATAAAATATTACATTTGTAGGTATTTTTTTAATATTAATTATATTATTAAACATATTCATTGATGTACCAGGACTGCCTAAAGAGAGGAAATTATTGAAAAAAAATTGATATGTCTAAAGACAGTTGAATATGTAAAAGAAAACTTATAAAAGAAATAGTTCAGTGCAATTGCAGTGTTACTTCTTTTGTTACTAAATGTCAAGCGGTTATTTTAATTGTCCACAATTTATCTAATTTAAATAGTAACTAAAACTTTATTACGTGAGACGATTAAGTATTTTAACGAGTTGGGTGAGTTTAGGGTGCAAATGCGCTTTGCCACTAAAGGCAAATTTCTCTTTCTGATTTTTTTATGATTTAGTTTAAAGTTGTGTTAAGTCCCTATCTCTACGTTGAATACGGTCTAAGTTTGTCATTTCACAGAGGAGGAGAGCAAAATCAATCCGTATATTCTATACATAGAAGAACGCTAATATGTTTGTCGGGAAAGTTACGATTTTTCGGTATCCTGTGGCAGCACTAATGTTATGTTTATATTATGATGTGTTACTTCTTTTAAAATTTAATTGAGATTCTTCGTTTTTGCCCACATTAGCGCCATTTCAATGGATGGCTTCCAAAACTCTATCATGAAAGATATCTCTGTTATTCGTAATAGTGCTGCTGGTTCGATGGTCGCACATAAGACTCCATTAGACGAAAATTGACGTCCTTCAGCACAAAAATCTTGTTTAATGATGGACCACAAAATTTCGATTCAGTTGAAAGCCGATGATGCTGGGGCCCGATAACACCAACTTGTTACTCTGTATGCCGTAAGATCCTAGAAAAGATTAGGTGGCCCTGACAATTTGGGATAGAGCTTTATCATGCATTAAAACTAGAGTCCTTAGAAGTGACAACGGTATATCGTCCAGGCAGGGAATCAAGCCCTTCCTCAAGAGATTGCATTAGGTGGCTCCGTTCACTTTAACTATATCAGGAACCCTGACTGGGTCAAGCAGTTTGTGTTCAATATGACCTTCTTAAACCTTGATCCACCTTTCTGCTTTATGCGTCACATTTATGTTGCCTTCGCCTATCTCCGAACTACACTCAACCATTTCCCTAACCGCTATGTCCGTCTAGTGTCGCTCTGATGTCGTTAGTGAGGAGAACGCAAGTCTTGGCCAACCTTATGTACTTTCGGGCTAATTGAAATTTCAAAGTCTTGTGACAGTGAGTTAAAGGAAACAGTTTTAGGAAAGCTCGCATAGAAGCCATACTCTCTAGGATACGGTTTCTGATGGTGTTTGTTACATGGCAATGACTAGCCTCTGTGAAAATGACTGTATGTATATCCAGGTTTTACAGGTAAGGGGCGGTCAATATTCCTCAAATTCTTTGCTGTCACAGTTTTGTAGTTCACAAAATTGGATCGCTTCTTCGTTAGAAAAGTGTCTTTTAGAAATGCTCTAACTATATACACATGAGGAACTAACTTGTTTGCAATAAAGTGAAGAAAGATGCCTTCCTTCACCCATTCCCTTGATGATGAAAGAATTTTTTTCATCGCTGAGGCCTCTGTAACGTCAAATAGTTATTAAAAAGGATAGATATTATTAGCTTGCTTAACTTAAAAAGGAGTACAATGAAATAAAAGTTGAAGGACAGAACACCGTATAATAAAAAACATAAAATTGTGATGCCATATTTTGCAGACCAGCTGGAAAATTTTGATCAGAATTGATTGAAAGAGAAATGAGAAATCTTAACTTTTTCTACTAATCTATTAGCGCAGTTCAAGGTAAATGTAAGATTTGACAAGCGTTTTATTTAATCTACAAAAAATATCTCTGCATTTAATCATAAAACTCCCGTACATATAACCAAATAATATTGAATGTTTTGAAGGTGTCACAACAGATTGTTTTAAAAATTTCAGCTTATTAAATTAAAAATATACAAACTTTGATATCTGTGCTTAGACTTTGACTAACAAAGGTAAACACGTCTCCCTGTTGGATTTGGCGTCCTAAGTGTATCTTATCTAAGATGCTCTACATATTTATTTTAACTCGAGGATTTTTTTCTCAGATTTCGAAATTTCTTATCATCTACAAATTTATATATTTTAATTATCATTAAGTTACTTTCAACACTGTTAATTCAGATTATAGAGAAAAATTGACAAAAAAGTCAGCCCTTTTATCCAGGATGTCAATTCTGTAGCAAAAACGCTGACTCCTCAATTTATGATGTATCTACTCCAACCAGTAAATCTACTATGATAATAATTAAATAAGCTGGCATTTCATTGCAACCATGTGGATAGCTAGACTAATTATTAATAAATAGCCATTGTGGCCATTTTATTGTTTATTTATGCTAAAATAATACAATAATCTTAAACAAAAAATCCACAATAATCTATGACAAAATGAAAATTAAATTGAATGCAATGAAAAAATTCTATGAAAAATTAATTGAAATTTATTAAGCTAAGGCAAAAGTGAAGGCCTAACTTGTTTCATGATCAAATACAAAGTTCCTTAATGATATAAAAGGAAAAGTTTAAATACAATGCTATTCAGGCTTGAATATGTAGATATAAAAATTATTAAATCCAATTAGAAATTATAGATATTTCTCAGACAAAGTCTTAAACACGAAAATATATTGATAATTATTAGTTCTCATGAACAGAGTTGATTTTACTAGAGTTTTTTCTTTGAAGACGTCAAATACGATTTCATTAATTTCAGTGCGGAAAATAGTCTCTCCACTGACTGGAGTGGGCAACATGATAATTAATCTCATACCCGTATCTTAGTTGAGTATGCATGTGTTTAATTCTTGTATTGGTTGTAAGATGACAGATAATATTTCTCTACTTCTTTTAGTCCAGCAAATAAATCTTGTTTAAACTTTATTAGTTTTCTTCAACAGGCGGTGTCATCGCATTTAATCAGACACGCTTTGCTTCCTAGTTTCCAACTTTATCTAAATATTTAAATAAATATTAAAGTTCATCATTTTAAGGAGATTCGATACCATGGATATTACAATCATATATTTCTGGATGTTCTTGTAATGGTAGTTGCCCTAGCACAAGCAAACGTTCAAACATCATATAGGTGCTGCACCAGTGGGTTGCTTGGTCTAAATTTTATCTTTTTAGGTTCGTTTCTGGAATATAATATCCAAGATTTAGAGAAAAACTTTTAAACCATCGATTATTACTAGTTGTAAAGTACTTACTGCCCAACGCATGTACTGAATTTGGCAAACGTATAGATGCCTCCTTAGCAATATAATCTAAAGATTCTTCATAATGTTCTATTTCTAATGCTTCAAAAACTGAGGCAGGAATTTTCCCTCCATTTTTTACTTCTTCTTAAACTTTATTATTATTTCCTATTTCGCTAAAGATAATGTTCCTCTGCGTCATTTAGCGCAGTAACCTAGTTAGCGTTTTATCGTTTTCATTAACTAATATAATATTTATAGTAAAATAGTTAACTTTAAGGCGAGTGGCAACATCCATTTTAAGGAAGAAGAACCCTTCCTTCAGAGTTTATCGTATTTTATCCATCTTATTCATAGCTTCTTCAACGATAAGATTTCTGATACTTTGCTTTTCTAAAGAAACTATTTTTTTATAGCTATTCCGCCATTTAGGCCTTGGAAAGCTAATTGTAAAAATAAATTTAATGCGATACCATTTTTTTACAACCAGTTAAATATCATGTTTCTTAAACTTTTCTTTATTCATTGTTACAGTCACTTTGTCTGAAGTGTGGAACTGTGCAAGTGATGATCTTCTTTACCTTGATCACTCTTTAGCTGAATTTGAAGTAATTGGAAGATTTTTATTGCCACCTATATCGGCTTCCTAGACAATTTCTATATCTTTAGAAATTGTTGCACTGGTTGGTGCATTTTTATTCAAGCCAGAAAAACAAAATATTTTGCATTGTATAATTTCAATAATCATCGTCTATTATCACAACCTGACCCAGGAAATGTTTTTCATCGGTACCAATGCAAAATATAAAAAAACATTACATTTAATTTTTGCTCGCCTAGCCATTTTCTATAAAAAAATTTAATATACAAAATTTGAATTATTTCAAATTTTTTTGAGTTATAAAAAAAATGTTCTATTGATTTTGACGCCGACCCTGATTCCATGCTGACTTCAAAAGGCAATTAACCACGCCTTTCAATGGAAAATCCCGCTAATTCGGGCATTTTATATCCGAAAGTATGGTAGATCACCTTTTCCGGAATTTTGAAAATCACCGACTCAGACCTATTCATAAATTTGGCTTGACTACAAATCGTAGACTTGCAACTATTCTTTCATCCAAATTTTTCAAAGCGCTGTGGCTTGGAGATGCAAATTGTCTTGCTTGGACTGCATTGTCCCTATGCCTTACATTTGCTCTTTTCTGACTTTCAGCACGAAAAGTTTTGATACAGTTACATAGTTATTTTTATCCCAATCTTTATTCGTCGAAATCTTGAATTTGAGGTCGTGATATATTGATCTGGTTCATGAATCCACAGTCAAAAGTACAACAAACAACTCTCGAATCCAGATAATTCTCATTCTTTTCTCTGAAATAAATATAGATATAGTTAAGTGTAGTTGTTCAAAGATTACCCAGGGAAACATTTTTAACCACATTTTCTGGTGACTTAGATTTATCTGCCAACTTCAATTCGTTTTTTCATGCTGATTTCAAATATATAATCCACTTTTACCTACAACCTATAGTTATTCTATAATTTCTATTTCCTAGTTTCCCTGAAAACTGCCCTCTGGATGGACAGAGAGGGTGCTTGTAGAAAGCAAATACTTCACAGTACATAGTAGTAAGATAGTAATAAGTGTTATTGTGCAAGATATTGACATTATTGTTTCTTTTTCAGGTCTCATGTTAGAGTGATGTCTTCGTTAAGAGGAAGTTACGTTAATGATTCAGACACTTTCTGCTACATATGTGACTGTTACATGTTAGTTCGTCAAAGGCGCAATATATGAAACTTTGTGATCTGCACTTATTAGGCATGTTTTGATGTTCCTCTTGGCGATTAAGATAAGAAGTGCGCCTCACATGTTGTTTGCCATAGTTGTGTGGAACATCTTCGTGAATGGACGAAAAGAAAAAGAAATCGTGGTCCTTTAGGAATCCCCATGGTGCAGCAAGAGCCAAAGGATCATGTATCGGACTGTTATTTCTGCCTGGTGAATACTAACGGGATTGGTAAGAAAAGTCAGCACAAGATCGACGTGATAGGTAATTTGGCGCTTTCCAGGAAAGCTGCAGAACTTTTAGCATCCAGGTTGGGTGAAAGACTTATGCTTGAAATGTCGGTACGGGTATCATATTACCAAACAAGGGAAATAAACATTTGTTAAGTATTTCACTAAGAAAAAACAATTTGTATACTGCCATAATGTTCCTGGTTTGTTTACCGAGTTGAGACTTGGCACCTATAGCCCTGCTGAGTGGAGACTGTTTTTGCATAGATCCAAGCATAGCCTCAAGTGTGTCCTTTTGCATAATGGCAATGACCTTGATGCAATTCTTCGCGGTCACTCTGTCCATCTGAGAAAAACTCACGATGACATCAGAATGGTCATGGATTCACTTAAGTACCATGAAAACAATTGCATCATATGTAAAGAGCTTACGATAGTAAACCTCCTCCTTGGCCAGCATAAGGAATATACAAAGTTTCCCTGTTATATCTGTATGTGGGACTCGGCCCGTGACAAACACTAGTCCCCAAAAGTTTGGGGAGTTGGGGAAACTTTGGAAGCAGGAATTCCAAACATTGTTAATGCGCCAATCGTAAGTAGAGAGAAGATCGTTTTCCATCCAATTCATCTCAAACTGGAAGTGATGAAGCACTACGTCAAGGCGTTTAGCAATGACAATGATAGTTTTCAGTACATACATATTATCAGCGTTTTCTGCTTTTTCATACGAAAAAATAAAAGCAGGAGTATTTGATTGTCCCTAAAACCGAAGACTTCTAAGTGATTTTAGATTCGTAAACAACATGAGTGAAAAAAAGAAGGCAGCCTGGCTCTCATTTTCTGCCGTTGTTCATAACTTCTTGGGAAACAAAAAAGCGCATAACTACAAGAATCTGGTTACTAATATGCTTTTAGCATATCGTGATCTGGGATGCAACATGAGTGTGAAGCTGCATTTCCTAAATAGCCACCTTGACCGATTCCCAGAGAATCTGGGAGCCGTGTGCGACGAACAAGGGGAACGCTTCCATCACGATTTGATGACGATGGAAGAACTCTACCAAGATCACTGGGGTAGACACATGATGGCGTACTATTGCTGGACGATTAGAAGAGATCAGCCAGAGAAGACTTACAAGAGAAAGAGTTAAAAATACAAGTTTTTGCCTGATTGAAATCGAGAAGAGGTGCTCCAGCCTGATGTACGGTCATTAATAAATTAGCATCTATTTGATTAAAGTATTTGTAATCCTAATGTGTAATTCAAGTTTCTTTTCATGTACAATAAAATTTTTGTGCAAAAAAAAATCCTTTACTATAAATAACGCAAAAGGATGATTCAAAATTACTTCAGGGCATGATGATAGGCGTGATAAAATGAAAATTATTGTATAATATTAGTTATTGATATTACGAAAAATCTGTAGCATTTAAAGAGAATCTGATTTCAGATTTGAATTCATTATGCTCAAATTTGGTAGAAAAATGTACTTTTGTCACTACACCAAATACATTGTTCCCCAGTGTAATCGGTTTTCTTTCCAAAAATTTTCCAAATTTCTCTCTGACCAATGAGCATGTAAGGGTATCGCCGATTTTTTTCTGACAAATTCATGAAATCAGATGGAGACTTATCCTATTGTTTCTGTTCATTTCTTAATTGTATTGAAAAACTAAACTAAGTGTTTGGAATATTGGGAGGCGTGCTGGAGGTAACCTAAATTCTAAATTGCAAATAAATCCGTAAAAAAATGTAAGAAAATGAAATAATGTATTAAAACAGATATTGTTTGACATAAATTCCTTATTCTAAGTTGCCAGAAAAAGATAAGTTTTTAGATTAGTTCAGCTAAATTCTACTCTGATTATTTTTTAGGACAACGGGCAAAATGATTATCATCAATTTGACATAAAAAGATTGGATAGTTTATATACAATATTATAAACACATTTGGATAAATATTCATGCACAACGTGGAGAAGCAAATAAGGCTTAATTTCAAAAATAAATTAATAATTAGTGCATAATTAATTTCCGATTGTAGATTAAAAAAGAAATCTTAACTCAGCAATATTGACCTAACAATTAATGATAAATATGTTGTTATTTCACATGAAACAAAAAGGAGGAACATACTCGTACCTTTAATCTTCCAGAAAATGATTGAAAAGTTAGAAGATGACCCAATGATGTGTTTTATTCTTGAAAACAAAGGAAACTTCCCTAAGAGAAGATTCATTTTTACTCTTGGGATTACTATAATAGAAAAGAGAGCATCTTTAAGAAAAAGGTAAGACAGAAACCTAATTATAATAATATAGGCGGGCAGAATAAATCTTCGACACACCATAATATATTTTCCCCAAACAATTATCAAAATTCTAAAGAGCTTTGGATATACCCTTTGAAGCCAAAAGTCTTGATGTCTTTATAACGAGTGGTTTTAATTTAAAATGATTTGTTTATCGATTAGCTTTTCACAAACTCTCCCCATATCTGTAAAAATATCCAAAAACGTGTCTATTATACAGTCAGTTAGTTGCAGTGTAATAAGATTCTAGAACAATAGATTCATGTCTAAGGTATCTTTAATCTGTTTGTTCATCCCTTGTAGTAATCAAACTTTATTTAAGAGGTGGAGTGCCCCATCTTGCAAAGAAAAGTGAGCTTTTATTTCAAACCAGCACGGTGCATACACCTTCAGCGTGAAAAAGACAATGGATATCAGCGTGTCAGAAGGGTCGAAAGTCGAAACTTATAATCGAAGTATCCGATTTTCTGTTGTAAGCAATCGTGCATGTGACATTTTTCCAGGACTCTTACGATCTAATTCAGCAGAACATTTATCTTGCGAGATAGATAGAAGGATATCAAACAGATACTTTTGATTGGTGCTCAGATTTCATTTCTCAACAGACGGCAAGTTAGTCGGAATAGGCTCAAATTCAACAACACTTAGAGTCTTACATTTATCCAGGTATTTTCCTATAGGTCCGACAAATCTACAAGGCCCCGTTGTTTTCCCATCCATATTGTCGATAAGAGAGCGCAATTGGAACTCATTTGCATGGATCTGGCAAATAAACGAATGCAGTAGTCTATTAAGATTTTTTCTAACATTCTGATCACACCTCCTTTTGTTCCTCTATTCACTGCCGGTTTATCGCATCCTACAGCAACTAGTACATCAGTTGCGATGTTATTTACTTCTAGATAAGAGAATATTGAGTGGCATATAACTTTTGCTAAACATCTCTTTATTGTCAGGTGTCCAAGGTATTCTGAACCAGGTACTTCTATCATAGAGATGTGCTCTTCCATTTTCTTCTTCTTGTGATGAGTTCTTTCCATCGTCTTAACATCACATGTGCTTTCTTTACTACCATCCAAATAAATAAAATATTGGATATCCGATCTAATTTCTTGCTGTAGTGTAAAAAGTTCTTTAATACGCTTTTTTCTAACTTTTGACCTGTAAACTACTACATAATTCCTTAAGGGTTGAACTTTTTATTAAAGCTGCAGCTCTATCAGACACACCAGTGCGGTCACATGCCAACGCAAATTCTGACAAGTTTCTTCGTTTAAATGGAGTTTCGAAAGCAATTTTTTTGTTTACTTCTTTGCGTTTCACGGATGAAGGAAGCTCATGCTAGTTAATTTTATCAGAAGATTCTGTTTCGGTGTTGGAAGAAGGAAAAATCACTACGATATTATCTGTCGGAGTAAATGGTTGATTTAAAAGACAATACTCACGATTCTTTCTAACTGCACTGTAAATATTCTACCTAATGCCATTTACCTAGTTATTCGTTGATCTTTTAGAAACGCTTGCTTCGATGGCGGCACCTTCTTTTATTTGCTACAAGAACAGTTTTCAAAGCGATCGGATTTACACAACGAAATATCAAACAATTGTACTGCATTCTTTGGAAAAACGTCACATTTATGTTTGAATGATGTCACATTTTTCCTGCTAATATTTTTCATTAAAGCCTGATATTTTCAATAAGAATTTAAATTTTTTTCTAAACCTGCCTATATTGACACACAAGAGATTGATGCTGTTTTCAAAATAGAAATTAACTTCTCCGTTACTTATGTAATAATTTGTTTAATTGGCGGGACTTTTCTAGTGCAGTTCCGTTCCTTTTCTCACCCAAAATAAACATATTTTATAACATCTTTTTAAGTTGGTAACACTCATTCACTAGTAGCGCAGGGTGCGCCAGACAAAGAGTGTTCAATTTTATGACCTGTTCTAGGTTTAAATGCCATAATTAAATATTGTTTTTTCTTACAGATTCTTTAGCTCTGAAATAAAATAAAAAGTGTATGAATATTTATTGTAAACTATAAATAACTGTTATAAATACAAATAGAAGAATGTGATAAAAACAATAGACACTAGACACTCTGCACTCTCAACGAGATCCTCCGCGCTACTGAAGCATAATTGCCACGTAGGCCGCTATAATATATCATTGAGGAACCTCTAAATATAATCAATTACTTTCAAATTTCGTTTACTTGTTCTTTAACATACAATAATTATTTGTTTGGGGTATCAATCCAAATTTAAATTTAATTTTCAGATATAATGCACGAAATTCAAAATTTAGTTGAAAATTGTATAATTTTCAATGCGTTGAGGAACCTTTAAAATTTATTATATCTTAAAATCCATTTATGAGATTTAATTTGACAAATAGCCTCATACAAATTTCGTGTTTGGGAAATAGATTTACGGGATTAGAATTCCGAACTAAAAGGATTACTTGGCAAATATCAATGAGTTCTTGTACAAAACTGTTAATCCATCAACAGCTTGCTGTAAACCTATCATCGAACATATTTTGTATGGTTTTCCAATAATAAAACCTGTCTCCCAAAGCTTGGATATATGATGCTTCTTTTTCCACTTGACAAGGGCTAATCTTTTATATATGATCAAACAGCATTGACGTATTCTTGGCTTTGTTTAAAAATAGCATCTCACAAATAAAGAAAATTGGATGCTGTTGGTTACTTAGCAAAATAATATATCTATATTTTATTTTTAATGGCTAGTTTTTGCCATGACTATGGTATTTTATTCAAAGAATGAACTAATTAAAGGAATATATCTCTATAAAATTATCTGAATGTATGCAACATATGAAAATCTATCACATTTAATTTAATAAATAGTAGGGGTTGACACAGACACAAATTGATATAAAGATACTCGTAAGCGCCTACTCTTAAGCTAAATTTATTTCTCGACAGCTATTTGTATCGTGAACACAAATAAATATCAATGAGGATCGTTTGTAATTGACCTTAGAAGTTAAAAACATTCATAACAATAAATTCAGGGATAACACGAAACGACAAAGCAAGATGCAAGATTAAACATTATACAAGTCTTCTGAGATTATAGTTTTTCTTCCTCCTGAATCTTACTGGGATAAATCCTAGACAACGACCACCAGCCTGTTATGGTTCATTATCTAGAATTTAGCTCTTCTGGAGTCATTACTTAATATTGATTGTTTAATTGAGTAATAATAATTAATAATAAGATTAAGATAAAAAGATAAAGAAAAAATGGTACTTAAGATTGAACGTGGCTAAGGTAATATTGCTTAGGTAATAATAATTGATAATAAAATTGGGATAATAGATAAAGTAAAAATGCTACCAAGGATTGAATTTGCTTAAGTTAATCTAACCTAAACTAAACTAACCTTATCTAACCTAAGCTATCCTGACATAATCTAACCTATGCGGCAGGATAAATTCGGTTTGAGTGGATTTAGGAATTTCTGCCATCATATTTCTCTTTTTTACATCTTGGATTAATTAGCATATTAATTACGAACGTTGTTATCGGCGGTCGTTCCCTTAGATTGATCTTATTGCTCTGATAAATCTAACTAATCTATAACACAATACTAAAGTGGAATTCCGGAATAAAGTAATAAATATAATTCCTATATAAGATATCAGGTGTATATTGGTCAGCCTATATTGATCAGCCTATTGGTAAGCTACACAACTACGAAATATTTTCAAATAATGAGGAAATAACATAAAAATCAAGAAAAGATAGACAATCGTCCCTAAATGAAGCAAGCGAAAAGAAAAGCCTTAAAAAAATGATTTAAGCTTTTACTTGAATGAATCCAGGAATCTGTGTTTCCAAATTAAGCTTTAAAGGTAGCTCAAAACAAGCAGGAAGAAAGCATACTCGATTAATTTATTATTAAGACACGAAATATCAAACATAACAGACACCGATAAAACTTAATCTATATAAAATATATCGAGGCCCTCTCGCACACTATCAAAGAGTTTAGAAAACCTACATCAAAATCTTGAATCGCTTTCTTTCCACTTGTTTATTTATAAGTTGAATTCTGATTCGGCAACCTAATTCCATTGTTCGATGCTCGCATTTGCATTTGAAGCATAATCATAACGTATTTCTTGCAGTTGTGATATCGGTGGCCTTAGCTGCCTTCTTTTTTACAGTAAAGGTTGTTTTTGTGTAGGCAGTTTATAGAAGTATGATCTACTTTACATAAAAATAAAAGTTATTTGTTTTTACCAGTGTGTTTGATGTTATTTTTTTAGTGTTTATTCGGTGCCCACAACCATAACCCCCTTACTCTTTCGATCGTGCACTGTTTGGATGAGAGCTAATGGATTGTAACTTGAAACCAATAGTGTCCCTCTAGACTGATGATTCATGGTGGACTTGATGATTGGCAATGACGGAATCAAATATCACTATGCTACGTGCAACTACTCCAGGGTTTGGTTATTAAGGTTTGATACAACGTGCCGAGAAATGGCTGCATCTCCTGTGGTCTTGGCCGGAGGCTCAGGAGAGGAGAGTGATCCGTCTGCAAATCTTTATATCCAAGTCCAATCTTGGAAAAGTTTCTGAGTCTGGGATCACCTGATGGCTATGCCCCAAACCAGTTTTCAAAAATGCATCTAATAATGCACTTGTAAATTCACCAAGATTGTTAGAATGCGTGTTATATGTGGACGATGCTCAAGTGAGTTCAGTCAAGGGACCATCGGTGGGAGTGATAGGGGAATATAACCTCTAATCTTTTCCTCCCAATTCTTTGTGTAAATAGTAAAATATATCTTATTAAATGTAAGAGATTAAAACAAATGTGTGAGCAACTGATTCCTGACTTATTAGCTGCTTTACACAAATCCATTGCTAAAACCGTTCATTTTCTCAGCTTATATACTGATTTAAAAGAAAACTAAATGAGAACAAATGTGTACACCTATGATAACGATTCAAATAGAATATTAGAATGTATAAAGTGCGGTTAGTGTAAAGCTAAAATTGGCAAACCGAGTCTGCTACAGGTCCTAGGGGTCGAGCAGCCTGCCTCATCAGGAAGAATATTTTCAAAAATATTTTTCTAAAACGCCCCCAAAATAGGTAGATCAATAGATTCTCCTATAGTAATCCTCGTTTACTTTCAAAGAAATTGACATCGTTCTTATTAATTTCCAACGTTATCCTCGCTAAATATAATTTAAAATTAAATTCTAGAAACTCTAGATTAATCTTGCGGTTAGTATAAAGCTAAAATTAACAAGCCGACTTTGATTCAGGTCCTTCGGACCGAGCATGTATAAATAACTATATGATCTATTATAGTCTAGAGCAATTGGAGCATTCTTCAATTAAACTGCAGAATATTTATTATTTTAACAAGATCCTTTGATGAATTTGTAAGGCGTAAAATAAGGGTCACGAAAGGTATAGTTTTAGCACACAATAAAGACATAAAATTACGGTGAAAGACAGTGTATTCCACGAATATCTTGAACATGGTTGATCATCTTCCCGAAATAATCGGGTTTACAAATTAACTTTGAATATATATATATATATATATATATATATATATATATATATATATATATATTTTTGATTGAACATATATAGGTAAATTAAATAGGATCAGTCGCGATATAGAAAATGTTTGCCGAAAGGGTTACACCGAAACTCATACATAATCATCGGGCTTTGGGAAAAAGAAATTTTGAGATTGTTGACTAGGTTATATAGTTACATAGATACAGAGAGGTAGCAAGAACTACTTAGTTCACTCAAAGGCCACTCCTGTTCTTTACTAATATGCTAATAGTCATCTTTTGGACATTGTCATTACTAAGTTTAACCATGTAATATTTAATTCACAAGAGGGCTTTGTACTTAAACTATATTTTATTCGTTAAATAATTGTGAAATTTGTTTTTAAAACTATTCACCTAATAGCATTTAATACCTACGCTGGGAGTGTGTTCCATTTAGCAAAAACTTTAGAGGTGAAAACTTTATCAACTATATTCGTTTGAAACCTCCGTCAGGTCAGTTTCAAACCGTTGTTACGCGTGATACAATGGTCGTAATTATTTTTTTTTCATAATTTACCTTTTAGAATTTATTTAGAATTTTTAATACTTCGATAAGCTCAACCACGAAATCAACTAGTTTCGAGAGTTAGTAGTTTTAATATATCTAATATTTTTATATACGACTTAATTGTAATCGAGGGAATTAGTTTAGTTGCCCGTCGTTGAATCTTTTCCATTTTATTGATGTTTACATGTGTATAAGATGACCGAAATTGGATCGCCGATTGCAGGTGTGGTGTTACTAAACTATTAAATAGAGGTATGATTACGACTTGGTATTTGTACTCAACACTTCTTGTAATAATCCAAGCCTTTGTTTGCCTTTATACTTGATTCGAAGATTTACGTTAAAACAGATAACAGACGGTGTTGTTTATCTGATCTTACACTTCTAAAGAAAGCATGTTCATGATGCAATCTTTATTCTTTTATAGACAACAATACTTTTACTTCCATAGGCGCTCACATAAGAGATTTTATTACACAAGACAAAAAAATATATTGACTACCTTACCATCTACCCTCCTTCCTCGTAGACCATTCCCTACCCGGCAAAGAAAGACTAGGCAGCCATGTGCTCTTACTTGATCGTATGAAAGTGGATGGTCGGCGATATCTTCTCTCCTAGACTTACATAAGAAGACCTTAACTCACAAGAATAGACAAAGTGGCATATGCAATGCTCGTGTTCCTGGTTAGGAAATGTTTAGCGTATTTGACTTCAAAAAGTGGGGCATTTATTGAATATCAAAGCAAATATGTTCCTCAGGATGATAATCAACACATTTAAAGGCTGCAGGGGCTTATGAAAGGCAGTAATATATAAAAAAACTAAGAACAGAGCAATCAGTAAACTAACTATGAAGAATATGACTTAAAAAAATATCCCTATTCCCAGAGATCAGGGAATATTTGCCATGTTTGCTTGGCAAATGGATCCTTTGAACGGAAGGCACTCTGCAGAAGGAATTTAGCTTGAGAGAGGGACCAACAAGAGTAGGGGAAGATAAAAAAAATGCCACTTGTTCTCAACCTAAGAAAACAGAGTCCTGGGAATCAACCTGAATATTATCCAGCGCAAATTGAAGAATAGGATTTTATCCTAGCAAATATACGAAGGAGAGGCTATGAATTAAAAGAACATATCACAGAGGATTATCTTAATAACAAAATGCCTGCATGCTTGAATTGTGGGTAATTGTGTCACCAGTGATACGACAGCTCTCACAAATAAAGAATAAAATCATAAAGTGCGGATTACTCCACTCTAACTGAGCGACCAGAATGCAAAGAGGCGAACACCTGGGAGAAAAACGCAAATGCAGAATAAACGGGTAAAAATAACGACTGAGCTATATTTTAAGCAATGCAAGGAAAAAAACACAGATATCTGCACTTCAAGTTCTAACTTACCATTCAATTATTATATGGAACTGATACATGTAATTTGCTATAAAAACCTACCAACCATATATACTCACCGTTAATGAACATCTCATTAATATTCCCTCAAAGAAATGCAAGGTATATCACAGAGGCGCATGGTGAAAATAGAAAGGATAAGTTTAAACCTATGTTCTAAACTCAACGAAGCTACTTTATAACAGATTGATCAAATATTGCATATAATAAGAACCAACATATTAGGTGTAGATAATGAAGCTATTCCCAGAGTAGCATACAAAACAATAAAATTCTTTATATGGATTACGGAAATAAAACAGAAAATCCGGGAATGAGAGTATTAAACGAGAAGGCGAAAGAAACTGACCAACAAGTGAAAAATATTTAAAAGTTTAGTACTGAGGATTACTTGGATGATCCAATTTAAAGTATCAACAATAAATTAGCGCCTAGTATATTGTGGAATTAAAGTTAAGCGAATCAGAACCACTCAAACAAGGATATAATGAATAGAAAAATATAGGAGAAAATGCAATTTAAGATAAATATGAGATTGAAACATGCCAAAAACAATGAAAAGGGGGGTTCAACATAGGGAAGAAATTAAATAAACATTTTGATATAGAATTTGAAAACAAAATATTCGAATCTTTACACGAACAAATCGGAGAAATATTTTCCCATAACTATGTCTAACAGAATATATGTATACACTGACGACGATAGTGAGACACAAATGCACACCAAAGAAAAATTAGATGGTATTTAAAGTTTTCAGCAAATAGACGCCGGAAAGAAAGCCTCAATAGGAAAAATTACAAAAGGTAGCAAACATTATAGCCCAGACACTATCGAATGAGTGTAAGTCCTAGAATACAGTAGTCTGCAAGCAAAAATTACCGTCGAATTGCTTTTCTTATCTTCATTGCGAAAATATATTAATAATTACTAAATCGAAACTTAAAATAATATTTAACTAAAAGTAATATATTAAAAAACACAGTTTGGCATCATCATGGACAAAATAATTAAGCCGAAAGGACAAACCGTCAGAATAGATATATGTAGTATTCATGGACGAATCGACAGTGCATGAAAAATGGATATAGCATACAAGATTCTGTGACTTGAAATAAACAAAGGAAATAAAGTGACCTTGGGGAATACATTATGGATTGTTACGCATATACAAGTACCGAAAATTAACAAGGAGCAAAATTTAAGCTCGAGGCTGGTCTCCTCCGAAAGAAGTGCCTAATCTCAAAGTTATTCTGTGTTTAAGCATTAGATATTTCTTTCGCCGATGATGTAACACAATTGATTACATGGTGTTCACAAAAGCACAAATACAGGCATGGATGACAGTCACTGAAATAAAGACCTCAAAGGATACGAAAATATAAAAAACATAAGTACTAACTAAAACTTATTCAAGATTATGAAAATATATCACAAAAGGCAGTTAGACATTTATTTCAATGGTAAAAGATACAGCTACAGTACACTGGACAAGATTATAGGCCTAAAAATTTCATTTAATTATTACGCAAAACATGATATCGAAAGAAGCAATTCCTATATAGTGGAGTGATAATTTTATTCACAATAAGGTCCTACAATTGGACAAATAAAATATATACGATGCTATCATACAAACATCACATGTACCCAACAAGAGATTTTCAACGATTCTAAGACGTATTTTATTTAGAATGCAATGAATAGAAAATAAAGCTGTTTTCTTAACCATAGATCCCATACAAGCAGAAACGTGTATGCAGAATTATCTACATATTGAAGTAAATATAGAATCTTTGAGTAAAATAATAGAAAAAGCAAAATAATTGACAGAAAAGTCACACTAATTAAATTGGAAAAGAACTTGCAAACCACATAGAACGAGGAGCATGATGGAGACAGCTCCGACTGTTTCCAAAAAGCCATAACATACAAGGATGAGGAGAGGATATATACTTCAAACCAGAATATAGCTAGCCGAATGGGAATCAAAGATGACCTATATAGTAGCTCAAGCTAACTAATCACGGACCTATAAAATATTTGGAAAAATTACCTAAATAAATAGCACAAAAAACATAATTATATAATAAATATACAAAACTGAAACGAAAAAGCACACAATCCAAAATTCAAACTAATACAATCAAAGGAAAAAATAAATAAAGTCATAAAATGAAATATGAAGAAAGAAATAAATAAGTTAAAACTATACACAAAAAATATACACAAATCTAAGTACTTTGAAATGAGCTCCAAAACAAATACAAATAAATAGAAAATGACAGAATTATTGATTACCACCATACCATTAAAATTTCCAAAATGTTTTGAAGTCCTAAGCAAAGGCGCATCAAAGACAAGAATTACTCAATCATTATAAACTTAATTCTTATTCCGAAATTTAATACTAAATATAGGTTCGGAGCTTACGGTAAACCGTATGTCCTTCGACGGTCTAGGTCAACTGTAATCAGTTGTCTATCCTTGTCTTTTTCTCATCTCCGTTGTGAAAGGAGAGCGTAGTACAAATGGAAAGTAACGCTTCTCCTTCTCGACTCGTGAATTAATGAATGAGGGCGGTAGAGAGAGGAAGGGAGGAAGGGGTCGCGATTTAGATCAATTTCTCCCACTCAAAACTTTATTTACTTCTTTTGTAATATTAACTAAGGTCCAAGGTATTAAACATTCTGTATAGAAGAACTTGTAGAGGATGCGTGTTGAGCTTATTGCAGCCAGAGGAAAACAAGAAAACTAACGACAGAGTGAGCAGTAAAGGAATTAGAACAATACGCATAAAACTAATAATCCCTCTACGACAGAAATCAGGGCGGAAAAGCGGGAAGGTGGAAAGGCGTATACAAATAAATATATATAGCGAAGTAAATATAGAACCCTTGGATAAAATTGAAGAAAAAAGGGCAAAGTAAATTAGTGAAAAGTAAGAAATTGTAGAAGAATTTGTATAACATATCACGTGTAGCAGGGTGGAAACATCCCGGACAGTTCCCGAAAAGTCACAACATAAAGGGACTAAAGAGAAGATCAGAACAAATAGATTTACTTTAAACTGGCCGATGATTACCCGAATGAGACTATAAGGTTACCTCTATACGATCTCAAACTAATGTTTTCAAATACCTATAACCGATTTCGAAAAGCTACTTCAATTAAGACACAAAAGTGATAATTAGATTATGCCTATACAAAAGCCAAACGTAAGTCCCTGGATTGAAAAATTAAACAAATACAATGAACGAAAATATTAAATAAAAGCTTAAAAAAATAAAATATCAAGGAAGAAATCAATTATTTAGGAAGTTAGCTGTTCGCGATGTGAACCCAATATTAAGTTAGGTTTGATGCAGCGAACTTTACACTTTCGTATTAGCACACATCTTGGAATAAGCCGAAGAACTGAACCTCCTTTCCCAACCAGAAAATTGCCCTATCAGATTACATCATTCAACTCAATTAACAAGACTGTGTTCTACATTCAATATGCCATCACGACTCTAAACTCCGTTACCATTTGTCCCTTTATTATTAATCATATGTCAACAACCAAGGTCTTTCACCTTAAAATTTTTCTCACCCCACCCAGACACGTGATAATGCTCAAAACCATTCATTTTCTGCCTTTCAATAAAAGGAAGAGAGATAGAGAGAGAGAATAATCACCAAAATAAATGATGAGAAACTGTTGTCAGACTATAATTTCGACTAAATTCATCGAGTTTATATTAACCAAGACTAATGTTGAAATTAGGCAATTTATTGATAAGTACAAGACCAAAGAATATTACGTGGTGTGGCACGAATTAGATTGCGAACCATTCGATTTTGTGTATGCTTAACTTGAGAAATATCTAAATAATTAACATTGTTATATTCATTAAGTTTGATAGTATTTAGGTTCGGATACTTTTTCTGAAATATTTTATCCATATTCCAAAGTATTATTTGCAATTTTTTACTTTAATACAATATTAATGCCTATTTATTTTTAAAATAAGGAAGAGAATAACAAAAGAGAGATATAAATGAAGTAATAGAGTACTCCTGTTATTAAATGGAGAAGAAGGATTAACAGGGTGAAAAGATTATTTCGTTAATTCAGGAAATTTATTTAGGAAAGGGAGATAACAATGACTGTATCCAATGTATAACTAAAAATTTCAATGTAAAATAATTAAGTCTCTCCATACCTAGGAAACGAAGAAAAATGTCGATAAAAACATACCTTTTAACTTTTATCTGAGCAAAGAATAAAATCAATTTAGGAAGAATTACTCGATGTATGGTATACAAAATATTTACTGCATGATGGAGCGCAATGTATTATCAAATCCAGAAAAGGAAATGTTTCGATTTAATTCCAAACTTTTAATATTAATGCAAAATTAACTTAGTTTTATATACGCAAAGGAACAGAGATAATACCATAGGTGCTATACAGTCACCATCAGGTAAAGAAAGGATTAATTTAGACCAAAAGAATTAGGGTCAGGGTCCTTCAAACAATAAATATATCCTTATAATGGGATCTAGATCGGTGTACCAGTTTGAGGAAAAGGTTAATGGTGCCTATTTATTTAAATATAGATGTCAAAGAGTGAATCAAACTCGCTCAGTACTAGCTTCCTTATGATTTATAAGGAAAGGGTTTCCTATTGTGTGATTTCGCTTGCCCGAAATTTGCTCACAGTTTCTGCTGCAAGATTACATTGGTCACACAAAAAGAGCATTGTATAAGGGGAGCGCTACCTTAGATTATACCATGTAAAAGCACGTTATGGTGATCTTAAGTGATTTTCGCATCTTTAACATGCTTCCATTAGATGTATAACAGCCTAGATAAATTTAATATACATAGTTTGCAGGAATCCATAGATTTTTAGTCGAATGCGAGTCTAATTGCGGGAGAGACTATATCTCACTATGTAGGTCAGTCCTCATTTAGCTTGTTAGAGTTTTGCTAATGACAGTGTAACTATTCGGCCTATTCTAACGAATTTTGAAATCCTTATGTTGTTTACATTCTCTTTCAAATGATATAATTGCAAAGGTCCTCCCAAAATTACTCCGGAAATTATTTTGTTTTGGAAATAACATCATAACTATTCGGCCGATTGTAATGAAGTTTAAGGCTTATGTCGTTTTGTATTCTCCTTTGAATGATATATTTGTGATAGTTCTTCCAAGGTTAGTCGGGGAATTATTTGGCAATAACATCATAACTATTCGGCCGATTCTAATGAAAGTTAAAACGCTTATGTTATTTTACATTTTTTATCAAATTATATTAGTGCCAAAGTATTCCCAAGTTTAGTCCGGGAATTATTAAAATTTGGAATATCGTAAGGTCATAAATCAGAATAAGTAAGAGCACGCGACTTTTGGTCAGCAGACCTTGCTTAGTCGCGTGTGACTCTATATCTCTCTCTGTCGGTAGTCGTTCAGTCTATCGCTTGGTCGGTTATCAGTCATCGTTTTGCTTTTCTTTTGTTTTTGTAATACCATTTTCAGGTGAATAATTTAAAATGTTTTGTATGAAAGAGATGAGATGTCAGAGGAAAGCACAATAGAATTTTGATAAGAGACCCACAAACTTTAGAGATTAGGATCTCGGTCCAAATATTATGAAAATAAAATCAACGAACCATAAATAGCTGTAAACTACCCTCATATCTGAGCTCAATACTTCCATCAATATAGGATGAAACGCCTTCAAAATATCAAGCATGGACAAGAATTTTGCGCATGCACTAAGTAAATACATTAGAGTTTGAGATGAAAGGGGCAGAATATTGATCACGCAAAGTGATTCAATTTAAATAACAGAAAACATAAAATTACTTGGAATATCCATTTTTCTTCAGAACAAGGTACAAGGTTTGGGGACCATGGGGATTACGATCGTTTAATAATAGCTTTCTTCACTATTTTAGCACTTATTTACTTGGCGACCATAAACTTTGCAGGTGGTAGTCAAGGCTGCCGAATGTGTCGGAAGTGCATAAATTAATATACACAGAGGAGAATCCAGCAGCGATATAGCGAAAAGGAGATATGTTTTTCTTAAAGAGAAGAAACAGCTGTAAGAATTCCTCTATCATCATGTGATGACCAACCGATATACCAGAAAATACAGTTGCATGACGGCATAACGCGGGTTTAACTCTCCACTACTTCACGCTGGATGAATAGGTGGGAGGAACAGTTTTTTTTTTATTTAGGTTGAAATTAGTGATGGAATTAATATCTAATCACCGCATAAGCGGTGATCAAGGGAGCAACCACACTAATTCTAAATATTCCTTGATCTAAGATAATAGTGGAAAGGGAATCTCAACGAGTTTTCTTGTGCTGTGAAGCTGGTCATCATTAGAGGCGTTGCGTTACTACGGCTATAGGTGGGTGCATGGGTTCACAATTAGGTCAGAGATATTACACGCATGCCAAAAGTGTGATTTTCGAGGTAAATTTGAAGTTATCAAAAATAGTGTGAAAAATTGGATCAGCTTCAAGGTGAAATGGATTGTTTGCAGTGGAGAAGCTAAATATGTCCTATGTATGTGTTTAACAAGCATATTAAGCTGTTTACTTTTTCATGACAATACCATTGATGTTCGCAGACTCTGTCTTGATGAAGACAGGGTCATCATAAGAAAAGAAAGACTAGCCTTGAGATCCAATCGAGCAAGATTCACTTTTAAATAACAGAGTTAATCATTGAAAGTTGTTTATTGTTTACATGTTTAGTGCTTCTAAATCTACCTATTTATCAAAAATGCAGGTTGCCATACATACAAAAAAGAGGGAAAAACCCTCTTGTTCTGTGCTAAGATGATACATGGTTATTGCAGTGATGGTTTCCCATGGTCTAAATCACTTACAATTGCCTTTTAATGGCTAAATAAGGCTTCCTCAACTAGAGAGGTTCTCACAGCGCCAAATCCAATGGCAGATTTTAAATCTCCAGGGTGAATAACCCTATGTCCCATGGTCATATGGGTCATTTCATGGCTCTAAATAGGTACAATTGAACTTTACTACTTTTAAAAGAATAGCAAAGCCTACACCTAGCCCTTCACCGCAAGTAAAAACAAAACTTTAGGGCTAAATGATCGCGAGTTTTTGAAACACGATTCCTACTCTTCAGCTCCTATAAACACCAATACTGGATTTTTATCTCATTGGGCTTGATTTTTATAAAGTAATTCCGCAATTTGACTAAAATTTCCTTTCTTAAAATGAAAGTTAAATTAGAAGAAATTTTATCCAATATTTTATTATGAAAATGATATAGAAAGATAACAAGTAGAAAATTGAGATCGTGAATGAGAAGTGACTTATCTCTATCAACTCAGAAGTTATTAATTCTAACTCTGTTTACCAAGGAATGCTTTTTGAAGTGAATGAGTGAACTTAGGTGACTTTTATACTTCCTTGTGAATATTGCATAGGGATGTTATTTGTGGTCGACGATTACAAGAAAAGGACTTAGGGCGTGGATCCAGACTGTGGTAGTCTGCTTCAGTGTACTAAGGTTAGTTTATTTCCTTCTTGTGCTGGGTTGATATGGTATACTATCTGTCAAGAAGGAAAAAAATGTGTGTTTAGTTTCATAAATTTGTCAGAGACGGTTTATTTGAAAATGGGTAGAACCTATGGAATATTTTATGAGTGCTCGAAATAAGTCCGGAAAACTGTAAAGGCCACTTTCATATCGACAATATGTATGCTGTGCATTTATCAAGAATTATATTTATTTTGATAACCTGCGGAATGCAAATAATTCCACCAGGCAAATAATAAATACCCTGGGTATATCTCAGCTTGCCTGACCTAGGGCAAAGCGTATTTTATGCGCATTAAGCGAATCATCCCTTACTGCGGAGCCTAAATCCCAGAGATCTTATTATGAAGGCATTGGAGAGCTGAAAAGTGGTTGATTACTGAAAGGAGAGGCAGGCTAAGTTATCTGAGCAGAAAATTTCCCGATTCCTCTCTAAAGCAAGGTGAATATTGCAACAGACACAGCATCTGATAATTTTGGATATAGGTTTTTCCCCTGTACATGATCTATATACATGTAACATAATGCAGAATGATTACAAAATACAATTAATATCTTAATAAATGCATAATTGTTGACTTCATAACATAAAACTAAAACAGAAATGAAGATAACAATTAAAAATTATTGTACAATTGGATAGATTAGATAACAATAATTAATCATATGATATCCACATGACAAACTTAAATAAGTAGATATACAGCAAGATAAGGTAATAAAATTACAATTGGATGAAAACAAGATGATTTAAAGGAATCTACCGGACTGAACAATGGACCTGACGCCTGATGTGCAATATTCATGATTCTTTTCTTCCAATCGATGTAAGAGTCTGTCTAGCGACATTGATGGACAACATCTCACTAATCTCTCGATAAACTGCTGAAGCCATCTTAAAAGAGTCCTTCTTCACATTTGGGGGATATGGATAATTTAGCTATTTTTGTGGTCTTCTTTGGCATATCAATTGTTTTCCCATGCTTAAAGAAAACTGGTTTATCATTCGTTGGCAGAAAATTATAGACTACAAATTTCGAAGGGGTGACAGTATCACATGTTGGTCGTACATCTTCACGATCAGCTCTTACGCAGAGAGAGTATTAGCAGTTTTCTCACGTGCGTTACCTGGTCGAAATTTATGTATTTCCTATGCAAACAATGCCGGTTATCTCTACAACAAATCTATGCGTTCAAATTATTTTGGACTGTTCAATTAGTTTTATTTTATATATTGCTTATCAGGGAATAAATTTCCTTTTATTTATCCGACTTTCAAGTCTTTCAACTCTTATCACCGATCTTAGAAACCTTGATCTTTTCTGACAAAGCTTATGAAGCTGATTTGTTAAAAATATAGGCTTTCTTATCTTTTGGACGGTTCGTTATGTAGGTAGTTATTTTTCTGCTGCCACAAGTTATTTCATGTTTATATTTTAGATTATACTCTAACGTACTCAAAGCAATCCAGAACTACCAGCGATAAAATGGCCCCTGTCTAGGGCTGCCAACTGATCGATTTTTTATTAATTTGAAGAGTAAAGGCAAACAAAAACCATCGTGTTCTACACATAAAGATTTTAAGCGAAGGAAATTAATTAATCAACCTATGTATTGAAATTTTTGGAAGATACATAGCCAAAACAGCATGACAAAGGATATACTTCTCGTTTTAATCCCTTTTTTAAGTCTCTGTTTAGAATAAATAACACTTAACAGCAGAAAATATCTCAGTAGGGAAGACATGAAAAAAGGAAAATATAAAGAAATAAACTCCTTAAGTATGGGATCTTTAAAAGCATTTAAGGATTATTTTAGGAGACAATGGAAAAATTTCTTTTGCCGTTCTTGAATCATGACTTTTGTGTTTAGAATTTAAAGCACTTAAGAAAAGTACTGAATTTAAATTAACAATGTCGTCTCTGAACTAACTTATTTTCTTTTCTAATTTAAGAACATAATAACATTAAAAGCGGAATATTAAAGTTTTGAAAGAGGAAAATACATTTGGAGAATCTAGTGGTAATAAAGCAAATATAATCAAACATTCATAATAAATTGCACTAAATTATTTTAGTAGCGCATATATACATATATATATATATATATATATATATATATATATATATATATATATATATATATATATATATATATATATATGTATATATATATATAAATATATATGTAAATATATGATTCGAAAGAGCGTTTCTATTTTAGTTCTAAGAAATGGAAATATACGAACCTAATCACCAATCATCGGAGCAAAGTCTTTGCAAACATTAGGCGAATTTGGAAAGTTAAATAAATTTTTTAAAATAATACCATAGTTAGTGCATCTCTGGTGTATGGGATATTTCGCTACCCCTCGATAATTCACCTCTTCTAAATGTAGCTCATCTCCTGTTTGTTTTAAACGACAATTAACTAGTGATGAAGAATTACATCATACAGGCTTCTCTGCTCGGGCATTGGCCCTCTTTCTTTAACTAGGAATACTATCCTTCTTTCATGCTCAGATCATAAAATTCAAGGAGAAAAACACCAGATAAACTGTAAGAAAAAAATCGCTGGAACCCTATCAAATACCTCAATGCTCTTGAATACTGTATTCGACAATATTCTAATTATATTATTTTCATAAGGTCAGACATTCTTTCCTGGTATGGATTCGATGACGCGTTTTCACATTTTAACTAAACACATGCATTCCTCTGTTTCCTTTTAATATTTCTGTTTTTTGCACAAAGTCGTCATGTAATATTTCCTTGTTACCTTGACTGATTTCCTTTGTATCATACCAATCAATTACTCCATGGTGAAATTTGAATTAACACTTTTATTATGACGCCATTTTCCACTAGTAGTTCACCGCTTGATTTTCTGCCGTTCAACCTCTGCCGTTATCAATGCTTTGAAATTTATCCTGTGTCTCGCCCCACGAGCTCTGCACTGGAATCCCTCGTTTTGCATTTTTCAATATTGGGTAAAATGATAAATTACCCATTTTTATTGATTTCCCTTGATCGCGTCCAATGCCATTGATTTATATTGACTTGCCCTCATTTGTGATTAACTATGATTAATGAAGGTTTTAGCGACTTGATTAGTTGTTCAGCCCATTATCTGAGGTCTGGTAAATTCGCTTCTAATCCTAAGGAATTCAAGTTTCATTGATTCTGTGCCTCACAATAGAACGAGTTGGCTTCTTGGCCTTCAAAAAATAGTGCGAAATTGTTACTCACATATTCTGCTAATATATATAATATTTCCTTTTCACCTTTATCATCATTACTATGCGTCAAATTCCCACAAACTTGAGTCGGTTAAAACAACATGAAATCAATGTCTCTTTCACACTAATTCATCGCTTATTAGGCTCAAAGCCATTGGACCATCTTAGGAATTAGACGCAATGCTATTGTTTAGTTTCTTAAATAAAAGGATAGTCAGAAGAGTTAACGGGATTTTTATGTTTAATTTATTTGTAAACCAACAACAGTCACGAACACGAGCATGTAAGTAAAAAGATAGGAGAAGTGAGTAAGAGTTCTCTTAGCGTAATACACCGTTCCATATTATAAGTTAACAATTTACACATTGTAAAAAGTGGCATTTTATTTAAGATTTTTTCACTTGCCTAAATCTCTTTATACTTCCCTAGTGGCTTTCCTTTAACCCCTTGTGCCACACACTACGAGTTTCGACCAATCAGTCATATCAAGCGATTATAGGAAGGAGTCGAGTGAGTGGTGTAGGTAGAGAGAGAGACAGGAGTGGGGAGGCAATGTAACTTACTGACTCTAAATAATTAAGCATGGGAACAGGGGAAATGATGATGATGAAAATAAACTTTTGGGACGATACGATGTAACGTTTTACACTTTTATTATATCTGGTATCAAAATGACAACCTTTGTCATCCGACATAAATTAGAAGAAAATATTGTTTAGAATTGTTTGGGTCAAACGCCTTTAATATAATAATGTTAAACCCTATAAATATTTATACGTCAAGAAATTATTCCATTCCAAGCTCTGCAGCCAAGAGCATGGGTCCCTGTGAACAGTTTAGATGAGTCAAAATTGCTCCACTGAGCATTCTAGTGCTAACTAGCCCTTTATTATTTTCGCATTAAAACTTTACATAATCACTTCACTTAAATAAAAGAAATACTTTTATATCAATAAACAAGCTTCCTCGTTTTCAATTTAAAAGTTTCAAGTATAACTAACTTTTTAGGCACCGCCGCCCACCTCCCAATCTTTTATTCAGCAGCGCCATTCTTTATTGTTAAAAACTTTCCAGATTTACCAATTTTATTTTGTACCTATAACCTATAGATCAATTGTTTAAAATGGGTTTTGACATTTTAATTAATTAATTATGCTTAGCCGAGTAGTAACACCACTTCTATTACAGAAGGGTTAAGCCATATTGGTTGAGATAAATGACCGGATGGCGTCCTAATTCAGGTAACTTTTACTGCGGCCGCCATACTGTGCAGATGCCCGTAGTTCGGATCCCTTGCCCAAACCTAGCTACCAAATAGGAAAGAGAAGGAATCTTTGAATGAGTGCGGATTGCTGAAAAAAACCTACCCCAAAGTTATATTTCTGTAGTATCCCATCTACATTGTTCTGGCTTTAACCCGATATTAATCTTTTAAACAATAATTATCCATATCGTATTATTGAGATAAAATATTTTGAACCTCAATTTACCGTTAAGGAAAGACATCTGTCTCCATTGTGAAGTTTGAGTAGGTGAAACAGAGCTGTATACATAAAGCCCTCTAGTACCATTTAGATTTTCTTTCTTCTTTTGGCGACTTACTCCCTATAACCTCGTTTCACTCTTCATTTCAAAAAGCATTTCAGCGAAATGCTTTATTGATTTTGGCCTATTTTTAAATATAAAATCACTTAGCGATTTTTTTCATTTTTATCAAACCTATACCCTAAATCTTTACTCTTACCAGTGTTTATACCTCATCGCAATGAAAGTTATATGTCATTTTTAATGGTTTCTGTTGCCGTCTTTCTCAGACCAATTATCAACTATGATGATTAAATAATCACTGGTAAGTATATATAGACTTTCGTAATATTTCACTTGGTCCTTCCTTATAATTTATGAATAATGAGTATTTTGAACATTTATTTTACTCCTCCTCTTCTTAGTTATTCTTCATTGAATCCTGGGAATGATTTTCTTTTTTCTACCTCTTCGGATGGATATTTATGGCCTTCCTACCAGTTATGACTAAGTAAACATTCTTGGTTTTGATGCTTAACAAATATTATGTATGCCCATTATTCAAAGAGAAAATACATCCAAGAATTATTTTATGCGACTGAAATCAATGGCATTATTTTTTTAGGAAAATATTTGATGCCGAAGAATAAGAAATGTCTTTTCCATTGCATTACTGAAATCTAAAGAAAACTGAACAGCCAAAGAATAAAATATTTTATTCTCTATTTTTTTCTTTAGACATTTTGGTTACACATACGAGTATATAGGTAGATAGTCTACCCCTTATTTCATATTATATGGCCTTAAATGTATGATCTTATTCCTTCAACCTTGCCCGTGACTAAAAATATTTCATATCACAAAATTAACTGCGACAGTCTAACTTGTGTGTCCAATGCTGAATTTCTTATAGTTTAGTTGTACTGTAATTACTTTTAAGGAACAGATTGAAGCAGCTTAGTTAGAAATTGGTAAAGGTAGCTGAAAACTATTGTGGGTAGTTGAAAAATATAATTTTGTTTCGTCAGAGCCATGTTAAAGTGTCGCTGACGTGGAGAGAAATATTAGAGTTTCTTTAAAACATTTTCCTCAAATTTAGAAGATCTCAAATGAAGCTTACTCTTTTGTTTTTGAGCAAAGCTATATTTTTTTATGGAAAAATATGTGTCGATATAAAAAGCCCTTTAGCTAGACGAAAAAGTACAATTAAAGGACAAAAAAGAAAATAAATTCTCAAACAAACCTAATAAATAAAATGTTTAAGGATGCTATGAAGAACGTTGTGATCTAGAACAACACTATATAACAGTTTAACATCCTAACATTTAAGTCGATTAACCTCCAGTCAAGAAAAGCTATTTATGCTCAATTGAAAATATTAAGAATTAAGAGCAACAATTTTGGTTTATGTATAATGTATAAAATGATAATGGAGAAAATCTTCACCATTTGTTTGTTTTTTTAAAAGAAAATTTGCCCGCTCCCCCAAAAAATAAATAAACATGGCTCTGTTTTTATATTTTTACAAAAGGTTAGGATCAGAACTAATAAAGATGCTATAGGTAAATCAGTTTCGTATAAACATACAAAAAACATTTCAGACAACAGTCTAAAACAAATCTTATACTTTAATTTGCAAATGCATCAGGTTTGTTTTTGTAAGTACATGGCCCTAAACGATCCGCAAAATTCTTTTTATATATTGTAAATACATGCAATTTTTTAAATGCAGGAATAAATAAGTTTAGTACTAACTTGAGAAGGTGATTCTTCTTATACTTTTAAAATATACAAGTTAAAATTAAGCATGTTATTAGCACAACATGATAATAATTGACCATATTTTACGGGAATTTCAACCAATGCTTTTTATCTATTATAATATATTTGCATATTTTCTCTTTTCCTTCTTAAAGGAAGTGGTATTGAAGGGTGAAGTTAAATTTTAACTAATTAGAACAATATGCATGACCTTCTTCAACTACATAATTAGAGTCATGCATTAAGACAGAAGAGAGAGATTCTCATTCATACAAAGACATGATTGAACAAGAGACCTCAATTCATGAAACTCAATCAAGGGAAAGATATGAAGAATGTGAAAATTTCTAATTTTCGAATCTGATATAGTTTTTTTATTTTTTTCAAAAGTTTAACAATAGGCGGTATCCTTGTTAATCCATCTGGTTTTTTATTTCACAAAATACTGGCACTAAATTAGTCGTGCCTGTTGGAGAGATAAACTACCCCTTCTCTCTAACACTCAACGTCTACTCGTGGCGGCGGAGAAAGATGCACCTGCACGGCCAGATAGCCCCAATGGAGCAGCGAGAATTTTTTGCTACCGCGTGATTCGTTTAGGTTTCCTTTTTCGCCTCTTCGGCGCCAGTCATATGGCGTTAAGGAGCTTCGCATGAGTCTCTTGTGCTCGCCGAGAATATCCTCTCCCTCCTTGGCGCACCAAGTCAAATGGGATCCCCGTTCGCCTTTTGGGGGCCTTTAGCGACACGCTTCTGACTAGGCAGTATAAATACTTAGGGAAAAGTTTGAGAATGAAGTACTATACAGCTCCGTCTTAGTTAGCAGTCACTTACAGTCGCGCATGCTATGCCCCTCCCTCTCCCCTTACGGCTTCCAGCCAAGAACGCAACGCATGACCTCTACACGGCTTCCCTCGTACCTACGGCTAGAGTTCCCGCTCGCCAGACGATAGAGATGTACAAGCATCTACCACTTGGGTATTAACTCCCTTCTCGTCTGCAGTACTTCCTCGTTCATTTCTCAGCGAGATTAAAGAAGAAGTAATTTTGCAAGTGGAACTTTGCAGCGCCCCACTTCCTGGTCTTATCCAAAGCCTCCAGCCAATTAGGATTTACGTGAGTCTCCCCGGAATTTGCACTCTTCCCTCTTTCCCTGGAACCAATCAACGTACATCCTTACTCGGACTCTCGTCCCCGTCGAGTCATTTGAATCCCCTGGCCCCATTTGGCACCCCACGTCTTATCTTATTTATTGTCATTTATTTACATTTGCTAATAATATTTTATTTGTTAATAGTAAAGTTACTTTTCTATAATCAGTTTCTCTAAAGCCTAGAACCGCTAAGAATTGATTATTTATGCCAACCGCACTCGATTTTGATTATTTAACCCTCGCACTGGGATCTATATCATAATTTCTGGCGTGCTCACTTCTCACCTCAACACAGAGCCAATCCTCGGTTAGCATCGACGTTCGAATCTACGACATCATATTCTGGTGTCAGGTGTTTGGGGTGACCCTACGACATCTATATTATGTTGTGGTGTCAGAAATAGAGTCACCCTAGGAGAGTGCTTTTATTTTATCTATTTCACCCTCTTGTAGTGTGGAACTTGTTTGAAGAAACAGTGAGCTCAACGAAATTAGGAAACATGTGATTAAGAGGCGGCTCGGGTGTTATGGAATTGAGATTTTCAAAAGATCACAGCATGAGAGAAAATGGGTGAATGCAAAAGAGTGAGAAAGAGAAAGAGCGCAGTGATGGCAAACAACTCAGTCATTAATGCCCCACCAACGAAAAAATAGGCCAGATAAAAAGTCATAAAAATAGGAAAATGCACGCTTATTTGAGTTTTATACATAAATAATGGATATGACCATGTAAAAGATCGCGAGCATGATAATTGAAAGAAACCTGAAATTATGAGATTTTTTCTCATTGTCCCAAATGTGATCTATTTTCGGTAGACATTGCTTAGGAAATTAAAGATTTTGGAAGTTTGTAGTCATGACTCACATCCTCTTTTTCTCTTCTAATTCTAAATTCACGATCAGTGTTTTGCCCCTTTGAGAAGACTATGTGTAAATGTAATTCTATGTGATTCCATCTGCTTCAATATTTGTTATTAGAGATAATTCTGTGTGCTTTAAACAAATGCGTTACACCTCATATAAGTAACTAAACTCTTCTTGTAATTGAAAGCGAATTAATTGCCCGCACCTAGACAATCGCTCAAGGATTCGAAAAGAAGGAAAGTTTCTTTTAAACAGATGCCAGTCTCGCGCTGTTTAGGTTCCTATTTTTTAACAATTCTAGGGCAATATATGTAAGTTTAAAAGAGGAATAATTTTGTCGCAAAATTTCAATGATTAAGGTAACCAACATGAAGTTCTTTATCAAAAGGTATTGAGCCTTATAGTTTCCTCAGAACACTTCTGTTTAATTCATAAGGTCTTTTTAGATATATCCTTTCTAATAGGGTGAAGTTACATAGAACTGGATAATAAAAAGGGACATAGTTGCTTATTATATTTATCTAAAAATTAACTGCCCCTGCTCACGCCTGCTCTACTTTGATCCACACAAGAAATCGGCCAAATGGAGCATCTTTAGTGCCCTGCCGATATCGCTGGGACGAGCAGTATAAGCCGTCATCACTACTCCTGGGAACTTCAGAGCAAAACTGACCGACAGCGTGATACTCAGGTCAAAGTGGCGGATCCAGGTTGGTAAGAGGCGTCGGAGTGGTGGGGTGGCCGCGACCGGTATAGAATATATGAAGAGTCAGAGCATTAGTCCATGTCAGGCAATAGAAAAGCAGCAAATGAAAAGGGTGAAGATGTATTTGTAGAAAGGGTGCATTAATGAAAAGAGCAAAGCAAAAGCTTTCCCTACACCAAGGCATAGACTGTGGCCCACTCAAAACGGCAGGTCGTGTTTTCCCTCCAGGATTCAGTCATAGCATGGTGCTTCCCCTGGGGTACACCATCGATCTTATTTCGGCAAGACCAAAGGGAAAGGGATAGTGCTAGAATAACAGAATGCGTACAGGTAGCTATGAGGAAGCGCAAACACAAATTACCAACGCCCTGACAGAGAGTTCTATACACCCCTTGACAGGGCTTCCCTAATTTGAATTCAATCCTGAAAAGAGCATTTTCTCGTATCAAATGCAAAAATACAAGAGGATTAGGGGATAGTTGTATAGTAAGTAAAAATAAAGAGCACTACTGAGAGAGAAAGAGGAGAAAGTGCAGCACCAATATATCATAGCTAGTGACAGGCTTTCCTAATTTACATACCAGCTATAATGACCTGGATCTCCTCCAGTTATGAAACTAATAGGTTAAACAGGGTTACTTTCTCGCCGTGGCCATGAATCAACAAAACAAATTAATCAAAATCTAATTAATATATCAGTATAAAGATTTAATTTTCATACGTTGATTATATTTAATTTGATCTAAAATGTGTCTAATTCAATGTTATCTTAGAATATGGTCAAGTTAACCCTTTCAGCGTTTCTCAGCCGAAGTCGATGACGGCTGTGTGCGTGGAAGATTTATAATACAATCAAACTATGAATTAACTAAATGTAGGTTGGCAAAACAGTTGACTATCTTGGAAGTTCCGGGACAATAGAAAAACGGATACAAAAAAAAATCACTAATATGCAAATTAATATTGTTTTACAAGGTTAAAAGGGGTTTTAAAACAAATTATATAAACATTAGACGTACACGAGTCTCAGAGGCTAAAAAGGGATGTTTGAGACTTGGCGGGGACGGTAGCCGTAAAAATAAACGAACAATATTACCTGTGGGTCACTCGAATGACCTTAGGCGCATACGAAGTAGAAGATTGAGGCTTACACTGGGGCGGGAAGTAGTAGAGAGAGCACTTACACAGGGAAGTTAATTTGGTGCAAAGTTGAATTAATAGTCTCTTTACAATGACTATTACGGGATGAAATTAGATCTTGCTTTCGGGTTAGAACCCGAATCGAGACTAGGCGCATTTCGTTCCAGGAGCAAGTAGAACGAGTACGGAGTAGACTCAGGCGAATTAATCGAGAACACCCGAAGATTGAGGGGCTCTGCAAGAATTGTGCAAAGTCGAACGGGACGCAAATAGTAGTTACTGACGAGAGGCAGGCAGAGGATACTTACGGGGCGGGTAGACGGTGGGTACAGCCTTTGAAATCTGGCGCTGGAAGATTTATAGTGGGGTTAAATTGGTTTTTCCCCCTGCGTCTGAAGGGGAGGGTTCCAGTCTTCAATGAATCGGCATGCAGGAGTAGTCTCGCCCTAATAGTACAATCGCAAGAAGGTTCCTATGTCGGCCAAGCAAAACTTTGTCCGACTTTAGATAGGATATTTTGGGCTCTCAAACTTGCCGCGGGTTTTGTTAGAGCGGACTCTCAGGCTACCACGGAGTTTCATGATTTCGACCAGGTGTTTGTTGTCTCTATCTCCATTTAAGGCGCGGCAGGGCGCCTTTCTCTCTCTCTTTCTCATCTCTGACAAATGTGATATGTTTTTCTGTAAAGAAAGAAAAAGTTCAAGAGTTACGTGAGAAAATATTTACCATTAATAAGATTTCCCAGTTAATATGGATAAAGAATAATATTGTTTGAAAAAGCAAAATATTGCAAAATTAGTTGATGTTCTCTAGGCGACGTTTTGCTCTCCACAAATTTCTTTGCAGTATTAAAATTTGCTAAATTTTCATGTCAAAGTTTACGCTAAATTTCTTTTAGAAATCGAGAATTTAATATAATATTATTTAATGAATTTTAGTATTTAGTATTATTTTTATTTAGAAATATACTTGATAGAACTACTACCAATAGAATATTTAAATTAAATGTAATGAACTTTTTATCTTATTCCAATTTTCAAGCATTACTCTCTAAACATATTGACACGGCCTAGTTTTAGAATTTGCATGCTAAATTTTGGAAATACATCCTTTTCTAACCTTTTATGCTTTATATATTAATTTCCTTTTTAGTCAAGAATATCACAAAAATATTTTCATTAACATTTTGTTATATTTTATTTGAATCGCTAGAAATATTTTTTTGATTCTGACGTGTGAGGCAGGGTATTATTATTGCCATATAGCACAGAATAGCTGATCGGCTCCATGCAAGCATATTCAATGATTTATGAAACCATTAATTATTTATATCATATTTGACTTTGAAAAGGGGGACATTCTAACTCGTGGAACTGCATATGGGATTGTAGTAGCAGCTTTATATACCAACAAATTTAAAAATTCATTTTTATGTTTGTTTATTGCACTTATTCAATCGGACAATGTGGTAACTAGATAGGGAGTATTAATCAGTTAATCCGACGAGGTACGTAATGTGTCAAGGAAATCATGAGGCAAGCCTTCTGAAGCCATGTATCGAATGTGAACTCTCTTGGTGAAGTTCGATGCTACTTCCCAAAGAAGAGCATGAAAGGAATAGAGGTAAGTACGATAGAATTGGTTCAAATAATGGATGAGTCTCTCCACGCAGAGCTTTCAGATAGGCACCGGATGATGAAAGATTTTATACGTCAAATTTGTATCGATTTTAGTGAAATACTGATGAAGGGGGGGCGTTTCTGACCATCTTATGATGCCATGACAGAGTGTCTGTGCTTGGCGATAGTCCAATTGAATGGAAATACGAACTATGCAATTAAAAAGCTTCTGTAACACTGAAGCGGGTAAAATGGTTAACCTTAAGAAGATTTACTCTCATCTTGGAGGAATTATATTAGTCATTGCTTAGAAGTTCGAACTAATATAAGCGGGAAACTTAAAGGGTCGGAGAAAATGAAATGGAATAAGTATTTACTCAATTAATCCATGTCAAAGCATATCTGCCTAGAACATTTGTTCCGTAAAGCAAAGTTCAAATCAAATAAGCAGGTTTTAGGTTTTCCATATTTTGTTCAGTATTTTTATAAGGATTTTGTTTGTCTCTTTAATTTTCATTAAAGAATAGGCTCTAAGTTTCCACAAATATAATTTTGAAAGAACTTGGCCTATTGCTGGGTCAGAAAACCATAGTCAAACGCAGATATTATTTTTAAAAAATGATTTTAGAGATATTATACAATAAAGATTTCATTACACGTTGCTTTTGCACAGGAAAGCTTTAAAAGAGTTTTGGAAAAGAAGGTAAAGGTTTTATAGAGGATATAGACGGCAATTTGATTCTTATTCCTATAAAGATTTCGTTCATAATTATAAAGAGCTTAGGGGCATAATAGTGTCTATCCTATCGTCACACCACAAAATTAAAAATATATATAATTGTACAGTATATAAGCAAATATTGAAACTAATTTACAGCCATTATTCTAATAACGAACATGCAAGAAAGAAGCTAATATTCAAATTTGTCAAATCGGCTCTACAAAAGGGAGTCGACTTTGTCAACAAGGTCTACTCCTAAACGTCGCATGCCATCTAATATTCCGATTTATGAACTTACGACCTTCAAAACCTTGACTAATTCCAGGACTAACCTCGAGAGGACTTTGGAAATTATATCATTTGAAGCGAATGTAAAACAACGTGAGGGTTTCACATTTCGTTAGAATCGGCCGAATTGTTAGGAGGTTATTGCCAATTAATTTCCAAGCTAACCGTGGGAACAGTTTGTCAACTATATATTTAGAATGAAAATGTAAAACAACATAAGGTTTTCAAAATTCGTTAGAATCCACAAATTAGTTATGATGTTATTGCAAAAACAAAATAATTTCATGGCTTACCTTGAGAAGACCTTTAAAATTATATCATTAGAAAGAATGTAAAACAATATAATGCTTTCAAATCTCGTTAGAATCGGCCAAATAGTTACAATGCTATTACCAAAACAGTCACTGACCGACCGACATATATAGTAAACTAGAAGAATATTTCAGTTAAATATGACTAACTTGCAGAGAAATTTTATTTCCTATATTTAGGAATGTATATATATCAAATTTGTGGAAGAATAAAATCTGAAACCATCAGTAATTCTTAATTTCCAGTTCGAGATATCATTGAGTTCGTATCATTGTCCGACCATTTCCTTTTAACAAAAATATTCAGTTTCAGTTAATATTTTTTTTATTTTATAGGAAATGGTTAGTCCTTTTGAATGGTTTCAAGAAAAGAAGACCATTATAAATACATGTTACTCCAAAGCAACGAGGGAAATTTATACCATTAGAAAGGTTACACGATTAGAAATTCTTGATACTTTAGAAGAATCCTTAAAACCTAGTCCATATTAAAGTTTGTTACTTGTAAAATGAGAAGAAAATATAGATGGAAAACTTATGAGAAGTTTGTTATTTCTGAAAAGCCTCTGGAAAAGAAAACCATTAGAAAGACGCGACTTTTGAACAGAATCTGGGATAATGGAGAATTAGAGACCCTTGTTTCTTATGAACAGAACAAAGGTTAGAATCTATGGAAAGAACACTGAAAAATTAGACAGAGAAATGCTTGTTATTTCAAAGACTTCAAACAGACGAAGAAAATGTAGACTATTATAAAAATTGATTACATCTAAACGGAGTATGGAAAAATGAGACCATTAAAAAGGGTCTACTTAATCTAAATATAGCCTAGAAATTTTGAAAATGAAAGAGGCTAGATACTTTTAAAGTCACTATAAAAGTAAATCATTAGAAAGGCTAGTTACTTCTAAAGAAACGTTGGAAAAGTATAACTTCAGAAAGGCTTTTTATTTCTAAAATGACCGTCTAAACTTATATAATTAGAATTGCTTTTTACTTCTGAACAGACTCGATAAAATTATATAGCTTGTTACTACTTAAGTGTTCTTGAAATACTAGACGATTAAAAAGGCTTGTAAATACTGAGATGACCATAATTATGCAGGCCAATAGAATTCCTTGCAAACTAGACCATTAAATAGGCTTCTTAATGAACAATCAAATTTAGGCTAGCTGTATTGCTTGTTTTTTCTAAAGGTTCTTTGTGAATGAAAATTTTAGAATGGGTTCTCATTATGAAGGGAGTATGGAAAAGGTAAATCATGATAACAGTTTTACTCCTGAAGGGACATTGAAAACTTAAACGAGTAGAGAGGATTATTATTTCTCGAGAACCTGGGAAACGTAGATCGTTAGAAAATAGACAATTAAAAATGCATTTACTTCTGAAGAAACGTTGCTAAAGTACAGTATTAGAAAGAGTTGTGATTTCTAAACAGACCAAGGAAAATTAACTATTAGAAATGTTTGCTCTTTCTAATGGACCTTATGTAGACCATTAAAAAGCTTGGTTAATTCTGAAAAGTTATGGAAAAATTAAACCATTATTATTACTTCAGAAGACACCTTGGAATCGTAGAACATTAGAAAGACTTGTTACTTCTAGGGTAACAGTCGGAAATCATACCATGAAAAAGGATTTTACTTCTCGATGGACCGCGCAAAATAGACCATTAGGAATGCTTGTTATTTTGATATCTCTAGATAATGTCATGTTATACTTTAAGAAATGAGAATAAAAATATATATAGTGCTGTCCAATATATATATAATTTCTCTTACTGTTTTTCAGCATCATTATTTACACCAACTGCTTTCTATCATATTTATTTTATCCTAATGCTGTCCAGCATAATTATTTTCTCCTTCGGAGATAATTAGGGAAGCTCTAAATGTGACTCGACGCTCGGTTGAAGCTCAGGTCCGACCTCTCTTTTATTCATTTAGTACACAATTTCTTCAGTATATACCTTCAGTAAATGTTTTCCATCGGTACCCAGTGAAAAATATTGAAAAATACTAACCTTCATTTTTGGCTCTCTCAGCCATTTTATTTTAGAAGCACTTAATGCACAGTTTGGAAAACCACTAGTTTTAGTTTTTGCTCTCTTGCTCATTTTATCATGGTTTTAGATTTAGAAAATTATAATTAAGTCAAAATTTTGGGAGTAGAAATAAAATTATTCTAATTTTGTAAAATGGAAAATAAATGAATGGTATTAATCTGGCAGAAACGGAATTATTAAAATTCATTTTGCAGATGGAGTCGAAGTCGGAGTCAGAACAATTTCCCTGATTTCAACTTTGCCTTCAGCTACTCTAAAATTGCTTCCGACTCGAACTCAAACTCCACAACCATGTGATTAAGAATGTTACATGCCAAATTGGAATCGTTAACATCTAAAAATCGATAAATATATTTTAACATTGAAAGCGAGGTTAGAGTTAAAAAAATAAACCTCCAGATCATGAACCAACATTTTCGACCCTGAATAGTAGGAATGTCCCTTGTCAGTATTCCTTATTTGCAGAAGTGAGAAAGATTAAAGATCTTTGAAGAACCTCCAATTTCCTATTGACTAAATGTGTTACCCTAAGGCTTTATGCCCCCTACCCAATTCAAAAGCTTCTGATGGGGATATTTCCATTTTTAAATGAATCCTATGAATAGGTAGTTGGTTGATTTTTAAATTGGTAATAGGAGTTTTTAGTTAATTTCAATTTTTTAGGGAAATAATGATAGAAAAGATGTGGTGTATTCTGATTTAGTGTTAAGGAAAGGTAATATATGGCTGGTGCTACTGGGCAGGACTACGATCAGATATATGATAAATTGTGAAAAAGCATATTTCGTTTATACAGGGCAGTTTGTGAAGGAATAGATGAGGTTTAAGTGAATGAGTGGTTTAATATATATTTTCTTGCACAACAATGTATAATATATCTCAGGATTAAGGAAGACTTAGCTGATGGTGGTAGTAAAAGAAATTTACTGTAAAACTGTAGATAGGAAGATGGGTAAGAGAGATTAACTGATTAAGAAATAAATGTTTTGCTTTATACCGAGAATTAGGTATAGTTAATTCAATCTAAGAGTGGATTGAAGTCATTGCTTAAATAATTTGCAAATGTGCGTCAGATAAGAAGAGATGAAATTATGTATGTAAATTTGTAGAAGAGAAATGCTTTGAGAGTGAATCGAGAAAGTGTTAAATCTTGTAGTCTATTTTTATTTGGTATAAAATTAGAATAAGAAAATGAATTTTGGCATCTTAACAATGTGAAGAATAAAATAAGAGCAGTTAAAAACAAAAGAGAACCCAAAGAACGTAAAAGTGAAAATATATCAAGTTATACTATGGTCACTTTGTAATGTAATCGTCTGAATACCAATCAGAATAGATTCAGGAATTTTTTTAAATAAATTAAAGAAATGTTGTAAAGAACGGCAGCTACTCGTATATGTCTCCTCAGCAACATATGTATCTTCGTTGGCATTCGTCATGCCGGTTCAGTTCATTACTGAGGGTTCGATTTGAACTTTGAAATTGACGCTCCTGCCGATGGTAGGTTATTTTTAATTTCTTTATCGGTTTTCATACGGTCAGCTCTAACCTTCCTGAGTATTACATGAGAAGCTTTGGGGAAAATTCTCACAGATAAGCACCTGAAGGTTGAAGATTGTCAAAGATTCAACTGCTGAATTGCTTTAAAATATTTCCTGAGCTCTTTTTGACTACTTGACAGATTATTAGAACCATCTAGAAGCTTCTATGCAACGTCGCATCTAATAGTATCTCTCTCGTCTGTTTTTCAAAATGAATTTCGTTAGGTTTATTTATCTTTACGAAAAAATATTCCCCTCTGTTTTTAATAAATTTTAATTTTACTGAATATCTATTCTTTTTCGTGCCTTTTGTGCACATATCTTTTAATTTATATTAATTTTGTGTAAACTTTATGAAGTTTGATGTGTTGGAATTCTAGAATAATTGAATTTTGAAGGTGTACCAATAATTATTTCTCATCACTGTATTCCGTTAATTCTAGTACATCACTATTATTGATAAATCTACCGTTGCAACGGCCTACCGGTAAAAATGAAAAGCACTCAATGATCCAGAGTTCCAGATTGTCTATAAGAGGAAATGTGTGAAAGCTAATATTGTATGCATGTAATCATGGAGGATTCTGAATGGTAGGTGTTCTTGAAGATTAATTTTATATAATTTAGCTGCTGCCTTATGGTTAGAAGCATGAAATTACTACAACTTAAGAAGTAGGTGAAGCCTTTAAAAGAGAAAATACAGTGAATTAAAATAATCCAAGCATCTGTATTCGGCTTTTATAGATGGGTAACGATAACTTTCTGATTCTTTCGCCTCTCCGTTTTAACTTGCAATAGCACTTTACGTCCAGGTTTACTGTAGAGGGGTAGGATTTATCGAATATATTCCTCTCTTTCCTTCAAAGTTTCCTTTTATATGTTACACATGAAATTTTATCAACATGTTTTGTATCGTTTGTTATAGCATTGCCCAGGTTAGTCTTTGTGATTTCTCGTTACTATTTTGGAACAATATTCATTATAATACCTCTGAAAATGTGTTTTTATAAGGAAAACATGAATCAATATACAAACTTAAAACTAGATCTAAGTAAAAATCGTATAAAAAATCGATTTTACTTATATATGAATTCCTAACATTCTACATAATGGCTTCTTTCTGAAGACGAGTAAAATAAAGAAAATAGAACACAGGTTCAAAATATCTACATATATAAGGTCTTTCAATAAGGCCGCTTAATTTTTAAATGTAAATAAAACAAGTTATGTATGATATATGCACTCAATTTATTTTAAATTTGAAATTAAATTGTATAGCCTAATTTTCGATGACTTTGTCGAATAAATCTGGCCGGATTTGATGGATGGTGTTTGTTATGTTGCCTTGGAGGACATCAAGTGTTTGCGGATTATTTGCACAGACCTGCGATTTAAGCGAGCCCCAAAGAAAGTAGTCTAATAGCGTTAAAACGCATGATCTTGGTGGCCAGTTGACGTTGCCCTTGCGCGAGATGACCCTGCCCTGAAATGCCTGGTGCAAAATGTCTATCATGGCGTACACGGTATGGCACGTAGCGCCGTCTTTTTGGAACTATATGGCGTCAGTATCCATATCAGGCATATAATCCAGTTGAGGGCACAAGAAGTTACTTATCGTTGATCTGTAGGTCTCGCCGTTGACGCCTATTGCAATCCCATCTTCGTTCTCAAAACAATACGGACCGATGTTTCCGTTTCACGAAAATCCGCACCAAAAAGTGACTTTGTTGGGGTGCAATTGGTTCTGTTGTATCTCATGTAGATTGATTTCGTCTCAACCCGACAACTTTGCTTGTTTACAAATCTATTCATCCAAAAATGGTCTTCGTCGCTGAATATAATTTGGGGGGAAAATTTAGGGCAACTTCCAACTGCTCTAGAGCCCAATCAGCGAACACACGGCGTTGCCTATGGTCGTTTACCTTAAGTTCCTGGGTAAGTTGGATTTTGTACGCGTGCAGACCCAAGTCTCTAAGAATAATTCGCCAAACTGAAATCGCAGAAAGGCGAAATTCTTGTGAAGGACGAGAAATTGACTGCCTCGGATTTTCCCGTACACTCTCATTTACGGCATCGAGGTTTTCAGCAGACCTTGCGTTTCGGCCACATTTTTTCGTGTTGGTTGATTGTTGATCGACCCTTTTGGCTCGAATTTGGCCATCAAGCGTCCAACAATGGACTCGGCAGGACGATTGTGGTGACTTTAGAAATCACGTAATGCGCGCAACGTTTGTCAAACGGAGCACTGATTTTGATAATAACATTTGATGATTTGCACAAGCTGTTAAACGCTATAACCTTCTATCGTGAATTGCTAAGTACTACTGATTAGTTTACACACTGAGGTTGTTGATGTCTCTTTAACAACATGGCCACTATCGCCTGACAAAGCTTGAGCGTCCTGGTTGAAAGACCCTTTATTTCTATTTGATATTTTCCGATTAAGTTATTTATTATGGTAAAAACAGATGCAAAGAATAAATTTAGGCCATAGAAAATGTTCAAATATCGTGTCTCCGGCAAGGATAATCTAGCGAAATTTATCATTTACGACATTGAATCATATGTTATGCTTAGATTCAAACTGACACGTATCCTTCTTAAAGTTACATAAAAAGTTTTAGTGCATAATTGAGGTAATATGCTTCTCTTTTACACTTTACTTTAGGAATTTTCCAGACTCCTTGAAAGCGTAATGGAATATGTAGAATCAACCCTTAAACTTTCTTTTAAGAATAAAGATTGAAAGCAGACCAATTTTCTTTTAATTTACTTTGAATGTTAGACGAAGCTTATTTTTTCTAATCATGTGAAAGTAATTTCTAAAAGAATGTCTAATGGGCTTCTTATCCAGTAATAAAGGTTTCGTAATTCCTTTTAAACTTCGAAAAATATAAGGTTATTTTTATGAGAGTATAAAATATTCAAATCCTCTGTAATGGGACCATTACTAAAGATCGATACAGTTATGAATTTGATACATTTTAGAATGTGTCAAATTTAATTTACTCATCTCCTTAACATAAATTTGGTTTTAGCATGATGGGTTTATCAATGTAAATTGGATATAGCAAGAGATTGATTACCAAACTATTTAGAAAAAGAACAGTCGTGCCAAAGCTGAATTCAGTGATTTTTATTTATAAATTTTATCATAGGAATCAGATTAATTGAAGCTCAAAGTTTAATTTTAAGACATAAAATGGCTAATACATAAGGAGGTAATCTTGAACACATACACTAGTTTTAGAAGTCTATATGATTTAGTGTATAAATTTTGATAAAGTAAGAAAAGAATACTATCAAAACATAAAATTTGGAATATTTACCCTTATCTTCTTTTTTATTGGGGGGGGACTGGTTTTTACAATGATCATCTATATTACACACCCTAAATTCGGTAGAAATTTACCTATTTTTATTTAATAATTTAATATCTTATATTACTCCTAAAAAGTTTGGCATTTTATAGAAATGAATCATAAAGCTTTAATATATTTTTTTACTATACGTCTATTATGAATTCATTAAGGCTGAAGAACTTTAGAGAGCAAAATATAACCCCGGTCCCAGTCATAAATTTCTGCGCAAACTTCGAAAACGTAGTTGGCATAAAAGACTTCTGAGAACTAATGACCAAACATCTTTCTTTTAATTTCACCTTGACTCTTTGATGCGAAGTTTTCTCCTACGAGTTGTATTTACAGGCACGGAACGTATTGAAACTTGTTAAGAACATTTTCACAATTAAGAGAATAACCTAGCAAATGTTTTACGAATGTCATAAATCATGGAGGAAAGTGAATATATATTTGAATATTTTATAAATCATTTCTATCTTTCTCAATCCATAATTTCTCAAGTATTTGGATAGGATTATTGATAACCGCGATAAGATAGTAACAAGTATAAATCAGTAAATAATTAATTATGGAATTAGAATAAAAAGAAAAAAAAATAAAACATAAAATAATCTAATTGTATTTATACGTTTTCACAAGGACTAAATTTTTAGGGAAGAAAAGACAAAATTTACATCTCCAATTAAAAGAATTTGCAGTTAATAAAGTAAAAGGAAGATACAAATTATTTTCAAATGCGAGAGATAACAAAGACATTTGATCCATCACGAAATTGAGAAAGAGGCTAGTTCAAAATATAGTGGAAGTAAATAACTCAAATGGATTATTTATTGATCCAACCTTTTTGGGCGGACAATTCTCCTATTTCTTATTTTGTTATAAAAAGAAAGTGTATCCATTTTCTTTATCGGAGGTGGGGAAAAACATGAGGTCAATGAAGGAAGAGAAGAACAAAGCCTGTAGATTTAGGTGCTGGATATTTATTAAAAAAGCGATTTTATCCAAGGCTTTTGACTCGGCGATTAGTCATATAAAGAGAAAGATTTACAAAATAAGATTGCTGAAAGATTTTGTTAAAGGCAGAGCCTACCTTTTAATAACGGGTCAGAGAAAATCAATTCAAGCCTAACAAAGAAGAGTCTCAGAGCTCAGAGATGCAGTAGTTTCAATACAGAAAAATTAACCGTAATCTTCTGGCTCAAATTATTAATTGCCTTTGGTGCTCTTACACAATATCAGAAATGCTCTGAAGTCCCCTTCATTATGATTTAGCTAACTGTAAAGCGTCGAAATATTGTGAGTACTTTTCTATTTAAATATCATAGTTTTTACTTACTGCTTGGTAGTTATTCTAAATCACATCGATTGCTGATATAAATGATACATCGACGGCCTTTATCACCTAAATATAGCTATCAGTCCTTACAATCTGCCAGAACATAAGTAGTGCCTCTCATTTACTATCCTTTTTAGAATTATTTCTGCATATATACATATGTCATTTATCTCCATCTTATAAACTACTAACTATACAGATTTTCCTTCAACGTTAGTTCCAAATTGGTCAAAGTAAAACTCAGTATTCTTAGAAAAATAGAAATTTGATGGTTATTATAATAGAAATTTGTAAATTTCTTAACTTTCATTATCATTTCTAATAACAGACTAACCCGTAAGTTTTTATAATTTAGATATAGGAAAAATTCTATAATCATTCTCTTGGATAATCTCTTTCACAACTAATCTAGTGAAGAAATAAAAATTTTAAAAAACTTCATTTTATTTAACGAATAGTTTCATATATCGATTGAATGTCGAGGTATGCCCATGTAAACCTTTTCGGTGTAAGTTGGCGTACACTTTCACGGGCAGATAGCCGACATGAGGCATTCTCATTAGGCTTTGGAGCAATGGAAGAAGTGGAAGGCCGCCTCCTTGGTTGAGTGCATTTACAATTGGCCTGGGATTTATATACTGGCTTGCCAAGTTGCAGTTCAAAGCTATATAAAGATCACAACCCCAAAATATAACTTTAATATAAAAAATAAACGGGGCAATATATATACAAAAGGGGAAGAAATTATGCTTTATAAGGAGAGTTACATAGATCCGGACAATTTAAAATGTGACCGAGCTAAGCCGGGATTGCAAAATGATCGTTAATCCGAATAATGGAGATTATCTTAGTTTGAACAGGGAGTCAATTAAAAGGGGATGCTACGGAATCCAGGTGACGAATAACGAGGGGTGTAATCATGGGATTACAAAGCAAAACGCTTTACCTTGAAGATTTGAGTTTCTCGGAGTGGGAATACCAAGGGCACGGGTCTTCGAGGAGACACTTCTGTGGGTGTTGGCGAAGAGGTCTCGTACACGTGGTTTGAGAGCACTTTTTGCAGAGGGAGGAGATTTTCTCTGCTCCAAAGAGATGTGATCTTAAAGACGAGAATCTGTTCTGTGGCACGGCGGGAATTCTCAGGCACGGGGCAAGGGAGTATTGAAGTGGATGTGTGAGACGAGGGGGCCACACAGTTCTCGGGGAAAAGATGTCTCGATAAGCTTTTCTCTTTTCACGGGCCAAAGCTTCACAAATTTCGATCTGCTGGTGAGACCTAAACGATGAGTTCCGACCCGAAAACGGGTTGCGAGGTTTCGCGGGTCGGTTAGATAGCCCCAGGGCATAGTCGTCCCAAGAGAATTCACGGTGCCAGTCTGTGCAAACTAATTTCGAGATAGTAGGATCGAACGGCGAAGTTTGCCTGAGGATATCGGGTCGAGCTTGCACGGGCACGTTCGCGGGGGAAGGAAATGTCCACGAGGCATGGAGGCAAGTATCGCCGTTATCACGGGGGAGGGAGAGCGATGTGCGTGCCGCTTAAGCAAATACATTCGGGTCGGCGGTTGAGCGAGAATCAACTTCCTTCTCGTCGATTATAGAATTCTCACGCCAAGGAGCACGTGGTCCGGGCTTCGTAGGGTCTGAAAAGTGGTATTTTGAGGGGCTTCCTCTCATGCTAGTCCTTCAAGGGGCTTTTACTCATAGTGAAATTAATGTTTAAGAATTGCTCAACCTAGGGTTGTTTCCATATTCATCCTATCGAAGAAAACGTGGTATTATTCTTTTCTATTTGCTTTATTTCTTTAATCAAATCTGTTTAAGATTTGAAATAACAGCTAATTAAATTTTATGGAAAAGGATTTCCCTTGAAATGAAATATAATAAAAAGGAGGGGCGATTAAAATGATTAATTTGTTCAGTAAATTTACCTTGATGATGTTTCGAGTAAGGGAAAGAAGAGCTCTAGACTTACAGAGAAGGCTGGGTTTCTGACGTAGAGAAATGGGTTCAAACCCAACGAAAGCACACAAGTCTTTGAGATTCGTTTTGATCTCCCGGTCCTTGATACGCTCCAAGGCATAATTAACTGCGCATTCATGATAATGCCCAGAGCCAATCACAAACATGATATCAATTGCCTTCGTGCCTTTATACCAAAAAATCGACATTGTATCCTGTTTTTCCGAATCTTTCTTATGGACTAATACCCTGCCCATTTGAGGGAAGGCATATCCGTATAAACCTGATTCAATACTGGTCCCTTTGGCGTTATGAAGGGTTTCCTCATTAACATCAACAGACCAGTAGGGTTTTCGCGCTCCTAAAAGATTGTCTATCTGATCAATAGGTCCATTTATTTCATTTAACTTTCAGGAATTTAGTCCTGGAAGCAAGAATGGTGTTCTCTATCTACTTCCAAACTGGAAGAAGCAGAGTAGCACATATAGCAACATATAAAATGAATGCATGTTAGGTACCTTTTCATAATACATAGCCATTTATATGTTATTATAGCATTCAAGCACACACCAACTAACAAAAACAGACAAACGGCTAGAGAATATGTAAGAGAAAGTGATTTAGAGATTAATGCATTTAAAAATCAAAAGAAAAAAGAACCAATGTTTATGGTTGAAATTACTCCTCTTAAGGGTATGTCAAAGAGTAAGAGAGGTTCACGCGGAGAAAGAGGCCTAATAAGGGATCTCACGGACAAACGGACCTTCAACCGGCGCCTTTCGGTACACTTATGCGGAAATAACGAAACGAGACGAGTCAAATTGGAGCCCGGAAACAAAATCAGCGAAAAAACACTAAGCCCTTACCCGCTGCTCCTTAAATCGAAGTGGGACCCACTTCCAAAGTCAAACAACATTGCTTCCGTCTAAGTCATATATATTTTCCAGCGCGGAACGAGCAAATTAGTATTCAACCAGGAGCCAGTGCTCACGCAGTATCCAATCAGTAATCAAGAGGATTCATTGGAACCAGCCAAAGAATACAACGCACCACTTCACAAGCGAGTCTTTGGTACCGTAAGGACTCGCAGGCAAGAAACTAGTTGCTCAGAACTACAGCAGTCAATGACGGAAGGATTCATTCCAGGCCATTTCATACAGAAGCCTGTTCGAACACCTGCCAAACGAGAAGTCCAACATTTTCCCTCTAATCCCCGCTCGTCAGCGTTTCCCCATGAGGGAAATCGTGTGGTATTCCTGCGAAATCGAGGGTTATGTGAAAAATAATTGCCCTCAAAACTCTCACTTGAGGAATTACTATTCCCACCAGGTGCACCGGGTTAGTGTTACCCTTTCTCAGACCTGGTATCAACCGCAAACTCCTTTCTTTTTAAACGAACCAGATCATGCCGGTCAACAGCTGAACTTTTTGTTCAACAAAAGCAAACCTGTGGGCCTTCAATACGATACTAGTACGGTGAACGGCTGCGGTATCTTCAGCCTAGTCTGAGATAGCGGTTGCACCTGTATCGTGGTCTTAGATAAGCTACTCCCACCTTTAGCTCGGGATCACGATCGGTTCGCCATCGTGCATGATTATCTTCGGCGCCTAATCGCTTCCCCATTGTTAAGTGCCATATAGACTGTGCCTACTTTACTGACTAGGATTCTGCTCACAAACGAAGCAGGATTTAAAAGCACAAGCACTCCTGGAAACATCCGGTGCTTCAGAATATATCAATGTCGTAAACGAGTACTTTGCTAAGCAACAGACGCAAGAGTACATTAGAGGTTGCAAATTAATTTCCTTCGTCGTTAAAGATAATCTCTTCTACCGCATATGCTCCGGGGGAGATCCAACCGAGTTTGGAACATTATTTATTCCCCGCTCTCATGTGCGACTTATTTTACAAACTGCACATGACAGCATTTTCTCGCGTCACTTCAGTCACACAAAGACTGCCCAACGAGTTTTAAGTACTTTTATTGGTCCGGGTCGTCGGAGGAAATTCTTCAGTATTGTCAATCATGTGACATATGCCAGTAAACTGCCGTTAAGGACCAAGTTAAGCTGGCCTCCTTGTATAAGAGTCGCGTAATTTCAGAACCCTTCCCCCGAGAGGCAATCGACTTGGTTGGACTAATCCACCCACCATCTAGTGAAGCCCATTTTTATCTTCTCATTCTGGTTGATTATTCCACCAGGTTCTCGGAGGCTGTCTCTTTCAAAAGATCAGCAGCATTTCTTGTGTCGAATCCCTTATCTCAGTCTTTTCCCGATTTGGATTACCGAAGGAAATATTGTCTAACCGAGGCCGTCAATTTAACTCCCATTTTACGGAGCAAGTAGGAAAATTACTCATGGTAAAGCTATTATTTACCACTCCCATTTCACCCCGCAGGAAATGGTATGTGCCAGAGGATGAGTGGGAATCTCAAGGCCATTCTGCAGAAGATTTTTGCCGAGAAGACAAGAAAATGGCATCGATATCTGCCAGTGGCTCTTTTTGCGTATACATAGATACCACATCTCACATCGGGGTTTGCACCATTTGAGTTACTATACGATAGGAACGTTCGATGCCCCTTCACTAACCCAAAATTAAATCGGGAGGTACAATCATCATTCTGGTACCTAATCGAGAGGTTGGAAGAATGCGTCAAAATAGCGTACCAAAATGCCGAAGTTATTCTAAATATATATAAGGCTTACCTAGACTTTAAACCAAAGATCGAAGATTTAAACCCGGCGAGGAACTTCTGTTATTGCTCCCGACCGACAATAACAAACTGCTAAGTCAATGAAAGGACAACTACCAAATAATAGAGAAACGCAGTCCCTTCGATTATTTGATTGAAACTTCCACAGAGAGTAAGCTTTTCCATCTAAACCTCCTTATGAAATATCATCGGCGCGCAGGACTTAGCAAAATATTGGCTATAGACGAAAAATCGGCCAATTAATCAAATTACCCTCTGGATTACCTACGTTTAGTACAAATTGCATGCTTAGAGCAAGATAACAAATATCCTTTGCTCGGACCAGATGTGATGGAATCCTCGTCTACTGAGCCTGAAGATAAGTCACCAGTTATCGTCCACTTAGAAAAACCAGCTCATGTCTCTCCTGAATCAATTCGGCGACATCATCTCAGACACTCCTGGTTGTACTATTCAATTTGAGCACGATATTCAATTGACCACCCAAGAGGCTATTACGTTCAAGCCGTATCCGTTTCCTAGGCATTTAAGAGAAGATTTTAACCCTTTGAGCTACAATGGGTTGATTTTAATCTATACTTTGAGAGGTCCGTTGGGTCGATTTAGACCCATCACTGTTTTTCATATATTTATAAGCAACGTTTTGATATATGCCTGGTGTACAGTATATTAAACTTCCTAAGATACACACACTATATATATATATATATATATATATATATATATATATATATATATATATATATATATATATATATATATATATATATATATATATATATATATATAAGGTTAAAGATGCCGAAAAGATGTGGTAATGGGTTAAACGGGTGGGTTTATAAACCAAAGGAGAAACAGTAAGGATAGAATATACAGCAAAAGTCCATGAATAATAATGGATATAGGATTATTGGGTGTTTGGGCCAGGAGGGCATACAAATCATTGAGAAAAAGGCTTCAGCACAGCACCCAGGAGATGCCATGCTGCAGCACTGTTGACTTGTTGGGGATGCATACATGCGATCACATTATGTACAGTATATATGATGTGCATATATGTCTATGCGTGTGCAATTACATTGTGGCACCACCTTGTGGGAGCTACCCATGCCGAGGAACAAGTGCTTAGACTTATAAAACGTTGTTAGCCAAGATATCACCAATGATTAGTAACAGTACCGTAAATACCTTTATTGATATAGAAGGTAGCTAATGGACATGCAAATACATAAACACACACATTTGAGCATAAAAATGTAGACATTATGTTCTTACGTTTGAAATGAATGAAAAAAAAACCTTTGTTCAATTGAGAAAGTACTTTTTCATTATATTTTAACATCATAAATATTTCCTTTTCTGACTAAATTTACTTTTTTGCAACTAAAATAAATTTCCATGTTATGAACGACTTTTTATTTTATAGCCTAATGCTAACTAAAACTGTTGCTGTGTATGGAATGCAGTAAAGCAATTCATACACAGGGGGAGCTGACACCATGTAACCACTTTGCTGTCTCTTCTTTTTGATTCAGCTGAATGGTCTCGGGAATTATTACAGACGTGGCATCTTCTCCCTATACTTAGGCTTCCACGTTTGCCAAAATATTGTCCAGATGGTGCCTTGAGATATAGTTAGCAGATGCAAGTCTATCAGGTGGGGTTACAATTGGCCTGCCCTGTAGAATATTCTGGACTTCTCCAGGTTTTGTCAGAATTTCCCGAATGACTTTCGAGCTCAATTCCCGTAGAGTCATTTTCTTTTTAGTCCTAAACACATACAGGTGGTGAGCATTCAGCACTGACAAGTCGATACAGTGGAAAAACAGGTTTTTGTACCATTTCACACTACGTCGTAGACAGTCAATAGCATTTATCTGCATGTCAGACTTATCAACAAGTCACATGTTCTTATTATAATCGACTATGAGAACAGGCTTCTTTATTGGCAGGTCTGTTCTGTGATCAATTTTATTTGTATTCACCATTTCGCGTTTATGGATTAATGATAGAAGGTGAACATCCCTCTTACCACGGTACAGTACTGCTAATATGGGAGGGCTAGCTACACACTGCAACTTAGAACATTTGTCTGTACTGAATTTCGGCATTAATTTTCTATTGCTGCGCACTGTTCCACAAGACCCAGTGTCACTCGAATGAAGAAACATGGATAATGAGGGGATTGTATAACAATTATCCGTATACAGGATGTGACCCACATGTAAATAAGGTTCAAGCAACTTTTTTGCCACTGATCCTGATACACCAAGAGGATCATTTGCAGTTATCTCAAGATTTGTTCGTGTGTACACAACGAAATCTAGTACAAGACCTGTCACACAATCACAAAGTACAAAGAGTTTTATGCCAAAACGGTGCCGTTTCATTCGAATGTATTGCTTGAATACCAAGCGTCCTTTGAAGTGCACTAATGATTCATCTATAACCCGGTTTTGAAATGGCTACAGACAACTTTGGAATGACTTTGTAACCACGTCAAGCACAGGTCGTATTTTGTACAATCTGTCATTGGGGTCGACTCTGAGTGTTGCATTATTGAAATGTAAATATTGTAAAATATTTTCATACCTGTTCCTTGACATGTATTTTCCAAAGGTATATGTTTCAATGAGCTGATCTGTGCTCCAATAATCGCGAATTCTGTTTTTCCTTGTATGAGCCATCAGCATTGTCAGGTCGAGAAACACGTGTATGTCAGCTGATGTCACAGGTTTCCAGTAATGACTCCTTGAATGTAGAGAAAATGCTTGCTGATATTTTTGGAATTGAAAAAAATTATTGTTTTCTTTTACCAATAATTCGATCAAATTATCACTTAAAAAATAGTTATAACAATCATATGGTGCTGAGTCATCTTTAAAATTACATTCGTCACGTATTCCAATATATCTGGCATCAAATTTATATTTATGTGGTGAAAATGTTTTAACATTTTTCCATTGTCGATTTTGCGTATTTCTGGGTGGTGCAAAGATGGGAAACGATGCCTCATCTGCTGAGTCACTTGAAATTCAGAATCACTATGAAATTCACACTCAATATCACTGTCACTGTCACTGTAATCCTCTAACACAGGGGTTATTTCATAAGTGCAAAGTCTTTTTTCCTACTCGAAACACCAGAAGTTGATGGAATTGAACCATCATCTGTGCGACTCATCATGCTTTGCTGCTCTTTGCCTACTGACGCAAAACGGTTGCACCAATGTTTGAAATTCGAACAGATTATAGAAACTATATTACCGGTATATATTATTTACGATCTTTTAAAATATAAGTACTATTTTTATAATATAATAATAAAGTGTACTAGCTGAAACTGTGAAATAAAACGGGGTTTTTACGTGTTTTGCTATTTTGAGAAATAAAAACTAAGATTTACCCATCTTAAATATTTTTCTAAAAATACCACATAAATTCTAAAGTTCCCCATCAAATTTACATTAAATCATTGACATAAAATGACACTTTTAGAGCATCTAAAATATATTACGGTGAATCGAAAAATCCTTCTGGAATCTCCTATTAAAAAATGGTAAATTATCTCATTTTACCAGGATCTAAATGCAGATTCTGGATCGATCCATTGGGGTTCAAAGGGTTAATACCGAAGTTAAGAATTTGTTAAATTTAAAGATAATCAAGCCTTGAAAATCCGATTACTGTTTCCCCTTCTTTATGCTCAAGAAACCCGATAATTCATATACGATGTGAATCAACTTTAGGAAACTAAACGCCGTTACCGTGTTCGATGCTGAGCTGATTCAAATTATCGACCAAAATCTCCATCTGTTTGAGAAAGCGAAGTATATTTCAGAACTGAATTTGGGTAAGGCCTATTACCAGATCCCATTGCGGGAAAAGGTTAAAAGGTACACCGCTTTCCCCACCGAAAAGACGTAATTCAGTTTCGTCGGCTGCCATTTGGTCTCGTCACCGCTGGCAGTAACTATAATAGGATGATAAGACGAATTTTATACAGGCTGCCCCACATACCATTCTCTTTCGATAATACTCACGTGGCTACAAAGGAATGGGACCTGCACCTGACCGCTCTTCAAGCGCTGCTACAAAGGCTGAGGGATCATAATTTGACAATTTGTCCGAGTACATGTCATTTTGCGTTTAATACTACATATATGCTTCTGCATTGGCAAAAATCAATTAGCACCTTAGGAGGAAAAGGTACAAGCCATCATAAAAATGCCGCTGCCTGCAGACAAAAAGCAGTTAAGGTCATTCATGGGTTACGCCTCCTTTTATCGGCGATTGATTCTCAATTTTGCCACACTTTCAACCCCCCTATGCGAGCTCCTGAAGAAAAATGCCCCAAAACAACTAGTTTGGACTCCGTTGTCAATCATCAGCTTCGAACAACTTAAGGGTAACTTCGTGTCGGCCCCGATATTACGGTTGCCCAATCCCGCCGAACCATTCGGCATCCAGACGGACGCAAGCAACAACGGCATTGGTTGTATATTAGTTCAAGACAGAATCAATGACGAAAGTTTTCGCATCGCTTACGCCAGGCGAAATTTTTACCGCGCGAAAAGAATTACACAGTGATTGAGCGAGAGCCTCTCCCTATTATATGGGAAATCATAAACTTTTACAGGTGTTTGATAGGAAAAGAATTCACAATCGAAACCGATCACAAACCCTTGTCGTAACTCCTAAAGATTAAAAACCACAATGGTAGTAGATTAATGCGCTCGAGTTTGTTCCTCCAAGAATTCCAGGTTAGGATACGGTACGTTAAAGGCTCTGAGAATGTTATGACCGATAGCTTAAGCCGAAATGCGGAAGATTCCTTCCCAAGTGAATCTAGAGTCTTAAGATGTTCTTCCGTGTATGAAAGTAATGAAATAAGATTCATTTAATTGGATAATAAAATAACCATATATTTCTGTAAATTGTTTAGGTAAAAATGTTTCAGAAGAGGTTTAAATATATTAAAATTTTAAGTTTTTTGAGACATGATGCGAGAAAAGGCAAATTACAAATAGACAGATATAGAAAGATTCTTAAGATAAAGATTTAATAAATTTAGGAAAGGTAAGAGATCGAAGGAAAGAAAAGCGGAATTCGTAAGCGTGTGTGTGAAGGAAGGCAATGAATTGTTGTTTAAAAAAGGGATAAATATTCATGTTAAAAATTAAAGTGTTTTATCAGCATGTAATATTTTAAGACAGAGTTAAAAGAGAGTAATGCTTTTGTAATTGAATTGCCCCGTGTGGGGTAAAGCCATGAAATTTCATTTGTGTTCGAAAATCGTTATGGATATAGTTTAGTGGAAGAGGTGATGCTAATTGAATCACATTTCTGATACCTTAGGTAATTATATATTATGAGTTTCCTCTGCAAAGTCAAAACATGGCAAATCGGTTTTAAGTTTCCCAGAATCTGGGATAGATTTTTAAACTATTTCTGACTGGATGTGGAAATACCTATATTTCCATTAAATCGGAAGCGATGAGATAGGGTATGTAATTTTATCGATGGTTTTTACCAACTAATTGAAGACTGCAAGAATTCGTGAAAATTTCAAGCAAGTAGCGAAAATACTATAAGAAATACTAATATAATAATTATATCAGTGATGTTACAAATGATTTTGTAGCCATAATTATGGGAAGAAAAGCGGTTTCATAATTCACATTATTTCAGGTAGAGGTAGTCACAATTATTTTTTATCCCTTCAATCGTTAAAAACGTAAAGGAAGTTGACGCTAAAGTTACAATGTTATAACTTTAATCAAACTTTCAAATATATAAAATACAAAAGATTCCTAAATAATAACGTACATAATAATGAGAAATCTTTAATAAAACACATAAATAGTTTAAAGGAATACTAACATTATGTTTCATTATAGTTTTCTGTTTTCTCCTGTTTTGACTTTATAATGCTTGCAGTTTGAGAGGAAAAATGTTTTCTGTTTTGTTTTAGAAAAAAAATACTAACTTCAATGCCATAAGGCAAACTTCCGTTAGATTTTTGGCAAACTAACGGATTACAGATTAAAAGTTCTTGTTTCAGCTTCATGAATAACAGAAGAAAAAGGAAAGAAGATTTCCTGTTTTTAGTATAGATGAAGCTCATGGGAAGATACATGTATGATATAGCGAGATGCAGATAACTACTTCTGTAGTTATTTTAATAAATTAACTGGTAATGGTTGTGTAATAGCAGGAGGATTATGGTAAGATTTACCATTTTACTTAAGACCAAAAAGAAAGGAGTTGGAAGAAGTGTTAATTAATAGTTTAGTCGCGGTTTTCCATGTTGCAATCAGAGAAGTAGGCTTTAAATTTGTAATGGAAATCATTTTATTTGACTCAAAGGAAAGATGAAGTTAAAAATGTTTGTTAAGTATTATCCGCATTTTAAAATTATTCCAATTTTGTACTGCTTAAGTGTGTGTTTTTATTGTGATTAGAAATCGTGTTGCAGTAACGATATCGATGAGAAAAAGATGCATATTATCATAATATATTATAGTTACCATGTAAAAGATAATTAGAAGTTGTGCAATTAAGTTTATAAAAGCAAATGTAAGTTGTAATTTAAATAAATGTGGCTGGGTTAATATTATGTACATAAATTAATCAAGAACTTTATCAGAAAAAGACAACCATGCGCTGTAGACGCTGTTTGCCATCACTTGAGAGCAAGATAACAAAGGAATTTTTTAATAGTCACTAGCTACGTTAATAGATCCTCAGTGTCGCACGTTATTACGCACACTAATATTCTTTTTGATCTTTTGATAGCCTGGCCCTCTAGGGGTAAATTGAAGTATGGAACTTTCCTTAGGGATGAATTACTCTCCAGATTCATTATAATACATATTTTATTTTCTCGCTAAGAAAAGGAAAGCTATTATTTACGGTCAAATAATGGAAATATGGCGCGCGGGAAGTAATGAATCACACACTCCGTTGAGTTCCTAGAAGGAGAATTGCAGGGTATATTTTTTAAAGTTATATGTAAAGGAACTAATTAATTTTACAAACTTGGTAATAAATTAAAAAATACATTATAAAAATTTAACTTTAAATCTGAAATTATTTTTTTCTTTTAGGTTTGGCATATGTGGCATAATTTCATTCATAGCTCTCAATTGATTTCAGTTTGTGCCAGTCAACTACATTCTTTTATCTTGACACTACTACTTCTATGAAATAGAAATTTAAATATATTAATAGTAAGTAAACGTACATAATTTTGGTTCGTTACATATATCTTATATTTGTAATGAGATATTTGCAGAATTTAAATTTTTTCAACATAGAATCCCATTCAAGTCCTATACGATGGATTAAAGGAGCATAATAATGAAGATACTGGTATGCTTATTTTTTGTCTATTTTTCAAAATTCCTACGAGAAGAAAAATATGTATGAAAATGCTAAAAAATTTAAGGCGTTTCATTAAAAATTCAAATAATAATTTACAAATTTATTAGAATTACACGGGAGTGGATTATATGATATGCTTTCGAATGAAGATTATTCATTTACAGCAGGTGATTAAACGTACAAAGTTCCGTGTGTACACTAGATTTTTTTTCTTTCTAAAGGTTATCTTGTACTCGTCCTTTCACTGTAGTAAAAATCCATTCAAGTTGATTGGGGTATTTAAAAAAATCCTTCCGTCATTAATCTATTTAAATACGTTGTTCAGTAAAAACCCTTCCTTACGCCTGACCTCGCTAAGTAGTTAGAAACCTTTCCTTTAGTACATAGAAATTCTAGCAGCAGTTTCTATGTTTAGGTTATCTAGATATTTCATTTTCGATTTCGATATATTTTAACATTGATTTCTTATCAATCAAAATAGTGTTATCCCAATTTTAGGAATCATATTTTTTTAGTATTATATATCTTTTTCTAGTATATACAGGATAATTAAATATGCTAGCTTATATTTCAACTAATAAAACTCTCAGTGTTCATTTGTTGGAGTAAATGAGTTGAATATTATTCAACAGCGAAAACTTATAAACTTACTTAAACTTTTCATCCTCTGTCCTTAATATAAATCCCAATTTTCAAATATTAAATCAACGGGATAATTAGAATAAAATTTTTGACTAGAAATATCACGCCGGATACTATCGAACTTGACCTAAACTATATCAGTTTCGAGTTCCCAGGTGCGGAAATGATCCTCTTTTTGTATTGAGTGTGAGGGAAGATAGCAAGCTCAAGGCCGTTTACAGAATAAGTTGGATCGTGAGACGAACTAAGATTTGCCAATTTCTTCCTAAATGGTTTAATATATTTGTTAACATAATATTAGAATTATGACCTTGTCTCTTGTTTAGAATTTAAAATACTCTGTGTAGTATAGCTTTTAGTGTGAAATCCTATTTTGGAGGTCAATTCTCCTAATCAATGCGATCTTAGTTGCAGGGTATTAAGATAACTAGATCTATTATCTCTGTTCAATTTACTTTTTTTAATTTCTTACCTAGTTTGTTTCCTTTCCATTTCTTTTAAAAATCAGAAAATAGTTTCAATTATTTTTTTAAGTGAGAACTAGTTAATATTTTTATCAATTTGTGTTAAATTAAAATGTTGCCATTTCTAAATGTATCGCATTATTAGTTTCCTAAACAATATTTAGCTCCGTTGCCTCCTAAGTTCTTAGTTTTATAAACCCAAAGTTCCTATTGTAAGTCATTTTATCAATTATATATTTTGATATAGCATTATATGTCGGAGTCTAGGTGCCTGTGGCTCTATATCTGACTATGTCGCTCGGTCCCCATTTTGCTTTAGTTTTTGGTTACCAGATTATAACTATTGGGGAGATTCTTACGAAATTTAAAAACACTTATGTTGTTTTACTTTCTCTTTCGAATAGTATAATTTGCAAGGTCCTCCCAAGGTTAGCCGAGGACTTATTTGACAATACCATCATAATTATTCGGCCGATTATAATAAACTTTGAAACCCATATATTGTTTTTGCATTCTCTTTCGAATGATAGAATCACCAAGGTTCTCCCAGGGTTTGTCCGGGAATTATTGAATCTTTTGATTGTCCTAAGGGCATAAATCAGAATAAGTGAGAGCACGCGACTTTTGAATAGCAGACCTTGTTATCATGTTTTAAAGATTTAAATTAAACAAAGAACAAGAAATTAGAACAAGAAAAATATGATCGTGTTTAGAACAATTAGATTATCTTGCAAGACTTTTCAGTGGATCAGAAAAATTTCTGTTTGAATGATTCATTCAGAACAACTCGTCTTTTTAAGCACATTTAAGGTAAAAGCTTTCCAAGCATTTATGACTTTTGTGGATTAGTACATATTTATCATGTTAAAGTATGTAATACCTCTTTATTGGATAATAACAAAGTAATATGGCTTCGAATTATTTGAAATTTGGTTGGTCTTATTTGATTCCAATAGAGATATTTATTTAATAATGGATGGTAATTTACCCCGGCACCCATTCACCGATGCATTATGGTCTTCAACATAAGGAAGCAATATTATCTTCATCGCAAAATTCTTTCCTTTCCTGCGTTAATTCGGAAATATGCGCTAAACGGCTTTTGCTGAGTTTAAAATTGATTTGATAAATTAAAGAACCATATGTTATATACCATTTAGTTATATACGAGGTTATTCATTTGCCATTTTCGCGACGATTCTTTGAGACAAGTATAATTTAAGAAATATTTTTTAAGCAATATGAAAAATAAAGGTGCTAAATAACAGGAATTTTATGCTTCGCCATCTGTAAATGTATACCAATTTTTTGCCTATGACTGAGCTTAATATTTTCGCAATTATTAATTATAATAGGCAAAAACTAAATGCTATCATAAAATCGATTCCGAATTTAAATCCTTGAAGAGTGGCTTTGCCGCTCATTGATGGAGAAAGGTAGTGCTAATGATTATATAATAATGGATACCTCAAAATAGATATATAATAATAACTATCGTCTCTATTCAAAACAAAACGTAATTATTACATTATTTATATGTCAACTTCGATGATAAAAGAGGACGAAATTAATAATATAACTATTAATCAGAAAAAAACTCTTTTAATAATTTTGAATATTAATAATTGTCTCTGATAACTTAGTTTTGGGCGAAAAACCTATTTAAAAAAAGAGGAAATCTGTTAGGACGTATGAAATTTCATTTGTTGAAATTGCAGCAATTTTTCAGTAAATTGGCTCTATTTCTTTAAATTAGTTTTCAAAACCCTCATTACTATAAGTTCGGAAGATTTTGTAAATCGCTTTGATCATTTGATATCTGATATGAGATAAGATTTCTAAAAGAAAATAGAAACAATTTCAAAGGAAATAAGTAATAACTCTTTTTACTGTCGCGGAATTGGACTTTACTTCTGGAAGGTAGAAACCTTTTTTATCTTATTAGAAATAAATATTCTGCCAATATAATTCCTGCATTACGCAAATTTATTGCAAAGTAACAAAGAAAGATATAGATCAGCAAAGAAATGAAAGAAATTGAAAGAGGTATTCTAATAAACAAATTCTGAAAAGTAAATGGAAAAAAGTTATAGGAAAATCTTACAACTGTAAAAAATAAAGAGATTTAGGTTAAGTTTGGTTCTAAAAAATTGAAAAAAATAATTAATATACATGAGCAACTTTCATTTAATTCTGAAAAAATCAATTTTTCATTACTTCAAATTTTTCTATTGTGTTGCTAAATCTTTGAAATACAAGAAATATTAGGAGCTTTGGATACATGATAACAATATATAATTCTGGCATGTAATAAGGACCCATCATTGAGCCATAAAACGTATTTAAAGAGAGACAAATATTAATCGAATAATTATGTATACATATTTGTATCGACACCATCCGCGTTCAAGATGACGGAGAGTTATTATTAAATTATTTGTTTGCCTGCATCTCGCATATTGTTGTGAAATTTGGACCTTTCAACAATTTACTTACTTGTCAAAATAGACTTACGCCAAAGTTAGCTGCCTTGTCGTGGTACAACCACTCTATAACATACACTACTCCTATTTTATATGGGGGGGTGACTTAATCACCTACTGCAACGTGAACCGTTAAAGGACTGTTCGCAGGGATTAATCACCGACTAGGAGGTCACACTTGAGGCGTTGGGTTTCAAATCCTTAATAATCAAACAGAGGGCATAAATGGTTGTCGAGATTTACTTGAATAGGCCGAGAGTATCGTACAAGGTTAGTTAAAGATGAAACATCAAAAATATAATTTTATTTACAAACATTAAAATAAGAATAATAATAGGCAAAAGGAAATTATTTAAATTGAGATAGTCTCTTGATAATTATTATGAAGAGGGATTCTCAAATGGTATTAATTGATTAATGTAACTAATCTCAGATCAAAAGGGGGAAGTTGAAAATACTAATAATAGAGGAGGGTTTCAGTCTTACGGGTGGATGACTTCGAGAAAGGTCCTTCTTGGGATGAGGCGAGTGGAAAACGATCCGATGAGGTTGTTCTTTTGCACTTCTCTCTTCCATACGACGAAACATTTATGAGAGAGGTAAGAAAAAGGGACATTGCAAATTTTGATAAGAATTATTACTAAGGCGTCAGTCTGATAAAAAAGGGGGACCTGACCTGTATTCGACAGGCTTACAAAAAGGCTATTATATTGATCTGAGCAAATATTACTGTAAATATGTAGGGCGAGAAAAAAATCACATTTAAATTAAGGAACAAAATTAGAACTTCGTCTAAAAGGGTAGTGGGACAACAACACACATACACAAAACACTAGATTAGATAAGTATCTACAGGGACCATAGAGTTAAAAAAATAAAAATAATATATACAGAATTAGCTGACGGGTTTACATGCGATCTATAATTTACTGGATTAGCCAGCATTATTCGCTAGCGGATTCTGGCTAAGATTATCAGCTATAGAATTTTTGGTAACACGTATATACCAAATTTGAACTCATATTGTTGGATTATCAAAAGCCATCGCATTATACGTCTGTTCTTTCTCTTATTATTTCGTGAGGTAAGGCTAGGGCGATGGTCAGTCTAGACAATAAACTCCTTCCCTATTAAATACATGCTAAACTTGGTAATACTTAATACTATAGCTAAAGCTTTTCGTTTTATTACCAAGTAATTACTTTCAGGGGGCAGTAGTTTTCGGCTCGCGTAAGCCACCGGGTGGCTTCCACCTTCATCGGAGTATAAGAGCAGCACATATCAAATTCCTTCGTAACTCGCATCTGTCCGGATGCCGAATAGTTTAGAGTGATTAAAGAGCCTCAAGATGGGGGCGGACGCTAGCTTGTCCTTGAGAACCTGGAATCTGGTAGTAGCTTCAGGATTCCATGAAGGGGGATCTGGGAATCTCTTCTTAAGCAGGGGGCTTAAAGGGGCGAAGTTAGGGATAAATCTACAGGAAGAGGAGGCTGATCCCATGAATGACCTTAGCTATTTCTTCTCTCGGGAAGGGGCATCTCGACAATGGCCGTGCCCTTTTCCTCCTGGGGCCCAATAGATTTTTCCAAGCATTGAATGCCACACACGGAATAGTATCGTGCGAAAAGTCGCAGTTACTGGGGCCAAGCATTAGCCTAGTAATTAGGGCGTGGAGAGCTATCACGTGTTGGTCTCACGTAGAGGTAGCCAGTTGAAGGTTGTCGAAGTAGCAGGAGACGTGTGGCTAGTTATCTACAATCATTCGCATGCTCCTGTTATAGTTGCTACATGAAGTGAGTAACCAAAAAGGAAATCTTTTAAAAGGCATAATGCCCTTGTAGGTGGGCAAAGCAGTATACTTACGCGCGTTTTTACGGAGGAGAATTTGATAGTAGGCTTTTGCAGAAGTCCAATTCCGAAATAACTTAAGCTTCCTCAAAAAGGTGGAGATTTTCGTCTATAAGGGGGATAGGTTCTGCATCAAGAACCGTGACCGCATTTAATTTTCAAAAATAGATGCAGAAGCGGAAAGTTTCTTTGGGCTTGCAAACCATGTCTATCGGGGAGCAGTAATCTGAATTAAAAGGCTCGATGATAGTTAAGGCTAAAAGATCGTCCACTTCTTCGCTAAAAAATGTCATGCTAAAATTGATTAGAGCAACCGGGGGTCTCGGAGATGATATCTTCGAATCCATTTAGCAATTTCTGCAGCTGATTCTTTTAAAGAGACACTGGCTTGGAGAAGACATCGAACACGGGGGATGATGATTTCAGGGATCCAGGTAAAGATGGAATAAGGTAATCACAACTTGTTTAATGCATACTACTTGCACAACATTGACGGGGTCAGTGGGATACACCGCTCCTAAAGCGGACTCTTCATTGAGGGCTACAATATTGTTGATACACGCACGTCGGTGATATTTTTTTAATGAATTGATGTGAAAACCTTATCTCCTGAGGTGTTTTGATTCAGGTAATCTACTGGTACTTTTACTTCTAGAACGAAAAAGGAGTCCCTTCCACTGACTCGGGACTTTGTTACTCTCCAAGGGAAGTAGCAAAAGTACCTCCTCGAAAGGCTTAAATCTTCTTTCCTTCGCCTTTAAATCGAAATAAGTTCGATACTTCTCCAAATTTACCTCAGCCCTTTGGTACGCGATGTCAGCACATATTTCAAGGCGCTCTGAGAGGTCTGGGAGATACGAATAGGAGGATTATATTTCGTTATCCAGAAGGAAATTGGTGAAAATTCGAAGGGGTCGTATCTTAGGGTCATATGGGGGATTTTACGACACGCAAAAAGTGCCACGGGTAAAAGGCGGTACCATTCTCAGGGCTGATCGATATACAACTTTCTCAGGATTACTTTAAATGTGCGATTTAGCTCTTCGAAAACTCCGTTTGTGGCTAGGTGGTATGAGGTGGTAAACAGAGGTTTTACCATGAGAAGTTTTCCGACATACTCCATATTTCTGACAATCTTCAATTAATCCATCGACCGCTGAATAAACTCGCTTGGGTGAAGATCAAACCCAAGCTAGCGTTTAAAATCTACTAAAAATAATAAATTGAAAGTAATGATAGAACAAAAATGAAAAATTATGAGAATAATAATTTTAAATCACATTAAGTAAAATTAATTTAAATTGAGGCACCAAACAATTTTAAATATACTTAGAAAATATAGGGCAAGTTTGATTTTATTTAATTCTAAAATTTTCTTAATGTTCAGATTTATTCCCCATTGTCGTGAGATAACTTCGCACACCTTACACTAGATTAAGATAGCTGTCGTAGGTTAACCCTACACACCTTACACCAGTTTAATATAGATGTCGTAGAATAGTGTCAAGTTCACCCTTTCTGTTTTATGAGTGCGTGGGAAGTTTAAAATATAAGCAGACTGCAAATTAACTGAAAGTAGGTTGGTGAATAGTCGACCATCTTGGAATTGGGGGACAACAGAAATACGGGAGTTTGAGGGATTCTGAGGGAGTTGTGCAGAGTCCAACGTTACGCGAATAGCGCGTACCGATGGTGTAGGCAGAGGATACTGACGCGGTAGCGAGGACGGCGGATACTCATCAGATACTGGCGGGGCAGGGATGAAGGCGGATACTGCCTTCTTGCTCTGGCATCGGATGATTTATAGGGGTCGAATGGGGTTTTCCCCCCTCCGTCAGAAGGCGTAGGTTTTGGGGTCAGAAGCATCGCTAGACGAGAATAAACTCTGCTTTTTAACGCAAGGTCGAGAATGTTCCTAAGCTGTTAAAGCACACTTTGTAAGACTTAAGATGGGATCTTCTGGGCTCTCACCCTTGTGGCCGGTTTCTGTGAAGGCGGCATTTCAGGTCATCGCAGCGTCTCACGCCGTCTCATCATTTCGCACCTTCATTAGCGCGGACGAAAAGGATCGCCCATGTGTCTGTTGTCTCTTTCTCTCTATTGTAGGGTGAGTTGGCGCGTATTTTGCTCTCTCTCTCTGAGCCCCGACAACCATTATAAGGGCCCCTAAAATGGAATTGATGTTAATAATAATTTTTTTTTCTAGCATAACTTTTGTTCTTTTACTGTAGTACGGAGAACTTTGACTGCCGTTTTCCCTGAACAAAGCCATCCCCGACCGTATTTCTCAGCTCATTGCAATGTAGGTTAAAAAGGTATCGTTTTCTGTTTAAGGGTAAAAGGTTGTAAGGGCAAAAAAAAATCCTTATTTATATTCCTTAAATTTTTCTATCTTTTAGGCCAAGTAATGTATCCAGAATTTTGAGATTCAATTGGTATTAATATGAAACTCTTCTTGTGACCCTTTAAAATCACATTAAATAAATTAAAACACATTGGACATCATATCAAGAACTAATTGTCAACATATTGTGAGAACAGAGGTTCGCTAACCTCGTGAATATGAAGTGTACATTGGGCGGATAACGATAAATTTTGTAACCAATCCACTTTTAGTCCTACTTTATTTCAAACAAAGACCCCTCCATGAATAATATACAAAACTACAAGACCTCTTAATTATGCTTAGCTTCTGGCAATTTCTCGTTGAAAAATAACATTTATATTTTTTATTCGTGTTAGCCTTCATTTCTATAAATAATTTCTCATTAATAGTTAATTGATTTATAATTAATTACCCAAGATATCTTATAATTGCGTCATCTCTCCAAAATTATTTCACCTCCGTAAAAAAATATTAAAGATTTCCTGTACTATTCTAAACAGGTCCAATGGAAAAGGTCAATCAGTGATTTCCACTTGAATGTGTAGGGATCTCATTATTTGGAGAACGATAAATATTGCTTGAATCGAAACATATCTATTATGATTAATTGTGAGTAAAAAGTGAAATTTGCTGACGAGGAAATGAAAATTTATGTAAGAGAAGTCCAACACATTTCATAGTTCAATGGTGAATTTCATTTATTTCACACAAATAATTTAAGGATAGTGCGAAAATTGAAAAAACTCTTTTATGTTTAGTGAAGATTTAATTATATCGAAGCTCCAAGACGATTGTTAAGAGTAAAACTGAGGGAAGTTCACAATTTTGTGCATCTGCCACCAAATTGCGAATATGAAAAACAGGAGAAAAGTTTAATGCATGGAGACAAAAATTATACCAAAAAAATATAAAATTCCAAAACTTCGAGGCTTCATTAAGTATAATTGTGTGCAACAAACCAAGGTCACATTTTCTAAGGTACTCAGCTTCTACGGGGTGGGAATAATTAGGTCACCTTTGTTAATGAACTACACCAAGTAGATCTCCAATTTCTATAACAAGAGTGAGAAGCACTCTTGAACAAAGACCTCATTATCCAGATGGAAGCAAAGAAGATCCTAACGCCACGAAAATATAAATATCTAGGTTCACTTCACCATTAAAATTAAGGGGTGTTTTAAGGATGTCTATTGTTTTGAATGTAAATAAAATTACTTCCTCTGACTCTTGTACTTTATCATAAAGTCAGCATCATGAAACCTTCCTCAAATAAAATACAACTACCTAAAATTATTATATAATGACTATCTGTGAGGTTTCAAGAATAATTAATCGACCATAGTGTCGCAAGAGAAATCTGCTAAAAAATATTTTAAGAAAATATAAATGTCAACAAAAACCTTTATTGATTTTTTAAATTGAAACCTCACACATGTGATAGGCTCCAAGCATCAATAAACCATGGAGCATCCTTGTTGAGAAATCTGTTATTTTTAAAATTAATATTCTTGTTACTAGAAATAAATGTTAATCATAAGAGAACCCCATTCCTTTAAAGCCTCAATATGTAAGCAAATCATTTTATTTACATGAATTTTTTCAACACCTTTAAATGAGTATTATTTTACCCTCTTTGTATCAACAACGATGAGAATGGTATAGCAAACTAACCAAGGCAGAAGGACCATGAAATTATAGTACATACTCTACTTAGTGGATATTAATTTGATAGTCAAATTCATTTTAATTTATAGTTCCTTTGCTAACAAAATAGATAATACAATATTTACAAGAGAGTACTTTTCAAAAAGATACAGAATTCAATGATAGAGAGAATATTTGTTTAAAAGATTTTTGCCTCTAAGTGGTGGCCAAATTAATATTAGTGGTTGATATGAAAATGCAGAATCGGAAAAAATACCCGGGATTATAGATTTGGTATAATCCTATTATGATTTCCGCTTCCAACAAATGTCCAGTTCCCCTCAGAATCCACCAACATGTTAAAGAGAGAGGTATACGTATGGTCATTTCTTTCTCAATTTTACTATAACCTCTGACTACCCTTCCTCTTGAACAAAGCCATCCTCGACAGTATTCCTCGGCTCCTTGTAATTTTTGTTAAAACATAGCATTTTCTGTTTAATGGTAATAGGGCTTAAGCACAAATAAATCCTTATTTATGGTCATTAAATTCCCTTATCTCTTAGGCCAAGTACTGTACGGAAAGTATTAAGAGCATTAATTTAATACATTTCTTGTGACCCGTGATATCACAATAAATAAAAATGAAGCGCCTGTGGAATTTATATAAATAAATATTTATTAACATTTTGTGAGCCGCAGGTTTCGATAGCCTAATCAATATGAGGTATCCATTGAGATGATACGCTGAGACTCTCCCATCGGGGCAAGTAGTTACACATTAATCATCTTGCACTCAGCAAATCTTAACACCAATAACATTCCTAACCTCACACCATAACATTACCTCTCTAGCTGAGATCAGTCGATGTTGCCAGTCAAATATACATCCCGATGAGCCAATGGGTGGTGCCGCCAAAAGGGTGGGGACATCACTAATGGCCGCGGGATTACATCACGATTAAAATGAACTATATTGACACTTGGTCAAATCGCATCATTGTCCTTTTGATAATAATAATATTAAAAATAGTTTTATTGGAATAAGGTTACGACGTATTTTTGAGCTTTCTAATTAATGGCAATTTTCTTGAGATTGTTTTTATATATTTTTAAGCTATTTGACAACAGAAAGCTGATCTAGTTTGTTTCTCCACATGTCAAATGATAAACATTCAATTTACTTCGATAAAGGAAAAATAATTTATAATTCTTACAATTATATACAACAGGGTCTATTGAAAATCAGCTCGTAAAAAGGAAATTCCAAACTTTAATACTTCCGATGGGCAATTCAACACTAATAAGCATGAGATTTGGCCTTCCTCAACTCAAAAATGCCGCTGCTTTCCCATATCGCCCACCCATATCGCGGATAAAAGGCTATTTTTGGAAAACACACTCTTCCTAAAAGCCCTCGGAAGAAGCTCTTCTCACATACACGAGAAGGTAACACTTAAAATAGGCGTTCTCTCAGATAGCCAAAAAACTATCTTTAGAATGGCCTCTTCGATTGACTTTAATTTTTAAAGGTGTGGAAAAGATGGAAATAAAGCTAATTTTTCATTCTCTTCGAAATGTGAGGGTGACTCTTGAATAGGTCAATCGTGTAAGTGAGAAGAGTTCCTTCTGAGGGCTTTGAGGAAGACTGTGTCTACCAAAAATAGCCTTTTAACCGCATAATTAATTGGGTTGCTGCAATAATTTTTCTTAATATATATATATATATATATATATATATATATATTAAGAAAAATTATTGCAGCAACCCAATTAATTATGCGGTTAAAAGGCTATTTTTGGTATATATATATATATATATATATATATATATATATATATATATATATATATTTATATATATAATTCTTGCATTCCCTTCGCACAATAGGTGGACTACTACTCTCTGGAACTTAAATTTCCGTTACTCTAATGCTTACGCAATTGGAGACAGATTTCTCCACTAAAGTGTGCCTAATGCAATACCATAAGCACTTTCTTTTAGACGCCTCCAAATAAAAAAACAACAATAAGTTATCATTAAATTAATTGCACATCCACAAACACTGACAAACCTTCGTCGGCAGAATTCACACATTCTTGTATTGTGACATCACTAAGCCTCTTCCTTCATCTTATGATTAATTCCATCTCCTGATCCTGATTTTGAAATATAAAATCCAAAAATTACCTGTTAAAAATTCTCTTTAATAGTCATTTATAATCACTTGCCTATGACGCAGTGTCTGACTATACACATGTGTAGACTTTATAAAGTATTGACTGAATTCCACCAGATTTTTCTTTCAGGCCCCAAGCGCAACATTGCTCCAGGCTCATTTCTTATCATTTATTTACTGGATTTCAAGATTAATAAACTAATGGAATCGTTAGGTAGATACTGTGAAATTATATAAAATCAGTGTTAAATTATGTTTTTAGTGGTCATTCCTATTATTTTTATTAAAGTGTTGTGAAAAGATTGTTAAATATTGTTAACGGGGATTGAAAAAGGGTCGTGGGAATATCTGACTAATCTGAGGATTAAGATTTGGAGAGATTTAAAAAGGTAAACAAACAAAAACTAAAGGGGGAATGGTTCACTAAACGATTTAAAGCACAGGGTTGCGTTGACAAAAGGTTAAATGATTAAAGGTAATGCTCATCTTACGCAATTACAAAGTTGTTCTGCAGAGGAAGACGATGCGAAGGAATCTTCGGTCCACTGGCGATTTCCAGCAGAAGGGTTCTTCATGGGTGGTCCTTAACGAGGGGTAAGGACAGTCTTCGAGAAGTGAGAGCGAAGTGGGGCTCGGAAGTACGAGCGATTTTTGTGACAGCAAATCGGAGATGTTCTAGATGAACAATGGAGATTATTGTTAAAACTAAGCGTTCTCTTGAAGAACGTTAAAAAGGGGGAATTAAATTATCCAGATGTGATGTCTTGAGAACGAGAACTGTTTCTTGACGAACGGGCTATAAGAACAATGGCTGTTATAAGGTTGTTCTCTTTCTGAACAAGCGAAGGGTGTGAGAACCGTTTCTTGTTAAACGGGCTCAAAGAACAATGGCTGTTGTAACGTTGTTCTCTTTCTGAACAACAGGCAGGCCTTGTTGACTTGATGTCTCGAAGGGCACGAACCTTAGCACTCAAGGGATATTGTCCTTTTCTGGACAATAAGCGGTTTCTTGGCAGAGTTCCTAGGTGCACAAGGGAGACCGGATCGGCTTGATGCCTCGCGAAGATAATCTGAAACTGCCTCAATTGGGAAAATCTACGGTATAAATAGCCGGAGCCATTTCCATGGCGTAGGGGATAATTGAGTGGAGGACTTTGGGGGAATTGCCAGGTGGCACCTGGGAGAATACCTTATCTGCCCATAAGCCTAATTCAATCTGGCGAGATCGACGTATGGAGGCAAAACGGAAGTATGACCTTCTTGATTAAACATTGGGTATGATGGAAAATAACGGGCTTCTGCTTCCTCTCGCAGGCAGGATGCACGTGGGTAAGCATGTGGGTGAGCATAGTTAACATGTGATAGAGGCTGAATTAAAGCGGCCTTAGACCGTTCTATCACACCTCTCCATTCCAGGGAAAGTTGTGACTTCGAAAAAAACAGAGTAGGGACAACCATAGAGCTCAGTTTTTGATAACTCACTTTCTTGAAACGACCGTACCTTCATGCACCTAGCTAGTATTACCTCAATACATTTGATTATGTTGATCATATGATTATAGGGAAAACTAACCTTTAATACAAACTTTACCACAAAAGAGACATGGAACAATGAAGTAATATAAAATTAGTACATATGGGACACAAGAATTCATACGTAAATTAATGGGTACAAATATATACACATACGAGAAAAATAAATAGATATTGAGCCACAAAATTCATACATATACATTAAATAATTATATTACAGGAGAATATAATTTAAGTCGTACAAGACGGTATATACATACATGGAGATCCTAATCCTACGAATTACAAATTAATTCACAATATTTGGTAACGCATTCCTACTGAGTGCTTCAGCGACCTGATTATCGGAACCTGTTATGTAATTTATCTTAAATTGGTACTCTTGCAAGAGTAGACTCCAGCGCATAATTCGGCCGTTCGTGTGTCGTGCATTCCGAATATAGGCCAACGGGCGGTGGTGAGTTCCTATCTGAAATTCTTTTCCTAACAAATACATCTTAAACTTGTCAATAACCCAAATATTAGCTAGAGCTTCCTTCTCTTTAGTGGCATATCTCTTTTCCCGGGGTAAAAAATGATGACTAGCATATGCAACTGGATGACTCGTTCCGTCATCCTCATATGGAAGGAGTACACATCCAATGCCTTCGTTGCTCGCGTTGGTCTTAATCCCAAAGGATTTTTCCGGGTTGGGCAACTTCAAAATGTGGTCAGAAATTAGCTTAGTCTTGAGCTGAATAAAATGAGAAACAGCGACATCATTCAAATGTAGTCGATTGGGGGAATTCTTATTTAAAAGGTTGCTGAGTGGCACCAAAATTGCAGCGAGATTCGGGGAAAATCGCGGATAGTAAGAAGCTGATCCTTGGAATGATCTTAATTGCTTCTTAGTATTCAGGAGGGGAATGTCGGCAAGTGCCTTAATCTTGTCCTCCTGTGGACATAACTGTCATTGTCCTATTTTAAAACCCAAGTATTTTATGGTTTCGTAGGAAAAATGGCATTTGCTGAGGCCAACGGTGAGGCCATTTTCACGCAGTCGCTCGAAGAGAGCTAATAGGGTGGTTAAATGATGATTCCATTCACGAGTAGCGACGTAGACGTTATCAAGGTAAAAGGATACATTCGGGCTTCCATCTAACAACCTTCTCATGAGACGGTTATAGTTACTACAAGCGGTCACGAAGCCAAAAGGAAGGCGCTTTATTTGCAGTTAGCCTTTCACAGTTGCAAAGGTGGTATATCCTTACACATCGGGCCGGAGAGCAATTTGGTAATACGCCTTGCACAAATCAAGCTCTGAGATGAAATTGGCGCCTTCAAAAAGGTGGAGGTTTTGATCTACCAACGGGATGGGCTCGGCGTCGAACACAGTTAGCAAATTTAACTTTTGGAAGTCGATGCACATCCGATAAGAGCCATCAGGATTCTTGACTATGACGATTGGGGAACAATATCTAGAGGTGGAAGGTTCTATTATATCTAAACTAATCAAATTATCGACTTCGGCGTTAAAAGCTTGGCGTAAATGAATCAGCATGGGATACGGTTTTGAACGGACAGGTTCTAAGGTCGTTAATTTAATATCATGCTCAAAACTAGTAGCGCATCCAGGCTTCTCGGAAATAACGTCGTCGAAATGACATAATAAGTCTTGTAGCTGACTCTTTTGATGTGGTGTCAGCTGCGCCTTGATATCCAGGTCAGAGGGTTCAAAAGACTCTCCTGGCAGGGAAGGAAGAGGATAATCGGCATCAGGTTGGGTGCACTCTCTCTGTATAAGATTAAGGGACTCCGCTGGGTAATCCCCTTCAAGCGCCGATGTTTTGTCCAGTGCTATGAACGTATCTCCATGGCTCGTCGGTGGTACTTTTTGAACAAGTTGACGTGGTAGAGCTTATCGCCTGCTGGGGTGCCAATGAGGTAATCTACCGGTCCTCGTACCTCGCTGACCGAGTACGGACCTTTCCATTCGCTCAGTAATTTATTACTTGCTGTGGGAAGGAGCAGGAGTACTTCATCACCGGGCTTGAATTTCCAATCTTCGGACCTGACATCAAAATAGGTTTTATATTTTTCCAAATTGACATCGGCATTTTCATAGGCGATGTTTGCGCATTTCTCGAGCCTCTGGCGTAGATCGAAGACATAGGTGTAGGATGACTGGAGTTCTTGATCTATTTGGGGCTTGATTAGCAACTCCTTTAAAATGCTGAGTGGTCCGGGTACATTCCGTCCATAAAGGAGCTCGAACAGGGCGAAGCGTAATGTACGGTGAGGAATTTCTCGATAGGCGAATAGGGCGACCGGGAGATATCGGTGCCATTCACAGGGCTGCTCGGCACAAATCTTCTTAATAATGGATTTTAAATTTCAATTTAATTTTTTACACATCCCATTTGACTGTGGCCGGAAGGGGATGGTAAAAAGCGGCTTTACCATGAGCAGCTTCCCTACGTACTCCATCAACTCGGAGGTGAATTGTAGTCCTCTGTCTGAGAGTATTTCCTTGGGGACACCTACCCTTGAAAAGATGGAAATGAGGGCCTCGGCACAAGAAATACTATCGATTCGGCGAAGGGGAAACAGCCTCGGGAAACCCGTTAGCAAAGTCAACTAAGGTAAAAATATAGCTGTGCCCTTCACTTAAAGGGGGGGGTGGATAGGGCCAACCAGGTCAATGGCCACTCTGGAGAAGGGTTCAGTTATGACTGGTCCCCTTTGTAAGAAGGCAGGTTTGACCCGCCCCTTAGCGGACGTCTTCTGACACACATCGCACGATCGACAATACTTTAAGATGTCAAATGCAGCACCCGGCAAAGAAAAATATTTACAAATACACAGACCCGTTTTAGTATGACTAAAATGACTGGAAAAGATGTTGCTGTGAGCTATCTTTAGCACTATTGGTACATGGGATCGTATAAGGCATAAGACAGTTGTAACAGCGTTATTACTGTCCTCGGCGGATCGGAAGAGTAGACCACCTTTCTCCAGGTACCTTATTATTTTGGGTCCACGGAGAGTCTTCCCGTCCTTGTTTTGGGCCTTATCCCAAAAGGCTTTTAGTGCTTCACATTTCTTTTGTGTGGACGTAAAGTCCTGGTTAAGGATCTCCGAGGAATTCAGACGGTATCGGGGTTCTGAGGCGGACGGACTCCTGAGCTTCCTTCTTAGCTCGGCCTCGAGTAAGGGCAGCCTGGGACACAACGTCGGAGCTTACTTGAGGGTTCTGTTCTATAAGTACGGAACAAAATTTTATGGGTGCTGAAATGACTTCAGCCCAGCCATCATAATACTGACACTGCAGGTAACATCTAACGACGGGGAATCGGTTCGCCCGCCCAAGGTAGTCATGTACCACCGCATATTTTTCGTGGTTAGGGTCCACTGGGTAGGGGAGCTCGTCCGACACGATGAAACACGTGCACCCTGTGTCCCTGACGAGAGTAAATACACGGCAGCCGTTCACGCTGCCCTCCTCAATTTTGAAGCTGCCGGGAAACTTTTATCAAGAATAAAATTTACCTGGTGGCCTGATGGAGGGGGAGAAGTTGATGCTTGGGTTTGCACCACCAGGAAAGCCGGAAGGCAAATTAATCTGGTGAACTTGGTGGGCTGGTCCGCTTTTAAGATTAGAATTTTGGGGGGCAATTCCAGCTAATGTGGTTTTCTACACCGCAGGTGAAGCATATGATTGGTTGCTTCGGGAAGAGTGATGGTGGAGAAATTTTAACGGGAGGTTTGATGTCCCATTGTTAGGTTCGGGGGAAGAAGTTTTGGGGTTTTACGGGCCCGAAAACTTCGTCGGCTTTCCTGTAAGGGGCGCCAATCCTTCCTTCTTTTCCTGTAGGGAGATAGGTGAGAATTTCGATTCTCCTTGGGGTATAAATTAGGGCTTGCGGCATAGTAATAAGCTTATTCGGTACACTCTTCAAAGGTCTAGCACAGACGATCCTTGACGAACGCGCGGATCTCCGTCGGGAGAGACGTCAAAAATTGATCCCTTAACACGAATTCTGTTAAGGACTAGGTAGTTAGGATCAACCTTTGAGGATTCTAACCAGAATTTAAAATTCCTCTAAAGAATGTATCCGAATGACGGAAGGTCTGTCCGGGTGTAATACGACCTCCTCGAAATTCTTGTCGGTAGAAATCAGGAGTCATATTATGAGCGGCCAATAACTTAGCTTTTAAGGTGCTGTAGCCAATTGTACATTCAGTGGTAAAGATATGAAAATGTCGCGCAATTTACAATTTAAAATGGGAAGTAATCTTACTACACCTTCAGCTCCAAATCCAGATTATTGATCTCGAGGATCTTTTCGAAGTGTGCTAAAAATGATCCAAAATCCTCTCCATCCCTGAAATTGGGGAGCTTAAGTGGGAGATTGGGCAAGGCTTTGGAACGTGAACTTACCGATTGGGTTTAGCATGTATGCAAGCCATTTTAAGCTGATGGTGAAGATCAGCCTGCCTTTTCCGTTCCACTCTTTCTTCTTGTTGGATTTCTCTTTCTCTTTCTTCTCGTTGGATTTCTCTTTCTTCTTCTTCTCATTGGATTGCGCTATCTCTTTCTTCTCGTTGGATTTTCCCTTCACTTTGCCTTTCTTCTCTTAACTTTTCTCGTTCGTTTCGTTGCTCCTCTTGTATGTACTCAATCAATTCTCTTCCGGAAATTCCCAAGGATTCTCATTGCGCCTTAAAGATTTAAAACTGAGTCATATTTGGACTTGAGGGCGAGATAGTCAACCAACAACATTCCTTGCGATAAGATTTATGCTTTTTAAAGAATTGGCCTACCTAAATATGGGCACTGACCTATTCGAGATTGGTTTCTCGACCGAGATAACCAATGACTAAAGTAACACAAAAAAACACAAACAAATTATTATAACAGTTTCTTGAGCTACCACACCTTCTTAAGTTTCAAAAAGGAGATAGCAATCGTTCAAACAAAAGGGAACTACTATACTCTATTCTTATAACGAATAACACTATGCTTCACTCGATTGACATCAGTGTTTACACCAAATTTAAATAGTATATATATATATATATATATATATATATATATATATATATATATATATATATATATATATATATATTGATATAGATATATATATGTCGTAGAATATGCTCCCGACGATATAATATATATAACTATTCTTTGAGGAAATTATTCTATATTTTGAGTGCGTGGAAATCTGATTGACCGAGGTTACTCCAAACGAGGGGGGGGCTTAGAGAGACCTATTTATCTTCAATATGCTTAAAAAGTAGAGCGGAGCACAAGTATCAATAATATGGCTACCATTAATAAAATAGAGTTTTATTAATTAAACTATTAACACACAAAGAAAATGTTTACATAAACGGGGAATGAAAAAGGGTCATGGGAATATCTGACTAATCTGAGGATTAAGATTTGGAGAGATTTAAAAAGGTAAACAAACAAAAACTAAAGGAGGAATGGTTCGCTAAACCATTTAAAGCACAGGGTTGCGTTGACAAAAGGTTAAATGATTAAAGGTAATGCTCAGCTTACGTAATTACAAAGTTGTTGTGCAGAGGAAGACAATGCAAAGGAATCTTAAGTTCACTGCCGATTTCCAGCAGAAGGGTTCTTAGGGGGGTTGTCCTTAACGAGGGGGAAGGACTGTTTTCGAGTACTGAGAGCGAAGTGGGGCTCGAAAGTACGAGTGATCTTTGTGACAGCAAGTCGGAGATGTTCTAGATGAACAATGGAGGTTATAGTTGAAACCAAGCGTTCTCTTGAAGAACGTTAAAAAGGGGGAATTAAATTATCCGGACGTGATGTCTTGGGAACGAGAACCATTTCTTGACGAACGGGCTAGAAGAACAATGGCTGTTCTAAGGTTGTTCTCTTTCTGAACAAGATGGGGAATTTTAGAACTGTTTCTTGTCAAACGGGGTCAAAGAACAATGGCTGTTCCAACGTTGTTCTCTTTCTGAACAACAGGCAGGCCTTGTTGACTTGACGTCTCGAAGGGCACGAACCTTGGCACTCAAGAGATATTGTCCTTTTCTGGACAATATGGGGTTTCCTCAGCAGAGATCCTATGTGCACAAGGGAGACCATATCGGCTTGATGCCTCGCAAAGATAATCTGGATCTTCTTCAATTGGGAAAAACTACGGTATAAATAGCCGGAGCCATTTCCATGGCGTAGGGGATAATTGAGTGGCGGACTTCGGGGAAATGTTCTGGTGGCGCCTGGAAAAATACCTTATCTGCCCATAAGCCTACTTTAATCTGTCGAGATCGACGTATGGAGGCGAAACGGGGGAGTGAGATCCTTGACTAAACATTAAGTATGATGGGAGATAACGCGCCTCTGCTTCCTCTTGCAGGCAGGATGCACGTGGGTAAGCATATGGGTGATCATGTTTAACATGTGATAGAGGCTGAATTAAAGCGGCCTTAGACCGTTCTATCACTGTGACTACTAACTATGGTAGGCCCGGCAGAATCCCGGAAATATAAACAGAATGTTTAAGATATAAGAGCTTAACCATACTAGAATTTTTACTATTTAGCTGTTTTCTTTCTTAGAACCAGTATTTAAATATAACCTAAAAATTTTTCTAGATTCAGAGTATAATAATAGTTACGTAAATGTGTGTTAGATATTTTGTTCCTTTTTCCTAGATTCTGGCAATTCGCAGGGGATCCAGATGCAAGCTGATGACTGCAAATCCAAACTCGCATGCTTTTCCGTATAAAATAGGTATTTTTTTCTTAATTCTAACAGGGCGTTGAAATATCTAGATAAAAATCATAAAACTCTAAGATTGTATATTATTGCTAGGAAAAGCAAAACATCTTTTAAACTATTCATTCCAAAGCACCAAAAAGCAGAACTATTATTGAAATTAACACAAAAAAGAGTATAATCTCGACGAAAAGGATGCATTTCTTCAATTGCTCTCGAGCTCATCAGGGTCTAACACCAATTCATTCCTGTGTTCGGTGCTTTTCCCCAAACCGTCAATGAGCTCTTGAAATTAAAGCCTTAGAGAGCACTAGCGTGCTCTCCATTGTACTTTACAGAAAACAACGAACTCTATCGCAAAGGATTCCTCAGAACAATTTAACGAACAGGTGTATATAACATTTTTCCCCATCACGGACGCACCCTGAACTCTCTCGCGAATGCTGGGCAGTCTTGAGAAATTGAGAGATTATTTCAGATAATGTTCATCATCCCTTGCATGCAACTCTTAAATAGTAAACAGATCGGCAAGAACATTTCAAAGTTCTACTGAGCCAGCCCAACACAACTGATAATACAGTACTAGAAGATCTCTTAACGCTGCCACAGATGCCTGTCCTTGACCATGACCCAACTTTTGTAGAACTCCTCTCAGCAATCAGGTGTTTGAAAAACCATAAAGCTCCTGGGTCTGATAATATTTCAACAGATATCATAAAAGATGGTGGCTATCTCTGTCAGAGGAATCTTCACATGATTATAATAAGAGTATGGACTGAAGAAACTGTTCATCAACAGTGGAAAGACGCCACCATTGTAACAATCTATAAAAACAAAATGGAAAAATCAGAATGTGGAAAGAGCAGAGTTATCTCCCCACTATCTATGTTGGGGAAAGTCTTGGCTGGGATACTCCTCAATTATTTAATACACCATATATCAAGAAATATTGCCGGAGACCCAGTGTGAGTTTAGACCAAATCGCGAAAGAGTTAACATGATATTCACAACGAGACAGCTTCAAGAAAAGTGCAGAGAACAGCATAAAGATCTTTTTATAGGCTTTATAGATCTGTCCAAAGGCTTTGTTACTGTCAATAGGGAACTGTTATGGGAAGTACTCCACAAATTTGGCTGTCTATCAAAATTTATTAATATCTTACGGCAGTTTCACGTTGGAAGGTTTGCTTGCGTCTGTCTGGGGACTAGAGTCAGAACCTTTTGAAGTTCACACTGGTGTTAAGCAAGGTTGTGTGCTTGCACCTGTGTTATTTGATATGTTACTTGTTTGTGTTACCACCTTATTCAAGCAGAATTTACAAGATAACAGCGGTGTGAAGATAGCTTACAGGCTTGATGGTGACCTTTTCAACATCAGACAATTCAAGGCAGTCACAAATATTTCATAAGACTTATTAACATTGTATGCACACGCACACACGTACAGAGACAGGTGAACGGCGTCTTAACCTTGCCTCGTGCGGCCAAGTAATCCAGATCACACAACTCAATTTAAACAAAAAAACATCATTTACAACATAGAACAAGTAAAAGAAACTGACTATTAATCTGTATCAATGCAGTTAATTACTTACACAAATAAACACTTAACACCTTAATATATAAAACAATGGAGTTTAATTAACCCTGGATGGGGTTTCGACTCAAGTTATCGGCTATACAATTATCGCAGCTTTTTCTATAGTTAATGATAAATTGGTATTCTATTAACAATAGACTCCATCGCACGAGTCTGCGGTTCTGGCTTTTGCTCTTACGCAAATATGACAGAGGCCGCTGGTTGTATTCGACGTTAAACTCACGCCCTATTAAATAATAGACCTTTAGTTTCTTTATTCCTCAAATTATTCCTAGAACTTCCTGTTCTATAGTTGCAAACGCACTTTCTCGAATCAATAGTTTTCTGCTTGCATAAGCTATGGGAAAAGGGGTCCCATCGTCTTCATATTGCACCAGGACACAACCGATTCCTTCACCACAGGCATCGGTGGGGAGCCTAAACTTCTTTTGGGGATTGGAGAGTCGAAGGATGGAGGTTGGAATTAATTGTTCCTTCAACAAGTTAAACTGGAAGATCGCGTTTGGATTCCATCTAACGGGGTCGGGGGAAATTGGGGGAAAAATCTTCTGTAGAATGACGCAGCTCCCAAGAAAAAACACAACTGCTCATTTGTCCGTGGTAGAGGCATCGTAGCAATGGCCTCGACCTTTTCCTGTTGATTGGTTAACCTATTTTTATCTATTTCAAATCCCTGATACGAGATTGGCTCATAGGCTAAATGGCATTTACAGGATTAATCCGTGCTTGCGGAGACGATCTAATAAAGCTCGGAGTGAGCGTACGTGTCGCTCCCATGTACGTGTATACACGTACACATTGTCGAAATAGTACGACACGTCGCTCAAACAATCCACAATTCGACGCTTCATTCTTGATCAAACCAAATGGCAATCAGGGGAATTGCATCTAGCCCTTATCCTTTGCAAACGCGGTTAGCCTCTTAGACGCGTCGGCTAACGGGATTTGGTGATAGGCCTTGCGCAAATCCATTTCGGAGATGTATTTGGCGTCCTCGGAAAGGTGTAGGCTTTGATCGATGAGTGGAATAAGCTCGGTGTCAAAAACGGTAACCGAGTTACGTTTCCTGAAATTGACACTCATTCGAAAAGTATGGTCAGGTATTTGGACCATCGCTATCGGTGAGCAATAATCGGAGGACCTAGGCTCGATAATCTCCAATGTAGGAGACTCTTTACTTCTGCGTTAAAGGCAGATCAAAGATGAATTTTTGAGGAGATGAGGTTTAGATCTAATAGTTTCTTGTGTCTTGACTTTGTTCTCATAAGCAAACTGTTTGGAGCACCCAGATTTCTCGGAAATTACATCGGGAAATTCTTTCAATAGGGCGGACAAGGGGTAATTTCTGAGCAGGACAAGGTGGGGGTTCAAATCTAACTCAGTGGACGGGTCGTCCTCGGGGCAGAATAATGAAGGTAGAGGATACTCTTTATCTGACTCTACACACACCGTGTTAACGACTCGAAGAAGTTCACATGGGTATAAAGCTTCCATGGTTCCTTCTTCATCCAACGTCACAATATTATTAATACAAGCTCGTCGGTGATACATCTTGAGCATGTTTATGTAATACAGTTTATGGCCTAAGGGAGGATCAATTACGTAGTCAACGGGGCCATGAGGCTCTATGACCGGAAAGGGACCCTTCTATTGGGGGAGTAACTTATTCGTCTCTGTAGGCAGGAGTAACAATATTTCGTCGCCAGGCTTTAATTTTCGAGCTTTAGCACATTTCTCCAAGCGTTCCCGCAGCTCGTTCAAATTTGCGTAGGATAATTTAATTTATTCATCTAATTGTGGATCAGTAAACAGCTCCTTAAGGATCCTTATAAGTCCTTGGACGTTACGTTTGTACTACAATCCGAAGGGGGCAAAACCCAGAGCGCGACTGGTAGGTAGAGATGCCCTTCTTGTGGCTGAGGCTGACAGAGCTTTCTTAACACTGCCTTTAGGTTACTATTTAATTTTTTATACATCCGATGCGGAGGGCTGAAAACAGATCGTAAAGAGGGGTTTGATGAGGAGTAACTTGGTCGTAAGACTGGCGAATGCACAAGACGTTATCCGACGGGGAGGTTACTTCATCCGTCGCGCGAAATAGTAGTCAATTCTCCACGACGTATTTTATTCGTTTGTTCACGCGAACAGATTCTATTTTATTTTTCGCTGCATTCTCCTACAGGGGTTGAAGAGTCGGACAGTCCTTCTGGGCGGTGGCGAAGGCTTTGGAATTAACTTCTTCGTATTCCTGGTTCTCAAGAGGAGATAAAGGGGTCGGGGCCGCGGACCTCTTAGGTGCTTGAATCCGTGTGACTACAGGCTGAGCCACCGGATTTTGGGAGAGCTGCGTGCTCTGGCCTGTAGGACAGAATAGAATTTAATAAGCACTTTCACTACCTCAGTCCAGCCAGTGGAATACTGACACTGGATGTGGCATCTGACAACAGGGTATTTGTTTGATCTACCAAAGAAATCCTGGACGACCGCGAACCTCTCGTGCTGGGGGGTGACTGGGTGAAGCAATTTATCTGATACGGCAATACAGGTAAACTCCGTTTTGCGTACCAATGGCGAGAGACTCGGCAACCATTTACGGATTGAGTCTCGAACTTTAATCCTCCAGGAGAACTCTTGGTCAGCTGTTGGTCAGGGAAATTCGATGTGGACGAAGGTCTGAGAAGCTGAAGCAGAAGGTTATTCTTGGGGAAGAGATTTGGTGATGTTGTGCACTTGTTGAGTTAAGTACGACTTAAGCCTCGAATTTTGGTGGCAATGGAAGCTAATGTCACCTGGGGTGCCACAATTTAAACACGCAACGGGGGTTTCTGGGGTATGACGAGGAGGAAGGGTTTAAATTAATTAGGTTCTTAATTTCTCTCTCATACTTAGCTGAACGGAATTTGGGTTTGGGGGGTCCGGAGGTCTTGACAAATATAGAGGGGTTCTTTTGCTGTGGTTTCTGGGGATACCTACCTTTCTTTGGAGAAAGGGTTGGTTCTTTTTAAACTCTCGCGGATATACTCGTAGTTTGTGGTTCGAAGCAAGCAGGTCCGCTTCCTCCACGCACTTAGTGAACGTAACGACTTGCCTGTTCTTGATGAATGCTCGTATCTCTGGGGACAGGGTACACGACAATTGGTCCTTAAGAGTGAACTCGACGAGAAAGTCGAAGTCATTCTCCACTTGTACTGAATTTAGCCAAAAATGGAGATGTCTTCGCAGGATAAAGCCAATTTGACGGTAGGTTTGACCTGGCTGAATTCTAGCAAGTCTAAACTTCATCCTATACTCCTCGGGATTTGGATTAATGGCGGTCAGTAGCTCGGACTTAAGGGTGGAATAATTCACAGAAGCCTCGGATGGTAACGAGATGAATATATCACTGAGACGGGTATTAAGCAGAGGCAGTAATCTGGCGATTCTCTCTGTTTCTATGTCCCACTGAATCATCTCAAAGATTTTCTCAAAGTGTGTCAGGTACGAAAACAGGTCTTCGTTATATTTGTATGCTGGGAGTTTCATCGTATCTACTTGCGTAACTCCAGGCCAGGAGCTAACGAAATTAATTTCCACCTGATCTGTGTTCAATTCCCTATCATGTGCGTGTATTCGCTTCTCTCTCTCTCTCTTCTGTTTCACTCTGTATTCATCTTTCTTCTGCTTCCATCTGTATTCTTCATTCTTCTGCTTTCATCTGTATTCTTCCTTCTTCGGCTTCTCTTTCCCACCGTATTATTCCTTATTTTCTTTCCGCTTGTCTATCTTCTTTTTTCTGGACATAGGCAATTAGTTATTTGCCTGCTAGTCCAAGAGTTCGACATTGTTGGTGGAATCTTTCAAAAGGCGACATTTTACATATGTCCGTCCAAAGCTCACCGATAAACGCTAATGGTACTTATGCAACCACGATACAAGTAGCGCTCTGCCTAACCCAACCTACCCACCCACACTTTCTTTTAATTTGAATACCACAAAAAACTAATTAACATCATTAACGGGCTGACCACTATCAATTAACAAAAATATATAGACCGACTTTATCCACTTATTATGTTTAATTTTCCTCGAACGCTTAGCCACAAATTTGTTACTAATCAAGGGGATGCAACATAATCAACTATTATTGAGTTCTTCTAAATACTCAAAAAAAACCTGTCACCGATTTTAATGTTACTAATCAAGGTGTTGCACTGCAATCAACTATTATTGAGTTTTTCTAAATACCAAAAAACCTGACACCAATTTTAATGTCGTGGTATACGGTCAATAATGTATATACGTTTGTTCTGTACCTGAATAACTCAGTTCCACTTTTCTCTAAGAGTGCTTTAATTTTATTTTTGCTTTTTTAACCAGGGAGGATTCGTAATATTATATATCTATTGCCATTGGCAGCGTTCCGAGGCTCTGATTAAACAACTAGGGCAAAAATATACTTTTAATTACATTAAAAATGAAATATTAATAATTTAAATATACGAATGCTATAATAAAACGATCTAAATAAAACTCAATACTACCAATGAGTACTACGCGATGGTTGACACAAAATTCACTTTAGCACAGCATGGTAACTAACGGAAATGAATAAGTTTTGGATTCCTTTTACCTTTAACTAAGCGGGAGTCTGGAGTTGGATGACCTTGAACGAAAACATCCTAGCTAAGATGATTCGAGAGGAGTTTGAATGAATATTTCTCATGGACGTGATACTGACTCGCAAAACAGCTTGGTGAGGCTATTCGAGTGAAACAGCTGATGCTTATGCCGAGTTAGGTGGGGAGCGTGTGGTGATGCATCTTGGCTTAAAAATATAAGCGAGGGGATTGGGGATTTATGGTTTATTTTAATCACTGCGTTACACTTGCGGGCTTCTCGATGATAAGACTTTTCCAAGTGGTAAATCATTTCTGAAATGAAAATTCACGTAGGTATTCATCAATGGTGAGGGTTATCTCTGTTTTTATTTAGAAAACTGAGATAAGGGGTTTCTCTGAACGAGAGTGGTAAGAAAGTGGTTCTCGATACCACTCGTCTACTCTTCTAGGCGACCAAGGGAACAGCCTCTGGCAGAAAAATCCCGCTTGGTTTCATTGTCTTCTTGATTCCTTGTTTTACTACGGGACTGCTCTTCTTTTCCTGATTGCTACTCCGATTCTCCTGTCATTTCTCCAGATCAAACTATATATACGTGGATTATCCCCAGGAGTGGGGAGGGGAGGGGAGGGGAGACAAGGACCCACCCTTAAGCCTCTCTCATAGGGCATCAATTTTCAACGTTTTGACCATTCGCCCTTCTGGTTGACGTACGGAGAAGAAGTGAAATTTCGTCTATTTAGGAAAAATAGCTATATACAATCGGAGAGGACAGTGAGCCTGTTCATAGACTTTTATTCTAAATGCTATTCCACCCACGTATGTTTATATTAACAGACTACGAAACTTGCTGATTGTAATCGTTTTTTGCGAGCGACCCCAAAGATCTTCGGTACAGCGGTGCAACGGGGAGGAGGGGGGGGGGGGGGGGGGGTAAAGTATCTTACCATATGCAACGTAACTGTTAACGCAGTATAAACAAACTAGCGTCTGTTTGTCATTGTGATATTTATTTCCCCATAGAGATTTATAATATAATGAGGGCTTAAGCACTTCACTGCTGCCGTCATCGTCCTGCGTGTGAACCTATCTCGGATGTCTACCATTCATTAATTTTGTCTTAACTATGTCGACCAATTGGACTGATATATTTAACGGCTTATGTGAAATCTGGTTTGAGGACTAGCCCAGAGTGTACACATAACAAATTTTCTCAAACCTAGGGCTAAAGTGCAAGCCTCGGACTGATGAGAGATCCTCATCGTCAGTTGGACCCGTCCAGAATCATAAAAGGAAGCAGCACCCAACTCTTTGTAGTTGGAAGGGGTTTTGGCGTAAATACCAGGGAGTGGGGTGGCAAAGCTTTAACAGCCGTTGATTCGGCCACTACTGCCTTACAGTCCACCAAGAGTCATTCCTTCTGAGGTCCCCACTCGAGATCCATCCAATCCATCCATCATCACCCATCATCCTGGCATCATCTGAGCAGGGAACCAACTGGAAAGTGGACGGGAGCGCTCACGCCCCATTTTTTTAACTAGCCGACACAAGCAATTACCTCCTTTACCATCTCACAACCTTATTGCATTTCATCCACCATACTCAAAACACGTTAATTACACTTAAGAAGGAAGAGGATAGAAGGATACAATGCTGATTCTCACGAAGAGGGTCCGCATGAGGACTATCCCCTGCCAGAGCCTTTATGAAAAGAGCAAGCTCTGCGAATATCTATTGGTATCTCTGAAGGTGGCACTGGTAAAGCTTATCGATGTGCCTAATGGACTGGTGGCTATCGGTGCAGAAGCATGGGACGTAGATAAGCTTCTGTCCGAAGAAGGAGTGACACTACTAAAGACCCGTAACCTCAAGGCCAAGACACCCCCACAAGATGCAGTTCACAGGAGCATTTTCTGCCAAAAGTGGAGAATTTGGTTGGAGCAAAAGGCAGAAGAATTAAAGAAAGAAATAGAAAATAAACAGAAAGTTCTTGAAATTATCACGTTTAGGTAACAAACACACGTGTTCAAAATAACTTTGGTAACCAGGAAAATGGCGAGGAAGGCAACGGCCGAAGGACTCTTGGTACTCAGTATGAGAATACCAGGAGAAAATATCGAACAAAAACGCTTCGACAGCATACAAATGTTCTTTGTATGCTACAAGATGGAACTACATGCCATTTCAACTTGTCCCGAAAAAGAGAAAATGTGGTGCAGTGAATGTACCACTGATGGCCACCACTACGACAATTGCGAGAGCACAAAAAAGAAGTGCTTGAATTGTAAGGGCGATCATAGAGCAATGGCTCGAAATTGCCCAAAGAGAAAAGAAATAATCAAGGGGAAAGAAGAAGACAAGAATTCACAACAGAGAACTTATGTGAGCGTAGCTAAGAAGAGTGAATAAAAGCAACTAACGAGGGCAGTTGCCACAGTCCTACGCGTCTCAAACTACCTCAGCGCACGCATCCTGATTTGCATCGATCATGCAAATGAGGCAAACGCCGTACAACCGTGTTGCCACAATCAGGTACTCAATTCGCTCCTTAAGGCAAATAGACTGCCATCCATAATAGTACCCTCGAACTAAGGGTGCTAAAGGCTTTCAAAGACTCGATTATCCCATTTAACGAGTTGAGGAAAGCCGGACTCAACATCGAAAAAACTCACTCACCTGCATAATCCGAAGAGTAAGCAAATGAAGAAGAGGAAGAAGAAACAGAGGGAGAAGATGAAGATACCTCTTCGGAAAGTGACTATGGCACGTGCAATTCAAAGTAATTCAAAAACTCCAAGGCCTACTCTGAAAAATACAAAGCCTGTGTACCTGCATCAGCCAAAGAGGCAAAAAAGAAGAAAAAAAAGAAGAAGCATCGTTAATTGAAACTACATCATGCAAAGAAACGCACAAAGGATATTATAAATAAAAACCAACGGATTGACACTCTATGGAAATGTATCAGGGAGATTGATGCAGACAATTTAATCTTAGAACACTGGATCGACACTCTTACGAGTAATTCTCAAATGAAGATCTGAAATTATGAAGTGTTGGTCATGAATTATTCGCAATAGCGCTACGACGGAGCCGCTATTGCAATTAAGAAGGAAATAAAATACAAACAAATATGAAATCTCAAAGAATCCTATCTCGCAATTGAGATCGAACCTGCCATTGGAAAACTGGTCCTCGCTGCTAGGTATCAACAGCCAAGAAGAGGATATTTACCTATCCATACTCTCATTGGCCTGTTTGATAAAAATGGTAGATATAAATGTCAGATGCCCAAAGTCCGGCTACAGGACCTAAACGGGAACGGGAAGAGCCTCGAAATTCTGCTGGACAGAAATATCGTCCAGTGGATTGGCTCCGACTTCCCCACCTATGTTACAGGAATAATTGCCATAAAACCAGACATATGTCTGGCAAATCGTCAGGTGCCGTACAATTACTACACGTAACCAGTCCAGCCACCGTGTAGTGATCATATAGGGATCCTCCTTACCATCAACAGGAACCCTATACAAGTTATAGCATTAGCTAGAAAAAAATACAGAAAAACAGACTGGGAACGGTATGCACATCTCCTACCGGAATATCATGCGCCAAACCTGAATGAAACAATTCTTGAGGAGATCGACAAGCCACTCGACTAACTCAACGATCATCTTATTAACGCGGAAATAGTTTGTATCCCAAACTACGAGTATAAGATCATCTCAACCTACAGATGGACCGAATACATCAAGGATTTGTACCGTGAACTGAATATATTATACGAAATTAACGTCAGAAACGCATTATTTGACTCAATACAAAGAAGCGGGTGAATAAAAGAGGAGCTTAACAGCTGATCCTTAAACAACAGTCCAGTCGCTTGGATGATGTAATCGAGAGCGTCGATCAAGATGCATCTCTCAAAGGGTTTTGGCCAAAAATTAGACTCCTCATATGATCGACTGAGAAAATGAAGAAAATAGAAATAAGGAAAGAAGATGGAACCATGGAGACAGAAGAAAGAAGTATAGAAGAAATTTGCCGCAGTTATTGGGAAAGACCTTCAGTATAACTTAAGAGAAAAACGAAGATTTCGACATACAGTTCAAAAGTGACATCATTGACGAGCTAAACACACAAATTCACAGGACGCACCGTCACCACCAGGTGGATAGGCAAAGTGACGCAGACGCCGAGATCACCGAAGAGGAACTACTCGGCGCGCTCCGCTCATTCCGCCAGAGTTCCCCAGGAAAATTGGGGCTTACAAAGTTACACTTTGAAAAGTCACCAGCGAATATCATCGAAGGAATGAGAAGAAGAATATTTAATGCATGTCTAAATACGGGATACTTCACAGATAATTATAAAACGGCGAATATGATTTTCTTTTCAAAACATGGGAAGGACCCTACGTTGAGAGAAACTACCGCCCGATTTCACTTTTAGAGTTTGGTGGGAAGCCTTTCGAAAAGATCCTCAACCAAAGCCTGGTGTCACACCTGGAGGAGAACTCTCTACACAACCCCGACACTTTGAGTTTATAAAAAAGCGAAGTACTGAGATGGCGATAAATGTCATCACGGAAAAGCTCGCCCAAGCGAAACGGGAAGGAAGTTTTGTTGATATTGTTTGTCGTGATGTGTCAAAGGCGTTCGATAAGGTGTGGCAGCGGGGTATGCAATACAAGATCCTTCGTCTGGGTATAATAAGTAAAAACTTAGAAAGAACTCTCGGTGACTACGTCAAGGAGAGAGCGGCTTACGTAGGTTTAAGGTTTACGGACGGACCTAAATTTTCGCTCAGAGCGAGCCTTCCGCCGGGGGGGGTGTCTTTCCCCCACTCGCCACTCGATTTACCCGGCAGGTGCCTCAGCCCCTGTGAACCCCTGTACCTTAAATTCTCAATACGCCGATAATTTCATCAAATAATACCATGCACTTGGAGGAGCATGTCTATGCATGCTCGCATGACCGCAACAGAAATCAAAAAGTTAAACATCCCTGAGGCACGATAGAAGATACGGACGAACAAAGATACATTCAAAGCAGTCACCATCAGCAGGAGACTACTCACTGATGTCAGGGTGGGGAAAAGACGCTATCCCTACACTACGGAGTGTATTATACTCATATTGAAAATTACTTCAACCGGATATAGGAAGCACGTCAATGATAGAATCTCCAAAGCCTCAGCTACAATCAGGACTCTGCACATGTTCAGGAATCTTCGAGAAAGCAACAAGAAAAGGATCTTTAACACTAACACACTTGTATGATCCACGTTGCTGTGCCCCGCTTCCGCATTTTCTTGTGTCTCGAGGAGACTACAAGTCGTGCAGAACAAATACGTGTATCTAATTACGGGGACACGCAGGCAAGATAGAAGATAACAAGAAGAACTGCACTGCGAAGCGATGCTAATACCCATTAATATCGTTATAGAAGAACGGAGGAGGAAAATGCAAGAACTGGTGAATCAAGAATTGAATGAAGAAATCATTCAAATGATTGACAGAACAGAAGAGTTATATGTCGTGTCAGATTTCCAAGCTCTGTCAGGAAGATAGCCGGCGGAGGCGAAATGCCACTCTATGTGTGAAAAAGTTGTAAATTAACATCAAACTATGAGAGCGAAACCATATGAATCCCTCTAACAGCGAAGTGAAACCAAAAAATCCGAATAAGTCCATTGACACCGTAATGAAACCAAATACCGACTGAGGGAAAAATCTACCGAACAGGACTTATTTAAAGCAAACTACCGATAAGAAAGAAGAACGGGAAAAAGAACAAACCTAAAGACATATTACAAACACTAAAAAAATAAAAAACACAAAAACTAAGCACAAACCTATAAATTATCAATAGCAAAACAACAGCAAATGCGCATTCCTTTACATACAAGCATATTAAGAAATTGAAAACAAATGGCTTGAAAGCTATAAAAAAAAACTAGCCAAACAACAATCCAAATTACAAAACACGAAAACAAATGCAAGCGATGGGCCTGACCACCAGGCGTCTTGCATCCCTTTGTACCCTACCACACTTCTTTCTCTTTTCAACATTTATCTATTTTCAACTATCTACCCACACACCCTTTTAGCACTCAACAGACACACAAACACTTACAACAAATCGAAATCGTAATTCAATTTCTGTTTATTCCCTGAAGATGACTGACCACGGGGAAAAACAGTCTCGGAATAAAATATGTTTCTTGCGAATGTATTTTCTCGCCTACAAGACCCAGAAAAAATGTAAAAAAAACAGTGGACTTGACTTAAACAGTGCATGTATACAACATGGCCTCTTACCTAACTAACTAACTAACTAACTAACTATATATATATATATATATATATATATATATATATATATATATATATATATATATATATATATATATATATATTTATATATATATATATTCTTATAGTTGGGCAATGCACTTTCTTCGTAACTTAATTTATTGAAGGCGACTGCTAGCTTATTGTTTTCTTTTCGAGTCTCTCGATTTGTCTTATATTCCGCTTTTGGTCTTGGCTTAATCTGTGGATTAGTTCCCACAAATTCATTAGAATGGCGTGACGCACGAGAGCATCAAACTGCTTTCGTTATATACACATATAATGAAAAGAAACTCACAACTTGCACGTGAGTCAAAATTATGATAAATAACCCTCAAAAGGAAAATGGAAAAACGATTCCGAGCGCTTTCGTCTTTATTCTAAAAGAACTCTTCATGGAATAACGTATGTCAGGAGAGACAATGTCTGATTTAGAAGGAGGATGGGGGGGTTAATACGGCCACCCGCATCAAAACTATAACTAGGGAAAACAAATTCTTGAAATACTTTAATTTGTGATTTAATATACGAGGGGCGGTCAATATGTTTTGCGAATCGGTAGGGCAAAACAGATAAAGGGGGATGACTGTTTGTGGGGGTGCTAGGACAAGATATGACAAGTCAGGACCTGCAGCCGCACACTCCTGCCTCGTCTATTTAAGAAGCAGTAGCTGATCGCAGATCGTCAGTCACAAATTTTTCAGTGATCAATCTTTTGACCAAGGAAGGCAGGAATGCAAAGGAGATCGATGAACGCATGGTTGCAGTGTATACCGAGACGCCCCGTTGCTATGCAACCAGTGCTCGCTGGAATTAGGAGTTCCGCCATGGTCGTGAGTCCCTTGAAGTTGACCTCCGTCCAAGACGCCCATCAGGCGTGACCAACGAGGACAATGTTGCCCAAGTGGGTCCCTAGAAACCTCACGCTCCATTATCTACTTCAATGTCGTCAAAGTCCACAAGCTGACCTGCGCGAGTGCGGATTCGAGGAGCTCAACCATCCCACCTACAATCCAGATATGGCCTCTAGCGACTACTTTTTATTCCGCAAGCTCAAGGCTACTCTGCGTGGACGCTGGTTTGGGACCATGAAGATGTCCAGCTCGCCTCCAGGAGTGGATTCAACAGCAGTTGGGAGATTTCTGGTTGTCGGGAATTTGAAGCTTTAGGCACAAGTGCATTGAACTCGAGGGTAGTTATATTGAAAAATAATAAAACACTTTTCCGCATATCTTGTTTCCTTATATCCGACTTGCAAAACTTATTGACCGATCCTCTTAATTAGATATGATAATATCTAAGCTAAACAATCCAGGGCTAATATTAAAATTTGGGAAAGTACAAACTACATTTCAAGAAATATTTTGGAGGGTATCTCTATTAATACTTTCCCAAATTTTAATATTAGACCTGGATTGTTTAGCCTGGATCCTATCTTATCTAATTATATTAAATCATAAATTAAAGTGTTTAAAGAATTTGTAGCCTCTAGTTGTGTTTTGATGCAGGTAGCCGTATTAACCTCCCACTCCTTCTATTTAAGACATTTGTCTCTCCTGACCTACGTTATTCCATGAAGAGGTCGTTTAGAATAAAGACGAAAGAACTCGCAATCGTTTTTCTATTTTCCTTGTGGGTGTTATTTGTCATACACATATAATGTTTAAAGGCAAACAGTTGTGACTAGGGATTAAGATCCAGAGCTTTTATATATGTGATTAGTTGTGATCACCTTTATACGAACTTATCTATAGGGAATGGAATTTCTTTAAATGGTTGAGACTTTATAATGGTCACAGGATTAAGATGGGGAGGGATTATTTTTAGGGGCTGGCTGGCGGGAGGAACGCAAGATGAATTTCAAATTTGTTTAAATATTTAATTTCGGCTGCTTTCCCTTGATTTATATGGCCTATAATATCAACCATTGTCCTCGGTTTTGGGCGAGGGCAAAGATTTCTGTATTCTTTTCTAGTGACATCCGGTCCAATTGTTTTTCCCGCCTTTAAAAAATATGTCCTGGGGCCATAGTTACTTAAGTCGTAGTCCATTTTGGTGTTAGCTTTGTTTCGGGTATTCCGATATATGAAAGAGGTTGCAGTTCACAGTTTCCCATTTTACAAGTATATTCATATAGCAGATCACTTCTTTGCTTGGGTGTTAGATTTATTTTTGGTATGTTTCTCATTTATGAACTTGGAGGTGCATTTTTTTTTGTATTATATTATGAGGGATAGATTATTCTTATTTTGTGTTGATTTAACTCCCCTGCTTATGGCTTCCTTTAAGCCTCTTTCACCTGTTTTGTAAGATGTGCTCATGATGTTCTTGTAGTAGGGTTTAATGATGTTCATTTCTGCTTGTTGATTGTTGCTGTCTTTAGGTGACATATACCATTTTTCAAATTGTTTGCAGATAGCTGCGTGTATGTCTTCGTTTGTAACCCATTGTTTACGAGTATTTGTGGAGCAAGCCCAAGTTCTTCGTGTGTTCATTCCATGTTGAGCAATGGGTGAACGCGCGGTAGATGAATGTTTTTTTTACGCGTTTTAGGTAACGCTCGGGACATTCACTATTTTGCATTTATGCACACTCGGATTCGTATTTTCTACCTAAATAATAGTAATTATTTTGCCGTTAGGTTTAGGGGTGAGAGGATCTATAAATGAAATGGAAGTTGGTTATTTTGGTAATTTTCGATGGTATAGTGAAGGGAAGTGCAGTTAGGAAGGTTTCTAGTAGTTCCTGCATTTCTTCTTTTTGTTTCTATCTTTATGTATATATCGTCTATATATCTGCAGTAAATATGTTGTTTTGGTAATGTTAAAAACCTTGTTTTTCCACTGTTTTCATGTAAAATTTTGTAAACAGTATTCCAAGAGGGGAACACATTACAATGATATTGGGTTGGATATACAGGACGCTGTTTGGTACAAGAAGGTGGCTTCCGTAGTGCAGGTTAAGAGAAGATCCTTCAAGGCGTCATTCGGTATGTATATATCAAAACACATCAGGCAAATAAAGAATTTCGTTTTGCTTAGTGAACGAATTTTCTGCCTCGTGCGTCACGACTTTCTAATGAAATTTGGGGAACTAATCCATGGGTTAAGCCAAGACCAAAAGCGGAATATAGAACAAATCGTGACACTCGAAAAGAAAACAATAAGTTCACTGTTGCTTTCAATAATATATATATATATATATATATATATATATATATATATATATATATATATATATATGTGATAGAGCGGTCTGAGATGGCCATGCTTTAGCCCGTATCACATGTCGAAACGCATGCTTCCTACGTGCATCCTGCCAGAGAGAGTAGAAGGCGCCTTATCGCCCACCATTCCCAAGTTTAATCAAGGAGGTTCAATCCCCCGTTTGCCTCCATGCGTTGATCTGGCCAGATTAAATTAGGCTTATGGAAAGATAAGATATTTTCCAGAGCGTCGCCGGGAAATTCCTGCTTAGTCTTTCATCCCCATTGTCCCCTACGCCGAAGGGCTGGCTCCGGCTATTTATGCGATAGCATTTCGCGTTTGAAGTAGATCCCGATTATCTTCGCGACGAATTTCGCCGATCCGGTCTCTCTTGTGCCCCTAGGGAATCTACCCTGAGAACCCCCTTATTGTCTAGAAGAGGAAAATATCCTTAAGTGCCAAAACTCGTGCCCCTCGAGACACCAAGTCAAGCGGAGCTCCCCTGTTGTTGAGAAAGAAAACAAATTTAGAACAGCCATTGTTCTTCAAGCCCGTTCGACAAGAACCACACCCCCCTGTTGTTCCTAAAGAGAAAAACTTTAGAACAGTAATTATTCTTCGAGCCCGTTCAAAAAGAAAGGGTTCTTGTTCCTCCAAAATCACGTCAGTGGTAATTTAATTCCCCCTTTTTAACGTTCTTCAAGAGAACGCTTGGTTACAGCAATAACCTCCATTATTCATCTAGAACATCTCCGATATCCTATCTCAAAGGAGCTCTCGTACTTCCGAGCCCACTTCGCTTTTTTTCCTCGAAGTGAGTCCTTCCCCCTCGTTATGGACAACTCCTTCGAAACACCTCTTCTCCTGGAAAAGAAATCGCCAGTTGGACCAAAAAATTCCTTCCCATTACCTTCCTCTGCCACGACAACCTTATAATTACGTAAGCTACGCATTACATTTAACTATTTAACTTTGTGTCAATGCAACTCTGGGCTTTAAACGGATTTTAGCCAACCATTTTCCTTCTTGTTTGTTTTGTCGTTTTAAATCCCTCCAAATCCTAATCCTCCGCTTAGTAAAATATTCCCGTGACCTCTTTCGTTTCCTGTGTATCTCCCATTTTAATTCCGGGTCATGTAAATATTTTCCGTGTGTTGTTTTATTCGATTAATTAATAAAATTCTATTTTATTAATGTTTGCAATATTATTTATCCTTGGGCTTCGTTCCACTTCTTGAGCATATTGTGAATAAATAAGTCTCTCCAGGCCCCTCCCCACCCTTTTGGACTAACCTTGGTCAATCAAATTACCACGCACTCGAAATATCGAATAATTCCCTCAAACAATAGTTATATATATTATATCGTCGGGAGCCTATTCTACGACATATATATATATATATATATATATATATATATATATATATATATATATATATATATATATATATATATATATATATATATTTCTATATATATATATATATATATATATATATATATATATATATATATATATATATATATATACTATTTAAATTTAGTGTTAAGTGTGTAAGGTTTAATGCTATATCTTTGCAAACACTGGTCTCACTTGAGGGAAGCATAGTGTTATTCGTTATAAGAATAGAGTATAGTAGTTCCCTTTTGTTTTAACGATTGCTATCCCCTTTGGGAAACTTAAGAAGCTCTGGTAGCTCAAGGAACTGTTATATTAATTTGCTGGTGTTTTTTTGTATTAATTTAGTCATTGGTTATCTAGGTCGAGAAACCAATCACGAATAGGTCAGTGCCCATATTTAGCAAGGCCAATTCTCTAGAGGCATACTTCTTAATGCAAACGAATTTAGTTGGTTGACTATTGCCTACCAATAGCAAATATGACTCAGTTTGAAATCTTCAAAGCGCAAGGAGAATCCTTGGGACTTTTCGGAAGAGAATTGATTGAGTACATCAAAGAGGAGCAACGAACAGAAAGAGAAAAGTTAAGAGAAGGTGAAAGAGAGGAACGGAAAAGACAAGCCGAGCTTCACAATTAGATTAAAATGGCACGCATACAAGCTGTAACACAATCAGTGAGTACACGGTCAGAAGCTTAGTCCAATCCCCTACTTAAGCTCCCCAATTTCAGGGATGGAGAGGATTTCGGAGCATTTTTTTCGCACTTCGAAAAGATCCTTGAAATCAACAACCTTGACTTGGAGGCCGAAGGCGTTGTGAGGTTACTGCAACTCTTAAATTCTAAAATGCGCGACATCTTCATTTCCTCACCATCTAAGTGTACAATTGACTACAGTACATTAAATAGTGAATTATTAGCCACTCATAATATGACTCACGATATCTACGGACAGCAATTTCGAGGAGGTCGTATTAAACCTTGACAGACGTTCCGTCAATTCGGATACATTCTCCAGAGGAATTTTGAATTCTGGTTAGAATCCTCAAAGGTTGCACCTGACTACGAGTCCTTAACAGACTTCGTGTTGCGGAATCATTTTTTTTGGCGTCTCTCCCGAAGGAGATCCACGAGTTCGTCAAGGATCGTCGGTACCAGACCTTTAAAGAATGTACGGAAGAAGCGGATGTCTATGCTGCTAGCCATAATTGGTACCCCAAGGAGATTCGAAAGTCTCACCAATCCCCTTACCAGGAAAGGAGAAAGGATTCGCGCCCCTGCACAGGAAAGCCAACGAAGTTTCCGGGCCCCGTAAAACCCCAAAACTTCTTCCCTCAAACCTAACAACGGGACATCAAACCTCCCGTTAAGATTTCTCCACCTTTACTCTTCCCGAAGCGACCGATCATATGCTTCACCTGCGGTGTAGAAAACCACATGAGCTGGAATTGCCCACAAAATTCTAGGCTTAAAACTGGACCAGCCCACCAAGTTCACCAGATTAAGGCTACACCGGCTTCCCCGGTGGAGCAGATCCAAGCATCAACTTCTCCCCCTCCGTCAGGCCACCAGGTAAATTTTATTTTTGATAAAAGTTTCCCGGGAACTTTAAAATTTGAGGAGGGCAGCGTGAACGGCTGCCGTGTATCTACACTCATCAGGGACACAGGGTGCACTTTTTTCATCGTGTCCGACGAGCTCCTTCCCTCAGTGGACCCTAATCACGAAAAATTTGCGGTAGTACAAAAACTACCCTGGGCGGGCGAACCGATTCCCCGTCGTTAAATGTTACCTGCAGTGTCAGTATTTTGATTTCTAGGCTGAAGTAATTTCAGGACCGAGAAAGTTTTGTTTTATACTTATAAGGAAAAGCCCTCAAGTAAGCTCTAACCTTGTGTCCAGGCTGCCCTTACTCGAGCCCGAGCTAAGAAGCAAGCACAGGAGCCCGTCTACCTCAGAACCCCGATACCGTCCAAATTCTCAGAGATCCTCAACCAGGATTTTAGGTCCGCACAAAACGAGTGTAAAACACTAACACCCTTATGGGATAAGACCCAAAACAAGTACACGGAGACTGCTAGTGGACCCAAAATCATAAGGTACCTGGAGCAAGGTGGTCTACTCTACCGATCCGCTCAGGACAGTAATAATGCCGTTACGACTGAATTATGCCTTCCACGATCCCATGTACCTATAGTGCTAAAAATAGCTCATGACAGCATCTTTTCCGGTCACTTTAGTCATACCAAAACAGGTGAGCGTATTTTTAAATATTTTTACTCTCCGAGTGCTGCAGCTGACATCTCAAAGCATTGTCAATCGTGCGATGTGTGTCAAAAGACGTCCGCTAAGGGGCGGGTCAAACCTGCCTCCTTACAAAGGGAACCAGTCATCACTGAACACTTGTCCAGAGGGGCCATCGACCTGGTTGGCCCTATCCACCCCCCTTCGAGTGAAGGGCACAGCTACATTATCAACATGGTTAATTTTGCAACCCGTTTCCCCGAGGCTGTCCTCCTTCGCCGAATCGATAGTTTTTCTTGCGCCGAGGCCCTCATTTCCATCTTTTCAAGGGTAGGCGTCCTCAAAGAAATAATGTCAGACAGAGGACGGCAATTCACCTCTGAGTTGATAGAGTACGTATGGAAGCTGCTCATGGTAATGCCCTTTTTTACTACCCCCTTTCGGCAAGAGACGAACGGAATGTGTGAAAAATTAAACGGAAATCTAAAATCAATTATTATTAAGAAGATTTGTGCCGAGCAGCCCCGCGAATGGCACTGATATCTTCCTGTCGCCCTATTTGCCTATCGAAAAATTCCTCATCGTACATTAGACTTCGCACCGTTCGAGCTTCTTTATGGACGTAATGTACGCGGACCACTCAGCATTTTAAAAGAGTTGCTACCTGAGCTCCAACTGGACCAAGAATTTCAGTCATCATACGCCTATGTCTTGGATCTACGCCAGAGCCTCAAGAAATGCGCGAACATCGCCTAAGAAAATGCGATGTCAATTTGGAAAAATATAAAACCTATTTTGATGTCAGGTCCGAAGATAGGAAATTTAAGCCCGGTGATGAGGTACTCCTGCTCCATCCCACAGCAAGTAATAAATTAGTGAGTGAATGGAAAGGTCCGTACTCGGTCCGCAAGGTACGAGGACCGGTAGATTACCTCATTGGTACCCCATCAGGCGATAAACTCTACCACGTTAACTTATTAAAAAGTACCACCGACGTGCCCATGGAGATATGATCGTAGCACTGGAGGAAACATCGGCGCTTGAAGGGAATTACGCCGCGGAGTCCCTTACTGTCATTCAGACAGTGTGTATTAAACCTGATGGCGATTACGCTATTCCTTCCATCCTAGGCGAGTCTTTTGAACCCTCTGACAGTGATATCGACGCGCAGCTGACACCACATCAAAAGAGTCAGCTAACAGAAGTATTATGTTAGTTCGACGTCGTTATTTCGGAAAAGCCTGGATGCGCTACTAGTTTCGAGCATGTCACGTTAAATTGACGACCTTAGAACCTGTCCGTTCATAACCCTATCCCATGCCGATTCATTTACGCCAAGCTTTTAACGTAGAACTAGATAATTTGATTAGTTTAGACATAATAGAACCTTCCATCTCTAGTTATTGTTTCCCAATCATCATGGTCAAGTAACCTGATGGCTTTTATCGGATGTGCATCGGCTTCAGAAAGTTAAATTCGGTTACTGTGTTCGACGCCGAGCCCATCGCGTTGGTAGATCAAAACCTCCAACTTTTTGAAGACGCTAAGTTCATCTGAGAACTTGATTTGTGCAAGGAGTATTACCAAATTCCCCTGCGTCCCGATGTGAAAGCATATACGCCTTTGCAACGGAGAAAGGCTTAATGCAATTTAAGTGCCTTTATTTTTGCCTCCTGACCACTTGCAGTAACTATAACCGTCTCATGAGAAGGTTGAAGATGGACTTCCGAATGTCTCCTTTTACTTCGATAACATCTACGTTGCTACTCGTGAATCGAGTCACCATTAAACCACCCTATTTATATATGGACCTGAAGCAGAGCAGTTGTCTAATTATGCCATTACCTTAACCGCACCAATTTGTCTTGGATATTTTTCCATATATATATATATATATATAGATATATAAACATATATATATATTGTCGTAGAATAGGCTCCCGATGATATACTATATATATCTATTCTTTGTGGGGATTATTCTATATTCGAGTGCGTGGTGATCAGATGGCCGAGAATGGTTCAAAAGGGGGCTGGAGAGGGCTTATTTATCTTTACTATACTTAAGTGGAACGGAGCCCAAAAATAAATAATATTGCAAACATTAATAAAATAGAATTTTATTAATTAATCGAATAAAACAACACACGGAAAATATTTACATCACCGGGGATTAAAATGGAAGATACATTGGAAACGAAAAAGGTCATGGGAATATTTGACTAAGGGGAGGATTGAGATTTGGAGGGATGTAAAATGATAAAACAAACAAGAAGGGAAATGTTTGATGAAATCCATTTAAAGCCCAGAGTTGCGGCACGGGGACATAAATAACAGGATTATTCTTTACTTACTTACGGTAATGGGGATTAATACCATTTTCCAGTTAGAATATCTTCGGGGGGTTTTGTTGCTGAGAGGCGTAGCTTGAGTAATTTGCAGTTGGCTCCTGAAGATGGCGCTTTCTAAGCCTAAAGGGGGATAAGTGACGTCACACGGAATTTCCGAGTTTGCGTAAGAGAAACAAAACAAAGACGGTGATAAGTCGGGTTGGTTCTCGTACGTTTATGACCTTGAAAAGGTTTCTAATCTTGAGATATGTTTATAATCTTTTCTAGCGATTTGGGTCTCGTTTATATAATTTCGATTTTAAAAGAGAAATCTATCTAGTTTGGAGTTGTCAAACTCAGATAGAATAAGATTTGGAGTCCTCAATTTGTGTAGGTTGATACTCACTAATCTCGTGGCTCGAACGGCGCTGAGCTTCCTTGGTACAATTTGGTATTGTACAAGGACTGCGAATTCTCCTTAACTTGCACTAACTTTGTACCGGTGATTTTTGAGTCTTCTTGTCGAACTCGAAAAATCTTCTGTCAACCGGTGACTTTCTTGTATCTTCGGTGGGAACGAACAAAAAGCAACGTTTGCACGGGTCATCGAGTTATATACCCAACTTACTTCCGCTGAGGTGGGTGAGGAGGTGGATGGGTGGGGCTCGCAAGGTGGGACCTCGGGTTGGTCTGCCGCACTTTTGCGTCTTGCGGCTCGGAGAGGGGGTAATACGAGATCTTGTGGCTCGGAGAGGGGGTAATACGAGATAGGCAGTTTGCACTTTTGACTGGGTTGTTTATAATTACACCCTCGAAGTGCCTGTCTTTTGAGCTGAGGTCAGAAATCAGTCTCGTATCACTTACCATTTTGCCCGTTCTCCTATGTTACCGGAGAACCTCGAAAGGGCAAAGCTAAACCCAGATGCCTTTAGTTATTTTTTTCCTTAGACTAGATACATATATATATATATATATATATATATATATATATATATATATATATATATATATATATATATATATACAAATCTCTTATTATTCCTTTACATTCCTTCACCTTTAAGATGATCCTGGGGGGGGAGGAGAATCGCCTGTGCGCTACGCAAAGAGCTCTACTAAAACATCTGTACAAAAAGCTACTCGACCGATATAGGGAACGCTCCACTCATATCACTCTTATTGATTGAATTATGCACTCCGTGCGCCTTATTAACACTTTTCGTAACCGATTCTACGAAATACACAAAAGAAACTACAACATTAGGGATACACTTATACGTACAAAATAAACCAAACAATAAACTTCTATCTACACACAAAAAAAATTACCGTAGGTAAACTATATTAACCTGGTTTTACATTATGGCTAATGCTTTCAGTACTCCAGTCGCATACGCTGTTTCCCACCTCGTGAATTTTCGACAAGCATAACATATATCGAATGAATTTGCGGTAGCATGGGGTGGTTTCTACGAACGAACGATCTTGTTTTTTGGTTCGGGTTGCGGCATCTTTATTATGGCGTCTACCCGATTCTGTCTTGTGGATAAACCGTTTTTCCCAATTTTTGACTCCTAGCTCAGAGATGGCCTCATCAGCAAAGTAGTATTTAGACGTTCCCCTCGTGCGAACGCGTTCGCAAAAACGCTTGGAGACCGCGCTACGTGCATGTAAGTGTCCTTCCCGTGTAGGGGTAGTCACGTACACGTGGTCAGGATAGGAGGATGACTCCTTCCAACCACCTACACATCTTTTTGCTTCTCTTTCTCTTTTAATCTTTATTTACCTATTTACTAGCGACTTTTCTTCTCGGGAATTGGGTTGATCTTTATCAGATAGAGGAGATTGATCTTTCCGAAATTCTTCGTTCATTTCTTCTTTCATTAAACTCTCTTTAGAACCGTCATTTACTGGAAAGTAGCTTGGTACTCCCGTTTTAATCACTGCATTTGACCTTGAGTTTTCGGTCACCATCTTTGTCTCCTGAGAATTTTTATTTTCTGGATTTTGCTCCGGCAGTGATTCTGCACATTTATTTTGATCTTGCGAAGATTTCTCATTCAGAACTTTTTTTTGAAAAGTTTCTTTGATTGTCCTGGGATCAGGAGGAACTTGTTTGGCTACAGCTTGCTTATTAGGAGTATGTATTACTCTTCCTATATTTATTCTTCTTTCTTCTTCTTCATTCTCTTTCTTCGCTACCTTCGACTCCGGGGGTGGGAGGGCCAGCACCACATCCGTGGCAGTTTGACGACTCGTGAACATATCCCTTCGTCCACATGTTTCTCGGACGAAAACAAATGGGTGGAAACCGTGTGTCCTTCTTTCGCGGGTATCCGGGTGACTACTAATTGAACTATCGGATTTGGGGAGAGCTGCGCGCTCTGGCTTATTAATACAGAGCAGAATTTAATAGGCGCTGCTACTACGTTGGTCCAGCCAGAAAAAAATATTTCGATTGTATGTGGCATCAGACGACAGGGAACTTAGTGGCTCTACCCAGGAAATCCTGGACGACCCCGTACTTCTGGTGCTGGGGGCTGATAGGGGGAAGCAATTGGTTTGATACAACGATACAGGTACACCCCGTATCGCGTAACACGGTTGAGTCTCGGCGACCATTTTCGGCCCCAGTCTCGAATTTTAATCCTTCGGGAGAATTTTTGCTGTATACAAAATTCACCTGCTGTTCAGGGAAATTCGCTGTTATCAAAGGAGTTAAGGGATTCGAAGGTTGTTCTGATTTTAACTTTGCCGTCAGGTTATGTACCTGCTGGTTCAAGGGCGACTTAAGCCTCGAGTTTTTGGGGCAATTGTAGCTAAGGTGGCCTTGGATGCCACAACTATAGCAAGTTATGGGGTTTCTGGGATTTACGGCGTTCCTGACGAATTTAGGGGAGTAATTTTGCGGGGGTTTAGGGGGATAATCCCCTTCCTTTGGGGAAAAGGGTTTCTAATGATACCCACCTTTCTTAGGGAAGGAGGGCTTGTTTTGATTACACTCTCTAGGATATAACCTATGGTTTGATGAATGCGAGTCGGCTTCTGACACTCACTCATCGAAGGACTCTGCTCTGCTGTCCTTGAAAAAGGCCCTTAATTCTGGAGGCAGCGTGTTTAATAGCTGGTCCTTTAGAATGAAGTCGGTGAGTGAGTCGAAATCATTTCTCACTCGAGCTGATTCTAACCAAAATTGGAGGTGTCTCCTGAGAATAAAACCAAATTGTCGGTAGGTTTGTCCGGGCTGAACCCTAGCCTGCCTAAGTTTTATCCTATAGTCTTCAGGATTCAGGTTAATCGCTTCATGTAGTTCTGCTTTTAGGGTAGAATAGTCTATCGTCGCATCAGATGGTAGAGACACGAATATGTCTCTTACTCGGGTACTGAGAAGGGGGAGTAATCTGGCGATACCGTCTATTTCGATATCCCAGTGATTCACTTCAAATATTTTTTCGAAGTGCGAGAGGTACGCGTATAGGTCGTCTTCGTCCTTATACGCTGGCAGCCTTATAGTTGGGACCTGCGATGTCCCAGTTCTGGACCACACGGACTGCACTTCCACTTAATCTTTGCTCAATGCTTTCTCGTGTTCTCTTATCTTTTCCCTCTCTTCTGCTTCCATTTGTAACTTTCTCTCTTCTCTCCTTATTTCCCTTTCCGTCCTTTCTTTATCTTGGACGTATGCAAGGAGTTCTTTGTCCTTTAGTCCCAAGGTTCGGCCTTGTTTAACAAATAATTTAAACATAGACATATTGTCTATGGTCGTCGAATCCTCACCACTGTAACGAACTTTACGTATGCAACTTGCAGTCCCTTAGCAATAATTACCCTAACCTTACCTTTCTCTAAACCTCTTAATTGGATTATTCCTATCCAAAAACAAGACAGCACACTACACAACACTCTTCGTTCAGTTATAATTCTTTCCCTTGTAACTACAATTCACTGAATCTTTAAGACCTGTTTGAAGTCTCGCTATTTAAATTTTCCTCGAACTAGTTGGCAAATATTTGTTATGGGTAAGGGCTTAAATTTGTTTTCTTCTGACTTAACCGCAATAACCTGACACCACTTAAATATTATCTCGTAGAATGCCGAGCTAATATATATTTATTTGTTTTATTAACTTTTAATAAACCAAATAACTTTAACTTGAGGCATAATTTCGTGCCTCAGTGATCGCTTGAGGATCAGGCCCTAAGAGTGCTAAACTTGATTTTTATTCTAGTGAATGAATAAACTGGGTTTCTTTCTTTACCTTATCAAATATTGCCACTTCAACTTGTTCGGGGATAATTAAAACAGTGCATTTCCTAAAGAAAAATAGACTTTAATAAACATAACCCACCTCACTAATTGCCATTAAAACACACAGATCTAACACACGTATAAAAAGAAAATGAGATTACAGGGCTCCTCGAGGCTCGAGGAGAGATAAAATTTTACGGGGGAACAATTTTTAAGTTAACAGCCTTGACTTTGGCCAGCCATCTGCTAAATTAATTTTTATGCACGGGGACATAAATAACAGGATTATTCTTTACTGACTTACGGTAATGGGGATTAATACCAGTTTCCAGTTAGAATATCTTCGGTGGTTTTTGTTCCTGAGAGGCGTAGCTTGAGTAGTTTGCAGTTGGCTCCTAAAGATGGATCTACTCTGGCCTAAAGGGGGATAAGTGACGTCACAAGGAATTTTCGAGTTGGCGTAAGAGAATCAAAACAAAGACGCCGATAAGTCGGGTTGGTTCGCGTACGTTTATGACCTTGAAAAGGTTTCTAATCTTAAGATATGTTTATATTCTTTTCTAGCGATTTTGGTCTCGTTTATATAATTTCGATTTTAGAAGAGAAATCTATCTAGTTTGGAGTTGTCAAACTCAGATAGAATAAGATTTGGAGTCTTCAATTTGTGTAGGTTGATACTTACTAATCTTGGGGCTCGAACGGCGCCGAGCTTACTTGGTACAATTTGGTATTGTACAAGGATTGCGAATTCTCCTTAACTTGCCCTAACTTTGTACCGGTGATTTTTGAGTCTTCTTGTCGAACTCAAAAAATCTTCTGTCAACCGGTGACTTTCTTGTATCTTCGGTGGGAACGAACAAAAAGCCACGTTTACACGGGTCATCGAGTTATATACCCAACTTACTCTCGTTGAGGTGGGTTGGTTTGTGGATGGGGGGGGGGGGCGGCCTCGCACGGTGGGACCTTGGGTTAGTCTGCCGCACTTTTGCTTCTTCCGGCTCGGAGAGGGGGTAATACGAGATCTTATGGCTCGGAGAGAGGGTAATACGAGATCGGCAGTTTGCACTAGTGACTGAGTTGTTTAAAGTACACCCTCAAAGTGCCTGCCTTTTGAGCTGAGGTCAGGAATCAGTCTCGTATCACTTACCGTTTTGCCCGTTCTCCTATGTTACCGGAAAACCTCGAAGGGGCAAAGCTAAACCCAGATGCCTTTAGTTATTTTTTTCCTTAGACTAGATACATATATATATATATATATATATAAACTAATCTCTTAATATACCTCTACACTTACAAAACATAAATTTTTTTATCATAAACTAAATAAGAGCTAATTTATGATGACGATTCCACCGCCTACTTCAGGCTATTTTCTCCAAAATTAATATTTTTTAGGTAGTTACGAGATTTAGGTAACTTAATTGTGCGGGGTTGCACAACCATACACCCAAAACTGAAGAAGAACTCGTAATATTCCTAATTTGAAAGCCTAAAATCAGAGAACAATGCACGTTGATTGCTAAATGTCGTTAGGCCTCCAGCTTTTCAACCGTGTTTCCTGAAATCTGACATACAAATGGGGGTTAATAGGTTTTGCGAATCGGTAGAACAAAACAGAGAGAGGAGGATAACTGTTTCCTGGGGGTTTTAGGACAAGTTATGAAAAGTCAGGACCTGCAGCCGCACACTCCTGCCTCGTCTATTTAAAAAGCAGTAGCTGATCGCAGATCGTCAGTCACAAATTTTTCAACAATGGACAAGGTTGAGCAGCGTACAGTGATCAAATTTTCGACCAAGGAAGGCAAGAATGCAAAGAAGATCGATGAACGCATGGTTGCAGTGTACACCGACACGTCCCCTTCCTATGCAACTAGTGCTCGCTGGAATTAGGAGTTCCGACATGGTCGTGAGTCCCTTGAAGATGACCTCCGTCCAGGACGCCAGTCAAACGTGACCAACCAGAACAATGTGGCCCGTATGGAGAGGGTCATGCTCGAAAATCGGCAGGTGCAGGTCGAAGAAATCGAGCGAGAACTTGGAATATCACATGTAAGTGTTATGAACATCATCCATGACAATTTGGACATGACCAAGGTCTCTGCCCTTTGGGTCCCTACAAACCTCACGCCCCACGATCGACTTGAACGTCATCAAAGTCAACAAGGCCAGAGTTGCACAAGCTGCCCTGCGCGAGTGCGAATTCCAGGAGCTCAACCATCCCCCTTACAGTCCATATCTGGCCTCTAGCGACCTACTTTTTATTCCGCCAGCTCAAGGCAGCACTTCATGGATGCCGGGTGGGGACGATGAAGATGTCTAGCTCGCCGTTCAGGAGTGAATTCAACAGCAGTCGGGAGATTTCTGGTTGTCGGGAATTCGAAGCCTCAATAATAAAACACTTTTCCTCATATCTCGTTTCCTTATATCCGAATTGCAAAACTAATTAACCGCCCCTCGTATAAGCGTCACTCCCGAATACTATTTAAATCAATTATATTTTCTTTAAAATTGATTAATATAAACTTTCCATAGAATATTTAAATTCAGAAAAATATTTCCTTTCGAATGATATATAATATGATGCGATTACTAGTAACACTTTCGCTACTAGCTCTCATGATGGCGGCCTATTTTTCGTCAAACCTATTAAAAGTAACAAAGTTTTGATAAACATAATTTCATCAGAATTGAACAATAAACGGTTAATCTTATGTAATTTGATGAACTGAATATCATTTCTTTTTTAACTTTTGTTGATTAGAAGCCTCTAAAATCTTAGGAATTATGGCGCTATCGTCGTCTCAAATTTCCGCGAAGAGTAGCCAGCATTACTTAGGTAAGGGCCTCAGAGAGCTACGCCCATCGAGGGGGCTCTGAAAATTAAATCCTGTGAGGAAAATTTCCCTGCGCAGGTCAATGGCCAAGTCAGCTCAACAGTTCCTAAGTCAAGAAAAAGCTCAATGGCAAGTTTGGGTGATAGGCCCACTTGCATCAAGTTTTGGGCCTTCTCATGGGGCGCTTAAAGTTTTACCCCTCAGGGACATTCTCTAAGTAAAAAAATATCTTCACAGCAAGTTTGCTTTGACTAGGACTTGCCCACGCATTGTCGCTTTCCAGGTCAAAATGTTCCTGCAGAGCAAATTTAGCTGCAATCAGTGTTGCCACACATGGTCAAATTTTACCCCTCCCATTCATTGGGATGGCCTAAAGTTTGATCTTGCTTGGACACACCGCCGGGTTAAACTGTACCACACAGCACATTAAGTTGCAATCGGATCAACGGTAGGCCCACACATAGGTAACACACACACATACACACAGTCTCCTTTTCAGATATAGATTTTGTTGGAGATGTTATTAGTCTGTTGTAACAGTTTGATTGGTTCAATTGTTTGTGCATGGAGAAAGGGGCTGGTCATGCCTATTTGGAATCTTAGTTGGCCACTTGTTTCTTATTTATTATTTTTTACAATTTTCTTAAGCAGAATTCAACATTTTGCCCTGTAATATATACCTTACTGTTAATAAGGTACTAGTATGGTGTTTTTAAGACTGAAAACATCAATGCTACTTTTGTATCACATTTACACTATCGTAGTTATTGCAGATGGTGTCAAAAGGTAAAGGCTAGAGAACTAGAAATGGAGATACTCAAGCGCATGAAAGTTCGTTCCATGATTGGTGGTGTACTTAAATGTCTACAAGTTTGGTTCATCATCATATTTTTTGAAAAGCTCGTTTTTTAATGAAGTGTCTACTAATTGATCAAATAATTCTATCATACGGTCTGGTTTATTTTGATATATTTTTCAAGTGTGTGTAATGTATATTTGGTTTATTAAAAGTTAATAAAACAAATAAATATATATTAGCTCGGCATTCTACGAGATATTATTTAAGTGGTGTCAGGTTATTGCGGTTAAGTCAGAAGAAAACAAATTTAAGCCCTTACCCATAACAAATATTTGCCAACTAGTTCGAGGAAAATTTAAATAGCGAGACTTCAAACAGGTCTTAAAGATTCAGTGAAGTGTAGTTACGAAGGTAAGAATTATAACTCAACGAAGAGTGTTGTGTAATGTGCTGTCTTGTTTTTGGATAGGAATAATCCAATTAAGAGGTTTAGAGAAAGGTAAGGTTAGGGTAATAAAAGCTAAGGGACTGCAAGTTGCATACGTAAAGTTCGTTACAGTGGTGAGGATTCGACGACCATAGACAATATGTCTTTGTTTAAATTATTTGTTAAACAAGGCCGAACCTTGGGACTAAAGGACAAAGAACTCCTTGCATACGTCCAAGATAAAGAAAGGACGGAAAGGGAAATAAGGAGAGAAGAGAGAAAGTTACAAATGGAAGCAGAAGAGAGGGAAAAGATAAGAGAACACGAGAAAGCATTGAGCAAGGATTAAGTGGAAGTGCAGTCCGTGTGGTCCAGAACTGGGACATCGCAGGTCCCAACTATAAGGCTGCCAGCGTATAAGGACGAAGACGACCTATACGCGTACCTCTCGCACTTCGAAAAAATATTTGAAGTGAATCACTGGGATATCGAAATAGACGGTATCGCCAGATTACTCCCCCTTCTCAGTACCCGAGTAAGAGACATATTCGTGTCTCTACCATCTGATGCGACGATAGACTATTCTACCCTAAAAGCAGAACTACGGGAAGCGATTAACCTGAATCCTGAAGACTATAGGATAAAACTTAGGCAGGCTAGGGTTCAGCCCGGACAAACCTACCGACAATTTGGTTTTATTCTCAGGAGACACCTACAATTTTGGTTAGAGTCAGCTCGAGTGAGAAATGATTTTGACTCACTCATCGACTTCATACTAAAGGACCAGCTATTAAACACGCTGCCTCCAGAATTAAGGGCCTTTTTCAAGGACAGCAGAGCAGAGTCCTTCGATGAGTGAGTGTCAGAAGCCGACTCGCATTCATCAAACCATAGGTTATATCCTAGAGAGTGTAATAAAAACAAGCCCTCCTTCCCTAAGAAAGGTGAGTATCATCAGAAACCCTTTTTCCCAAAGGAAGAGGATTATCCCCCTAAACCCCCGCAAAATTACTCCCCTAAATTCGTCAGGAACGCCGTAAATCCCAGAAACCCCATAACTTGCTATAGTCGTGGCATCCAAGGCCACCTTAGCTACAATTGCCCCCAAAACTCGAGGCTTAAGTCGCCCTTGAACCAGCAGGTACATAACCTGACGGGAAAGTTGAAATCAGAACAACCTTCGAATCCCTTAACTCCTTTGATAACAGCGAATTTCCCTGAACAGCAGGTGAATTTTGTATACAGCAAAAATTCTCCCGAAGGATTAAAATTCGAGACTGGGGCCGTAAATGGTCGCCGAGACTCAACCGTGTTACGCGATACGGGGTGTACCAGTATCGTTGTATCAAACCAATTGCTTCCCCCTATCAGCCCCCAGCACCAGAAGTACGGGGTCGTCCAGGATTTCCTGGGTAGAGCCACTAAGTTCCCTGTCGTCTGATGCCACATACAATCGAAATATTTTTTTCTGGCTGGACCAACGTAGTAGCAGCGCCTATTAAATTCTGCTCTGTATTAATAAGCCAGAGCGCGCAGCTCTCCCCAAATCCGATAGTTCAATTAGTAGTCACCCGGATACCCGCGAAAGAAGGACACACGGTTTCGACTCATTTGTTTTCGTCCGAGAAACATGTGGACGAAGGGATATGCTCACGAGTCGTCAAACTGCCACGGATGTGGTGCTGGCCCTCCCACCCCCGGAGTCGAAGGTAGCGAAGAAAGAGAATGAAGAAGAAGAAAGAAGAATAAATATAGGAAGAGTAATACATACGCCTAATAAGCAAGCTGTAGCCAAACAAGTTCCTCCTGATCCCAGGACAATCAAAGAAACTTTTCAAAAAAAAGTTCTGAATGAGAAATCTTCGCAAGATCAAAATAAATGTGCAGAATCACTGCCGGAGCAAAATCCAGAAAATAAAAATTCTCAGGAGACAAAGATGGTGACCGAAAACTCAAGGTCAAATGCAGTGATTAAAACGGGAGTACCAAGCTACTTTCCAGTAAATGACGGTTCTAAAGAGAGTTTAATGAAAGAAGAAATGAACGAAGAATTTCGGAAAGATCAATCTCCTCTATCTGCTAAAGATCAACCCTATTCCCGAGAAGAAAAGTCGCTAGTAAATAGGCAAATAAAGATTAAAAGGGAAGGAGAAGCAAAAAGATGTGTAGGTGGTTGGAAGGAGTCATCCTCCTATCCTGACCACGTGTACGTGACTACCCCTACACGGGAAGGACACTTACATGCACGTAGCACGGTCTCCAAGCGTTTTTGCGAACGCGTTCGCACGAGGGGAACGTCTAAATACTACTTTGCTGATGAGGCCATCTCTGAGCTAGGAGTCAAAAATTGGGAAAAACGGTTTATCCACAAGACAGAATCGGGTAGACGCCATAATAAAGATGCCGCAACCCGAACCAAAAAACAAGATCGTTCGTTCGTAGAAACCACCCCATGCTACCGCAAATTCATTCGATATATGTTATGCTTGTCGAAAATTCACGAGATGGGAAACAGCGTATGCGACTGGAGTACTGAAAGCATTAGCCATAATGTAAAACCAGGTTAATATAGTTTACCTACGGTAATTTTTTTTGTGTGTAGATAGAAGTTTATTGTTTGGTTTATTTTGTACGTATAAGTGTATCCCTAATGTTGTAGTTTCTTTTGTGTATTTCGTAGAATCGGTTACGAAAAGTGTTAATAAGGCGCACGGAGTGCATAATTCAATCAATAAGAGTGATATGAGTGGAGCGTTCCCACTATCGGTCGAGTAGCTTTTTGTACAGATGTTTTAGTAGAGCTCTTTGCGTAGCGCACAGGCGATTCTCCTCCCCCCCCAGGATCATCTTAAAGGTGAAGGAATGTAGAGGAATAATAAGAGATTTGTATATATATATATATATATATATATATATATATATATATATATATATATGTATCTAGTCTAAGGAAACAAATAACTAAAGGCATCTGGGTTTAGCTTTGCCCTTTCGAGGTTCTCCGGTAACATAGGAGAACGGGCAAAATGGTAAGTGATACGAGACTGATTTCTGACCTCAGCTCAAAAGGCAGGCACTTCGAGGGTGTAATTATGAACAACCCAGTCAAAAGTGCAAACTGCCTATCTCGTATTACCCCCTCTCCGAGCAACAAGATCTCGTATTACCCCCTCTCCGAGCCGAAAGACGCAAAAGTGCGGCAGACCAACCCGAGGTCCCACCTTGCGAGCCCCACCCATCCACCTCCTCACCCACCTCAGCGGAAGTAAGTTGGGGATATAACTCGATGACCCGTGTAAACGTGGCTTTTTGTTCGTTCCCACCGAAGATACAAGAAAGTCACCGGTTGACAGAAGATTTTTCGAGTTCGACAAGAAGACTCAAAAATCACCGGTACAAAGTTAGTGCAAGTTAAGGAGAATTCGCGGTCCTTGTACAATACCAAATTGTACCAAGGAAGCTCGGCGCCGTTCGAGCCACGAGATTAGTGAGTATCAACCTACACAAATTGAGGACTCCAAATCTTATTCTATCTGAGTTTGACAACTCTAAACTAGATAGATTTCTCTTTTAAAATCGAAATTATATAAACGAGACCCAAATCGCTAGAAAAGATTATAAACATATCTCAAGATTAGAAACCTTTTCAAGGTCATAAACGTACGAGAACCAACCCGACTCATCACCGTCTTTGTTTTGTTTCTCTTACGCAAACTCGGAAATTCCGTGTGACGTCACTTATCCCCCTTTAGGCTTAGAGAGCGCCATCTTCGGGAGCCAACTGCAAATTACTCAAGCTACGCCTCTCAGGAACAAAACCCCCCGAAGATATTCTAACTGGAAAATGGTATTAATCCCCATTACCGTAAGTAAGTAAAGAATAATCCTGTTATTTATGTCCCCGTGCATAAAATTAGTTTAGTGGATGGCTGGCCAAAGTCAACGCTATTAACTTAAAAATTGTTCCCTCGTAAAATTTTCTCTCCTCGCGCTCAAGAGCTAGCCCTGTAATCTAATTTTCCTTTTATTCTTGTGTTAGATCTGTGTGTTTTAATGGCAATTAGTGAGGTAGGTCATGTTTATTAAAGTCTATTCTTCTTTAGGAAATGCACTGTTTCAATTATCCCCGAACAAGTTGAAGTGGCAATATTTGATAAGGTAAAGAAAGAAACCCAGTTTATTCATTCACTAGAATAAAAATCAAGTTTAGCACTCTTGGAGCCCGATCCTCAAGCGATCACCGAGGCACGAACTCACACCTCAAGTTAAAGTTATTTGGTTTATTAAAAGTAAATAAAACAAATAAATATATATTAGCTCGGCATTCTACGACATATTATTTGAGTGGTGTCAGGTTATTGCGGTTAAGCCAGAAGAACCCAAATTTAAGCCCTTACCCAGAGAAAATATTTGCCAACCCGTTCGAGGAAAATTTAAATAGCAAGACTTCAAACAAGTCTTAAAAATTCAGTAAAGTGTAGTTACAAAGGTAGGAATTATAACTCAACGAAGAGTGTTGTGTAGTGTGCTGTATTGTTTTTGGATAGGAATAATCCAATCAAGAGGTTTAGAGAAAGGTAAGGTTAGGGTAATAAAAGCTAAGAGACGTCAAGTTGCATACGTAAAGTTCGTTACAGTGGTGAGGATTCGACGACCATAGACAATATGTCTTGTTTGAATTATTTGTTAAAGAAGGTCAAACACTAGGACTAAAGGCCCAAGAAATTCTTGCATACGTCCAAGATAAAAAAAGGACGAAAAGGGAAATAAGGAGAGAAGAGAGAAAGTTACAGATGGAAGCAGAAGAGAGGGAAAATATAAGAGAACACGAGAGAGCATTGAGCAAGGACCAAGTGGAAGTGCATTCCGTGGGTTCCCGGACTGTGACATCGCAGGTCCAAACTATGAAGCTGCCAGCGTATAAGGACGGAGACGACCTTTACGCGTACCTCTCACACTTCGTAAAAATATTTGAAGTGAATCAATGGGATATCGAAACAGAAGGTATCGCCAGATTACTCCCCCTTCTCAGTACCCGAGTAAGAGACATATTCGTGTCTCTACCATCTGATGCGACGATAGACTATTCTACCCTAAAAGCAGAACTACGGGAAGCAATTAACCTGAATCCTGAAGACTATAGGATAAAATTTAGGCAGGCTAGGGTTCAGCCCGGAGAAAACTACCGACAATTTGGTTTTATTCTCAGGAGACACCTACAATTTTGGTTAGAGTCACTCGAGTGAGAAATGATTTTGACTCACTCATCGACTTCAGACTAAAGGACCAGCTACTAAACACGCTGCCTCCAGAATTAAGGGCCTTTTTCAAGGACAGCAGAGCAGAGTCCTTCGATGAGTGTGTGTCAAAAGCCGACTTGCATTTATCAAACCAAGAAAGGTAGGTATCATCAAAAACCCTTTCCCCCAAAGGAAGGAGATTATCTCCCTAAACCCCCACAAAATAACTCCCCTAAATTCGTCAGGAACGCCGTAAATCCCAGAAAACCCATAACTTGCTATTGTTGTGGCATCCAAGGCCACCTTAGCTACAATTGCCCTCAAAACTTGAGGCTTAAGTCGCCCTCGAATTAGCAGGTACATAACCTGACGGCAAAGTTGAAATCAGAACAACCTTCGAATCCCTCAACTCCTTTGACCACAGCGAATTTCCATGAACAGCAGGTGAATTTTGTATACAGCAAAAATTTTTCCGAAGGATTTAAATTCGAGACTGGGGCCGTAAATGGTCACCGAGTCTCAACCGTGTTACGCGATATGGGGTGTATTTGTATCGTTGTATCAAACCAATTGCTTCCCCCTATCAGCCCCCAGCACCAGAAGTACGCGGTCGTCCAGGATTTCCTGGGTAGACCCACTCAGTTCCCTGTCGTCTGATGCCACATACAATCGAAATATTTTTTTGGCTGGACCAACGTAGTAGCAGCGCCTATTAAATTCTGCTCTGTATTAATAAGCCAGAGCGCGCAGCTCTCCCCAAATCCGATAGCTCAATTAGTAGTCACCCGGATACCCGCGAAGGAGAGACACACGGTTTCGACCCATTTGTTTTCGTCCGAGAAACATGTGGACGAAGGGATATGTTCACGAGTCGTCAAGACTGCCACGGATGTGGTGCCGGCCCTCCCACCCTCGGAGTGGAAGGTAGTGAAGAAAGAGAATGAAGAAGAAGGAAGAAGAATAAATATAGGAAGAGTAATACATACGCCTAATAAGCAAGCTGTAGCCAAACAAGTTTCTCCTGATCACAGGAAAATCAAAGAAATTTTTCAAGAAAGAGTTCTGACTGAGAAATCTTCGCCAGATCAAAATAAATGTGCAAAATCGCTGCCGGAGCAAAATCCAGAAAATAAAAATTCTCAGAAGACAAAGATGGTGACCGAAAACTCAAGGTCAAATGCAGTGATTAAAACGGGAGTACTAAGCTATTTTCAAGAAATTGACGGTTCTAAAGAGAGTTTAATGAAAGAAGAAATGAACGAAGAATTTTGGAAAGATCAATCTTCACTCCTTTTATGAAGATCGACCCTATTCCCGAAAAGAAAAGTCAATACTAAATAGGCAAATAAAGATTAAAAGAGAAGGAGAAGCAAGAGGATGTGTAGGTGGTTGAAAGGAGTCATCCTCCTATCCTCACCACGTGTACGTGACTACACCTAAACGGGAAGCACACTTACATGCACGTAGTGCCGTCTCAAAGCGTCCCTGCAAACGCGTTCGCACGAGGGGAATATCTAAACACTATTTCGCTGATGAGGCCATCTCTGAGCTAGGATTCAAAATTGAAAAAAACGGTTTATCGACAAGACAGAATCGGGTAGACGCCATAATAAAGATGCCGCTACTCCAAACCAAAAAACAAGATCGTTCGTTCGTAGGAACCGCCCCATGCTACTGCAAATTCATTCGACATGTGTTATGCTAGTCGAAAACTCACCATGTGGAAAACAGCGTATGCAACTGGAGTACTGAAAGCATAAGCCATAATTTAATATTAGGTTAATATAGTTTACCTACGGTAATTTTTTTTGTGTGTAGATAGAAGTTTATTGTTTGGTTTATTTTGTACGTATAAGTGTATCCCTAATGTTGTAGTTTCTTTTGTGTATTTTGTAGAATCGGTTACGAAAAGTGTTAATTAGGCACACGGAGGACATAATTTAATCAATAAGAGTGATGTGAGTGGAGCGTTCCCACTATCGGTCGAGTAGCTTTTTTACAGATGTTTTAGTAGGGCTCTTTGCGTAGAGCACAGGCTAATCTTCGCCCCACCCAGGATCATCTCAAGGGTGGAGCAATGTAGAGGTATAATAAGAGATTTGTATATATATATATATATATATATATATATATATATATGTATCAAGTCTCAAACAAAAAATGATTAAAGGCATCTGGGTTTAACTTTGCCCCTTCGAGTTTCTCCGGTAACATAGGAGAACGGGCAAAATGGTAAGTGATACGAGACTGATTCCTGACCTCAGCTCAAGAGGCAGGCACTTCGAGGGTGTACTTATAAACAACCCAGTCAAAAGTGCAAACTGCCTATCTCGTATTACCTCCTCTCCAAGCCACAAGATCTCGTATTACCCCTCCTCCGAGCCGCAAGACGCAAAAGTGCGGCAGACCAACCCAAGGTTTTACCTTGCGAGGCCGCCCCCCCCCATCCACCTCCCCACCCACCTCAGCGGGAGTAAGTTGGGTATATAACTCGATGACCCGTGTAAACGTGGCTTTTTGTTCGTTCCCACCGAAGATACAAGAAAGTCACCGGTCGACAGAAGATTTTTCGAGCTTGACAAGAAGCCTCAAAAATCACCGGTACAAAATTAGTGCCATTTAAGGAGAATTTGCAGTCCTTGTACAATACCAAGTTGTACCAAGGAAGCTCGGCGCCGTTTGAGCCCCAAGATTAGTGAGTATCAACCTAAACATATTGAGGACTCCAAATCTTAGTCTATCTAAGTTTGACAACTCCAAACTAGATAGATTTCTGATCTAAAATCGAAATTATATAAGCGAGACCCAAATCGCTAGAAAAGACTATAAACATATCTCAAGATTAGAAACCTTTTCAAGGTCATAAACGTACAAAGACCAATCCGACTCATCGGCGTCTTTGTTTTGATTCTCTTACGCCAACTCGGAAATTCCGTCTGACGTCACTTATCCCCCTCTAGGCCAGAGTAGCGCCATCTTCGGGAGCCAACTGCAAACTACTCAAGCTACGCCTCTCAGGAACAAAAACCTCTGAAGATATTCTAACTAGAAAACTGGTATTAATCTCCATTACCGTAAGTAAGTAAAGAATAATCCTGTTATATATGTCCCCGTGCATAAAAATTAGTTTAGCAGATGGCTGGCCAAAGTCAACGCTATTAACTTAAAAATTGTTCCTCCGTAAAATTTTATCTCTCCTCGAGCCTCGAGAGCTAGTCCTGTAATCTCATTTGCTTTTTATACGTGTGTTAGATCTGTGTGTTTTAATAGTAATTAGTGGGGTGGGTTATATTTATTAAAGTCTATTTTTCTTTAGTAAATGCACTGTTTTAATTATCTCCGAACGAGTTGAAGTGGCAATATTTGATAAGGTAAAGAAAGAAACCCAGTTTATTTATTCACTAGAATAAAAATCAAGTTTAGCACTCTTAGAGCCTAATCCTCAAGCGATCATCGAGGCACGAACTTACGCCTCTTGTTAAAGTTATTTGGTTTATTAAAAGTTAATAAAACAAATAAATTTTATATTAGTTCGGCATTCTACGACAGTAAGGTAACACTACTGAGATTCTGGACAAAGTCAAATGGTAAATAAGATACTGAACTACATGCAACTTCCTGGAGGATTACTTCACTTAATCAAACCTAATATAAAAGTGTTCCAAGGTTTCCCGAAAGAAAAAAATTATGAAGATTCTTCATAAAGATAAAAAAAAGGTTTCTTAAGTAAAAAAACATTACCTTGGGAGATTTACCTTCGCCACTCCACATTAACAATAGCATTAATCAGAGACAGAAGATTGGGATGGACTTGAAAGTACTTCTTGCAATGTTTCTGTATTTCTATCTTGCTCCCCCGATCTCGATTGATTCCAACAAAATATCTGCAATAGAGGACAAAATTGTACTACATATATACTGAAAATATTGAATTTTTCTACCAATATCGTTATAAATTTCAATTCTAATATAGGAGCTATAACTAGATCGTAGAGCATACCTGAATCTTAAAAACAATATGCTCTGTAATTTTAGCGAAAGAAAAGGAAAATCTATTTACTGTTAACAAGGGAGTGGTTCTGGACATATTTAAATATATTTTATATATTTTTATAATATGCATTACCTTTGAATGAATTCTAGTGAGATGCATAATCAATACGGCAAATTATATTCAGGTTGTCGTAGGAGGCCAACCACATAGCTACCCAGTAGTAAATGTAGCGATATGGTCAGTGACAACAACACCATCAATTAACAGCATATATCCATCTGGTTGTTGTTAGCCTTGATTCCCCCTGGAAGTATTAAAAAAAATAATATAGCCACCTCTTCTAATGGTTTCATGATTGGCTAAACATCTCTTCCCCTACCTTCAATGTTTTATGCTCATGAAAGAATTTATTTTAGATATATAACCACTTCCAACTCAAGCATCTCCAATCAAAAGACCCATGTAATAATAACAATAATTGTTTGGCCTCTTAAAAAATATAACCCACCAATTTTTGTACAGACCACTAGATACTTCGCTATTATATATTTATAGCAAATATGGTCACATTTTCTTCGTGTTTATTAAGCATATAGGAAGCAATTAATAACTTTGTTAATGGAAAAGAAATCTACAAATATCTATAGTGCTCAGAGTTGGAATTCTCCAGATCCTTCCATTCCAAATCATTACTCAGAAAATTTAGAACTAGGTTTGATAATTATGTTAGGAAATACCAGGTCTGTTAAGGATAAAGACGATTAGATTTAACTTACCAAATCCTATGAAAGATGGTGTTTGAGGAAGGTCCTTCTCAAATTCAGGCCTAGATGCAGTTGGCTGAGAGGCAACGCGGGCTCGGAGTGTAAACAAAGTGACAGTTACACATCATGATGCGCATGTACTAATATTCTGTTTCTATTGTTCTCATCATACTTCTTGAAAAGTTGATGATACTAATTTAATAAACTGAGATAACGAAATATATAACTTACCTTGGGTCATTGAAATATATACGGTTAAATGTCCCAGTTTCCTTTTTTCTTTATTTTATTATGAATAATTTTCATTTTCCCTTGGTGAAAAATTTGTAAGATAAATACGTATTGGCGAACTAATGCATTACATGGTAACGTTTAAAGTAAAGATGTCAGATGTCGCAATAAAAAATATGCAAGCCAAATAACGTGAAAAAAGCAATTAAAACATGTTCTCATGGCTATTGGTGCATCAGTAACAAATTAGTATTATATTCCAAATATTTTATAACGCATAACATCGAAAACAAATGCTTAACAACGCAGACTTAAGAAAGTGTAATTATACATGTATGATTAACAGTTGCTTTTTTTACCAAAAAGAGAACCTGGTAATACTTGAATACTCTTTTCAACAATTTTCCAAGTTTTCAATCACAGATACATTACATTTCGATTATTTATGTATTCTTTATTGTATTTTTGTTTTTTTCTCCCCCAAATTTTCCATTGTAACTCACTGATGCAAAAATCTAGAACCTTGATTTAAGGGTGACTTGGAAAAGGTAATTTATTTATAGAAACATTTCTATTTTCTTAAAGGGTAAATCGTGGAACAATGGGAAGCCATCAGCATAAATACACTTTGCTTTTTAAATTTGCCCTTTATCTTACCCATCATTTTTAACAGTGTAGTATCATGGAAGAGGAAGTAATCCTGAACAAGTCATCTCGTTTTACAAGTATTAAGATAATAATTTAATTTAGACAAAGTGAGAAATATTTTATGAAAGAAAAAACACATAATTTTGAAGATGGGTCTATTTTTTATATTCATCCTCCATATTACATACAAAAAATTCGACCGAAGTCTTTTGAAATATGGAAACAAAAATATAACCCCTTTCTAACCCTGAAGTTTTGCGTGAACATACAAAACGTTAAAATATTACTGCGCATTTCCTATAAAAACCCTCGATACAAAATTTTCTTTCAATTTTACCTTGAATCAATTCTGTAAAGTTTACTCCATCGAGTTGAATTTACAGAGACTGATCATGTTTGTGAAATTGAACCAATCAAAGAGCAAAACTTTAACTTGTCAAAAATCATGGACGAAACTGATTGGTGATTTTATACTCGCATCAACCTGATCCACTTCATAATTTTCCCATGTATTAGAATAGAATGATTGATAACTCGCGATAAAGAAGATTAAAAGGAAAGAGCACTGAATTCTATATTATTTGATTATAATATAAAGAAAACAATAAATGTTTTTTATATAAGTAATGATATCAAGGCATTTATGCCTTTTCACAGGGACGAAATTTTGAAAGAAGAAAATAAACTAGTTTTAAAAGAATAATTGTTTTAAAGCGAAAAATAAAGAAGTCTTTTGGTCTCGTCGCATTTAAGGAGCAGCTCGTGAATGGAACATAGTGGAAAGTTAATAGTTTAAGGTGATTACTTATGGCTGGGGAGTGTATACGCGCGTAACTCTCCCGATACTGAATTATGTACACAAAGAAAGTCGATCCGTTTGCTTGGCATGGGTTTTGAGGTGTAATGTGGGGGCAACAATGGAATTACAAAGACCTATAAGAAGAAAAATGCCTATTTAATTTAGTGCAGGAAATTTAGTGAAAAGCAGATTTTATCAAACCCTCTTTTCTACACTGTTTATTCTGGGAAGAGGAAAATTGAAGATGTATTTAGATATTTAATAATAAAAACAAAATTGATGACAAGGTGTATTATAACAATCTGAATAAATCAAAATCTTTTAATTTCTTTTTAAAAAATAGCAATCATAAATATTCAGAATTCCTCTTCATTATAAGTTAGGTAACCCTTAAGCCTAAATATATAGGGAGTAATTTTATGTTTGAATATCATTGTTTTTAATTACTTGCTTATTAGTTATTCTAAATCACATTGATTGCTAACATAAATAATAGAACGACTGCCACGTCCACATAAATCGAGCCTTCGTTCATTTCCACCTCCTCACATAACGGAGGAAATTCTTTGAACTCTACACCTTAACTCTACATTTACTCTTTTATGCAGGAATATTCTTGCATATTTGCATAAATCATTTATCTCAGTCTAATATATTACTAAAGAGTCCCTTAAATGCTAATGCCAAATTGGTCGAGGTGATGCTTCACATTATTATTAAAATGTACTATCATATTCAGGTGTAATGCATATCTTATAAGTTTCGTTGGATTCATAAGACAAAGACTAATGAATGATCGTTTTACATAGTATAACACTGGTGTGCGTCAAAAATGTATCTTAGGTTTTCTATAGTGTTTTTTTAATAAAATTGACCTCCTAAATCCGAATCTGTCATCTATTTTTCTCTATTATCTTCAGTTTTTGCGATACAATGGGTGATAATAATTTTATAGTTTATACATCTCCTATATTACATCAAATTTCAATAGTTTTTGCACTGCTCTATTCGCAGTAAATTTTGTGTACATTTTAAGTAACTATGCAAATAGGTTTATATTTTGCTGGTTAAAAATTCCTTAGCATTATAATAATAAGAATAATAATAATAGTGGTTGAGTTAAAAATGAACAGAAAATGTAAGAATAGCTCCAACAGATTTTGCTATGTTTGCGGCAAAGTGACTTTTCCCGAGCAGCAAAGTACAATCCCTCCTGTAATTAAATCTTTGTATCATGCATATATGGAGTAAGGCTAAGAGATCAAGATAAAATTTTTGCACCATATATATGCTGCAAGGGATGCTACATAAGTTTAAGACGCTGGAGTCAGGGCGAACAGAAGTCCCTCTTTTTTGGTGTTCCCATGGTGTGGAGAGATGGCAAGGACCACACTACGGACTGCTATTTTTGCATGACAAATCTTAAAGGTGAGCATTGTATCAAGTATTTAAGCTTTCTGTATTATACTGGCTCCTAAAATTTCATTATTATGCAAAGACTTAGCATAAAATTAAAAATAACATAGTTCACTTCAGCATGAACATATCCTTTACTAAACATTTATGTACTATCTGCAACTTCAAATCAATTTCTTTATGTAATATGCAATTATATTTTCCACAGGTGTAAATAAGAAGAATAAACATAGTGTGGCATATCCGCATGTTCCTTCTGCCATCAAACCCCTGCCCCATGGCCCAGGAATTTCTATACCTTCTCCCCCTGAACATATAGAGGTACATGAAGAGATTAATATGGAAGTTGACCAAGATTATTAGACATTTGAGTCTTATCAGGTTTCCACACATGATATGGTCGCAAGACCATTCACTCAAGTTCAGTTAAATGACATAACCAGGGATCTGGGGGTTTCAAAGGCGAATACACAACTTCTTGGCTCTCGACTTTGTGAAAGTAATCTTCTCGCTTAAGAAACAACATTTAGGGGGGTACAGAAATAGAGAACAAGAGTTTCTTAGCTATTTTTTACAGCATTCTTCCAGCTCTATAGTATACTGCGCCAATATTAAAGGACTTGTTGAGGCCCTTGGAATTTCCTACAACCCATTAGAATGGAGACTGTTCATAGAAGTTTGAAAGCTGTGTTACTGAATATTGGCAACAAGATAGCTTCCGTTCCTATAGGCCATTTAATCCAACTTACTGAAAGTTATGAAAATATGAAAAAATTGCTGGATGCAATAAATTACTCTAGCTACAAGTGGAGGATATGTGGTGACTTAAAGGTTCGATCATTTTACACTTGGCATTTCTAAGCTTTTTGATATTGACATTTTGATTTTTAATTGTTAATACTTGTATACACCTTTTGGTCAACTTACATTTTACAAGAATGCAAATCTGGAAATCATTTGTAATTTTTGAGTTATATTTTTTGTTGAAGTGTGTCCCTATAGGTTAATGCATCCTATTGGGTTAATGGGGAACTAATCCTAATTGAGAAGGTATACAACACAACTCAATAAACTCAAAATAAGATGTACATATATCCAATTAGTTCCAATACGATGATTTAATGCATCGTCATACAGGATTTTTCAGTACATATTCATATTCTTATTGTTTTAAGAAAATTACTTTGAATTTGTTTTTAGAAATATTACACTGAATTTACATACCGTGCTAAATTTTTTTCAAGGTAGTGTCTCTTACGCTTGGGACGCAAACAGGCTACACGAAGCATCCCTGTTTCCTATGTTTATGGCACAGTCGTGCAGATAGTATGCACTATGAGAAGAAGGTTTGGCCTCCACGAGAAGCATTTAGAATTAGATCAAACAATGTGATAGCTGAACCTTTAGTGCCTCCTCAAAAAATACTCCTCCCCTCTCTGCATATATATATCTTGGCATAATGAAAAATTATGTCAAAATCCTTAATAAAGTAGGCCAAGCTTTTAAATTTCTTCTTCAAAAATTTCCACAAATCAGTGACGCTAAGCTCCATGGGGGAATTTTTGATGGACTTCAAATCAGGAACTTGATCAGCAATTTGATGCATCAATGAAGGACATAGAAAAAGATGCCTGGAAAGCTTTCAAAGCTCTAGTTAACAATTTTCTAGGCAATAAAAGAAGCCTAGAAGAATATGTTGCCCTGGTCAATCAGCTCTTAACAAGTCTCAAACATTTGGGAGCTTGAATGTCTATAAAAATACACTTTTTACAGTCCCATCTGGATTATTTTCCCGACAACTGCGGGGATTACAGTAAAGAACAGGGGCAAAGATTCCACCAGGACATAAAAACAATGGAATCCAGGTACCATTGTTAATGGAACGGAAACATGCTTGCTGACTACTTTTGGTGTTTGAAGCGTGATGCACCAGGTGACAGGCACAAACCAAAATCGTCAAGGGCGTCTGTTCTTTGAAATTAAAATTATTTTCTTTATTATGTTGCATTCTTTTATTTTTTTTTATTCAAAGAATTATAGTTTACATACGTGTATTCCTGTTTATATGATATAACAGTAATAATGCCTTATTAGATAGAGAAAGCTTTTTTGAAAAAAAAATTCAGAAAAATTGAGGTAATCTCAATGAAAATGGTGTATGCTGTACTGAAAAAATCTGGCCTGATTGAACAAATATACATTCATTTTTGAGCTCAGGAGGTTGGATTCATTAAGAAACCACAAAGAAATCCTGGGGAACCTAAAAAAAAATTTCAAACGCAGGCCTGTGTAATCCTTAATTTTTTAAATTGATTCATATTCATTCTCAGTTCTAATATTGAAGTTTGGCCCGCATCATTTTAGATATAAATAAAAAACATTTTCATTTATATACGAGAAATTCTATAAATTGAAATCATTGGAGCCTTGTTTAGGATGAGAGAAAAATCCGTCAACGGATAACCATCCTGATAGTTCATCTGATAAAATCAATACAGATAAATGCAAAGTAACTTAGTTATTTAACGTATAGTTCAATTTTTCAACGCAACTTTTTCTAAGCCTTTTCAGTATATTCTCTGTAGAATTCTATATCAAAGAGGCATCAAGATTTCTATCGCTGATACTGCTTTAGAAGATGTTATTGGCAATAATTTGTGAAAGTAATGATTTGCTAACCCTTCTTCCATGTATGGCCCTATAATCTAAGTCAAATGAAGAGAAAAATCTGTAGCTAATTAACGCATAAAACTAACTTCTACTCGTAATTTAACTAAACCGTTTTAAGGTTTGACTTAAGAGCTTATTGAAGATTAGGGAAAATATTTTGCTTAAAATGATAGAAAGAAAAGAGGAAATTAAAGAGATTAATTTGTTTACTTAATTTACTTCGAAGGTGTTACGAATAACAGAGAGGCGGCGCTCACTAGCCTTGTACTCGTAGATAAAACGTTTGATTTCTGACGTCGAGGCTTGCGTTCAAACCCAACCAACAGACACAAATATTTCATCGAGGTTTGAGAAGCATCCATTTGAACGGACACGGTCAATAATAAGCTGCGCACTCATGATGACGCAGATAGCCAATTTCAACAACGCTGTCATTCCATGCGGTTTTCATAGCAAAACATTTTGTCTCAACTGTTTCGATAAACTGCCGATGGAGTAATATTGCACCCAATAGAAGATATCGTATCCACATATTCCTACTCTGGAAAGGTCTTCCTAGTGCTATTTACTCACAATAATGATAAAATACGAATATTGGCTTTGGGGTATCAGAATAGATTTCTTAATTAAAAATAAACCTTATGATGCTCCTTCCGGTATAAGAATGATCCAAAAGCAGCTATTTAATTGTAGTGTAAACTAACTATGTATTTATGTAAGCAGTTTAAGTAAAGATGTTTCAAAAGAGGTTCAAATGTATTAAATATTTAAGCTGTTTTAGAAAATATTGGAGAAAATAAAAATTACAAATAGATCGATATTAAAAATATTTAAGATAAGCTTTAGTAAATTTAGGAAAGTTAAGAGTTCAAACGAAAGAAAAGTGGGTTTCCTAAGCGTTTGTAAGAAGGAAGGCAATAAGTCGCGCTTTTAGAAAGAGATAAGATTCCTTGTTACAAATATTAAAGTATTTTATTAACAAATGGATTACTCGGTGTACATATAGTAAAAACTTAGCGATATCCGTGTTCTTCAAAGAATGTTATGTTTGTAGTGTAGTGGAATAGGTAGGGCTTACTGATTGAACCCCATTTATGATATATTTAATTTTAGGTAAAATAAGTGAATTAAACATAATGAATTTCTCCTTCAGATTAAAATCATAAAAAATTAGTTTTAATTAAGAGACAGATAATTAAAGAGTGATTAATTCTACCTCAATATGGAATAATAAGTTTGTATGTCAGGATAAACATTAATTCTGTACGTTAATCGAAGTTATTTATTACCTTAAGATTGGCGGAATCTGGGCAAATTTCACATCAAAAGGGGAAAACTTATCCTATACCTAAGGATTTACTAAATAGAAGAGGTATTATTGGATTAGTGATAAAAGCCTCACGTTACAAATTAAATTGTGGCCATTATTATTGGAAGAATAGTTCTTCTATCTTTTGGAAGAGTTATTCAGGACAGATGTGGGTAGAGTTAATCCTTCATCGGTTAAATCGTAAAAGTTTTAACTGAAGTTAACGAAAGCTTTGACTATAATTATAGACAAATTATGAAAAATCGTTAATGAAACTTAATATCAATAATAAATTAATATTAATATTATATTTCTTTATTATTTTCTGTCCTCTAGTTTTTGGCCTTTAGAAAACTGTTAGTTTTGAGGCAAAAACAACGTCTTCTGTATTGTTTTATTAAAATACATTTATAATTAACGTTAATCTTTTACGGTAACTTCAGTTATACTTTTAGAGAATTAAAAGATTATCGATTAAGTTGTGCCTACCTAAACCTCATGATTAGTAGAAGAAAAGGCAAAAAAGGACTTGGTGTTTCTGATTTAGATGAAGCTCATGGGTGAAATATGAGTTGGTGGCAAGTAATTATCTAGTTCTTTCGTTATGGTACTAAATTAACTGTTAAATGGTCGGACAATGTCAGTAGAAATATCGTCTTACCTGCCTTTTCAGTTAAGCTCAGGTTAAAAGTGGTTGGAAGAATTGTTGATTTATAGTTTGATCAACGTTTTACGTTTGGCTTGGTAATAAAAGATTCATGATTACAAATTGTAATGCATCTCCTTTCATTTGGCTCAGAGTAAAATAGATATTAATAATATTTGGTAAGTGTTGTCAGCAATAAAGGAAGTATCCCAGTTTTGCTCTTTTAAGATTGTTTGTCTATCATTAATACATTTGAGTGAAATTTGTTAATACAAGAATGGGGATTGAGTGAAGTAGGGAAAAACTTGGAGTAATAAAGGAAGTTTGCATTGTTTATGGCATGGAAAGAATTACACTGGTCAACAAAACTAAAAACAAAACCAATCTAATTTTAAAACTGACTCGGGGTAATTTAGGGGTTATGAATTCAAATCTGACATCAAATTTGCGCTATATCATCATGTTTTGCAAAATTTGTTCTCTATACCCATTTATCTTTATTAAATTTGACCATAAAATCAGACAATTATGTAAGATCAAGAAAGTGAAAAGCTTTGCGACACTGAAATAGTAAAAGAAAATTGTAGTTTGTATGACTACTTCTCATGATTGAAAACAAACGAATTTTCTTTAATTTGCTTCGACTGTCAGACGAGGTTTATTTTTATCTAAATAGAAACGATCATTCTAAAAAGACTTTTAGATTTAAAAAAATATAAGGTTGGATGGTCTTGTTATAAAATATTTAACTATGCACATTGACGTCTTAAATAAAGTTGGAAGGTGTTAAAATGACTTTAATAATTTCCTGTAGCTAAATTTGGTTTCACTAGATGGTAATCATCTATATACACTATGACTGGTAAGAGATTTGTTGCTAAAACTCATTGAGATGAGAATATTTGGTCGCAATGCTAGATAAGACTGAGTTTCTAGAAGTCTTTAAATAAATGTATTCCGTGATTGTTATTTATAGTTTTTCATAAGACAATATAAACAAAACTATATATCCTAAATAACAGTAAAAAATGAACAAGCAATAGTAATATTAGATTACCCCAATGGGCTGTGTGAAAAACGGAAACTCCAAAGTTCATTTCGCGGTACAATAATTGGATCATAAAAATAAGGTAATCTTGACCACTTCTTTTAGTTCTAAAACTATGTATGATTTAGTAATTAAATTTTGATAATTGAAAAAAGTAAAATATAAATAACATATAAGTAAAATATAAAAAATATATAAATCAAATTCCTTATTTATAATTTGGGGGTTGGTCTATCTACCTCTGCTATGACCTCATTATGGTCCGCATAAATGATGACTTATTAACGCCTAAAGAGTGAAAAAATTTGGAGACAAAAATATAACCCCGTTTCCAACCTTAAACTTCTACGAAAACGTCAAAAACGTTGACTGAATCAGTCGCATATCATATATATGATATCTGAGAACTAATAACAAAACTTTTATATGGTTGCTTTTATGTCGGCTAAATTTGCTAAATTTTCTCCTACGAAATGATTTTACAGACACTGAACGTTTATTGAATCACTGAGCATAAGTTTCTCGATTGTCATAAATCCTGGAAAATAGTGATTGGAGATTTGAATATTATATACTCCCATCTACCTTTCTCAATCCATAATTTTCCCCAAGTATTAGAAAAAGATGATTGATAACTCGTGGTAACGAAGATTAAAAAGCTATAGTAGTAAATAATAGAATTGGTAATTAAAATATAAAGAAAAATAAAGACATGTAAAATCTAAAATTAAAAGAAGATACAGACAAACTAAATTGGAGAAAATTCTTTTTTAAATACAAAAAATAAGAAAGGCATTTGCCTTCCCTTGAAATTGAGAAAGGGGTCGTAAAGGAAAAATAGTGTTGAGTAAATAGCTCAAGTTGATTACTCATGTCTAGGGACCGGGTAAACGCGTAACTCTCAGGATTCTGATTACTTTATCAAAAGAAACCGTCCCACCGACTCTCTACTGAAAAGACGTGCTCGCTCTGTGCTCCCACTAATTTCACTGTGCTCAGAATTTATCGTGCCTCTGCTACTGAATACTTTTATATATATCTACTGTGCCTATTCAATATTCGTCGCCGTATTATAAAGTTCGACCTTTCAATAACCGTATACAGTATATTAGCTAGTGCAGCTTGTTTTCTAAATTAGTGTGAATTAAAAAAAACAAAACAAAAAAAAACCGACAATGCCCGTTATAAAGATCGAATGCTCAAGGTGCGCTGCTTCATTTAATAAGGAAATTTACGTTCCCTCGAACCTTGAGCAAATTAGAATATGTCGCTTTTGTATGTTGAACGAAGCGTTTGAACGCAAGTTGTCAAGTGCGATCAGCGAGATCAAACTTGAATTAAATACCGTTGCAAGGGATGTGATCTCGACTAACCGTAAAGTCGATGACTTAAATTCCAAACTACATTCTGCTATTCACGACATGCGCGGGAGGGAAAATAGTAATAGAGATAGGCGGCCTTCAAATTCGAATCATCAGGTAATTGTTGACGAGCAACAACGAATTTTAAACTCGTTTAGGCCTCAGGATTCGCAATTTCGAAGTGTTAGAAATGGGGCTAGACCAACGAGGGATCAGAACTTCGTTTTACCCTGTTCGAACCCTTTCGCGTTGCTAACTCCTATCGAGGGGGAAGAGGAAACCGTTTTAATGGGGCACTCCTTAATTATAAGGCAGGATCAGGAGTTTGCTGCGCGTAACCCTTCTAAGCGTAAGCGCTTTTGCTATCCCGGTGGCCGCATTAACAACGTGGCCGCCGAGATCGAGAAATTGGAAGATACGCGTGGTGAACGAACGATCATCACGATGGTAGGGGGCAACGACGTCCATAGGTATGACAGCACCCCGGAAGATATAGTTTATCGTGCCAGAACCATGATAGATACGGCGAAATCCAAAGCAACCAACGTGGGAATTATTGGTGTTCTCCCCAGACTTAAATCCACGTTGCGCCTCCAATCTAGAGCGATCTATACTAACGAATGTCTTAAGCGGTTGTGTCGAGAAACTGGTGTTAGCTTTTTTAACGTATGGGATTCATTCCAGGACCAACCGTCACTTTTCCAAAAGGACGGAATTCACCTAAGCGATGTGGGTAATAGTCGGCTGGGTAGGATCTTAGACGAGTCCGTACGTAGCATTTTAGGTAGGAGAGTTGCGCGGCCACGTGATGCCGATGCGCCGGGCCGGCCCGCGCGTGAAGGGGGCACTATCGACGGGGTGCAGGGAAACGGAACGGATCTGAGTGTTATAGAAGAGTTAACGTAAAGCGCAAACTGGGATGCATATATGCGAATGTTCGTAGCTTAAAAAATAAAATTGCCGAAATAAAAGCCGTTATTCTAGAGGGTGATTTCGACCTCGTATTCCTAAGTGAAACATGGTTAGACACTCATACGGGGATCAGTGTTTGTGAGTTCGATTTAGCGGGGTACAAAATTCATTACAGAAATAGACAAACCGGTAGAGGAGGGGGCGTATTAATGTATATAAAAGTGGATCTAAACGCCATAACGATGGACTCGTCTAAGGATGATATGCGAAGTGATGCTTTATTAGTCCAGCTAAGTTTAGATGCTATAAATAAAATTAACTTAGTCGTAGTATATCGTCCGCCTTGCCAATTGGAAAGAGAAGATGCTGCACTCTTCGATACGCTTACGTCTTGGATTAGAAAAGGAACCACATTAGTCTGCGGCGATTTTAATTGACCTAATGTTAACTTTAGCAACCTTACTTCTGATAAACCGGGGGAGAGGCTATTAAACTTTATGTTGGAGAATTTTCTCGTACAAAAAGTGGAAGAGCCTACTCGTGATAGCAATATTCTTGATTTGATCATGGCAACCGATGAGTCATTGTTAGAAAACGTACGTGTGGGTGAACATTTAGCTTCCAGCGACCATAATGCGATTAGATTCGAACTAAACACCTGCGTAGAAGTTAGAATGAGTTCGCAGCTCATCCCTCGTTTTGGTAGCTGTGATTTCGATATTTTTCGCGAAAGGATTAAGGATATAGACTGGGGAAAACGATTCGAGAACAGGTCGGTAGGAGAGATGTACGCAGAACTTCGATGTACGCTGCTTCGTGTGAATTCTGATTTGGTTAAGTATGTGCGTAAGAGCGGGAAGTCGGTGAGAGCTCCGTGGCTTAGTCCGTTAATACTACGTTTAATCCGGGACTGAAATAGAAAATTTAAAATTCATAAAAACAATGGGTCAGTTATAAGTCTGCAAAATTACATAGATTCTCGTAGGGAAGTTAAACGTGCGGTCAGAGATGCGAAGAGGAAGTATGAAATAAACCTCGCAAAGGATTCGAAGAATGAACGGAAACTGTTTTATGGGTACGTAAATAATAGGAAACCCGTAAAAGGATCGATAGGGCCGATCAAAGATAAGGATGGTCAGGTGACTGAAATTCCGACAGAAATGTCCAAAATTTTAAATGAGCATTTTACGAGCGTGTTTACTGTGGAAGATTCTTCCGAATTGGAATCGTATCGTTAATTGAGGAAGTTCGTAGTGCTGATAATTGCATATCCGATGTAACTATAAATGACGAGGAAATCCTTAAATTTATTAAGCTAATAAAAAAGTCAAAATCTCCGGGCCCCGATGGGGTATATCCAATTCATTTAAAGGAGCTTCAAAATGAACTCGTTAAGCCATTGCGTGAAATTTTCAATCGCTCATTAGAGGATGGCGTAGTTCCGTTGGATTTCAAGCGAGCAAACGTTACACCTATATTTAAGAAGGGGAATAGATTTGAAGCAACGAATTTTCAGCCTATTAGTCTAACTTCGGTAGTTGGGAAGCTTTTAGAATCTGTAATTAAAGATAGAATAGTGAGCCACCTCGAGGCAAATAAGCTGATTAACGATACCCAACATGGATTTAGGCGTGCGAGATCGTGCTTGACTAACTTGCTCGAATTCTTCCACAAAATGATTTGCGTGTACGATGAAAGCAAATCTGTAGACGTAATATATTTAGACTTTAAAAAGGCGTTCGACACCGTCCCCCACCAAAGGTTATTAATGAAAGTTAAAGCGATTGGGGTGACTAGTAAGATTTTAAACTGGATTAGAAATTGGCTGAAAGATCGCTCGCAGCGGGTGGTAATAAATGGGGAATGTTCAGATTGGGCCAGCGTTAGTAGTGGGGTACCGCAGGGCTCTGTTTTATGCCCTTTATTGTTTTTAATTTATATTAACGATTTAGATAAAGGCATACTTAGTCGGATTTCGAAATTTGCGGACGACACGAAGCTGGGCAATCGTGCCTATGTAAGATCGGATGTCGATAAATTGCAGGGGGACCTAAACTCGATTGCCAATTGGGCGGACAAGTGGCAAATGGAATTTAATTTAAGCAAATGCAAGGTAATGCAATTGGGTTGCCATAATTTAAGAGTAGAATATACCATGAAAGGCCAAGTCCTCGACGCGGTTAAATTAGAAAAAGACTTGGGAGTATTAGTCTCAGACGATTTTAAATTCTCGAAGCAATGCGCGGATGCGTGTAAAAAAGCAAATCGCGTTTTGGGTTATATCGCGCGTAATTTCACCTTCAAATCTAAGGATGTAATTTTACCTTTATATAAATCCCTTGTGCGGCCACTTCTCGAATACGCTGTTCAATTTTGGGCTCCATATTTAATGAAAGATATCGCGCAATTAGAAAGAGTGCAGCGTAGGGCTACGAAATTAATTCCAGAGCTGAGGAATATATCATACGAGGAAAGGCTCAGGGCTTTAGATTTGCCATCGCTAGAACGCAGAAGATTACGTGGCCAGCTAATAGAAGTATTTAAAATGCTAAAGGGTTTCTCAAACGTTGACTTTCGCAATCTGTTCGAACTGGATCATAGGGGAAATACTCGTCAGCATGGGTTAAAATTAGTGAACAAGCGTTTTAACACTAGTATAGCCCAAAACTATTTTACATTTAAAGTTACTCAAAATTGGAATCGGCTGCCCACCCAAGTAGTAGATAGCACTTCGGTTAATATGTTCAAAAATCGTCTCGCCTGCATTTGAATAGTTTAAATATAACGTAGTTGAGCACTGTGAATTTAAACGTCCTTGCAGAAAGAGAGTTTGGAGCGGAGGTTTAAGGATATGAAATTATGATGACTAAAAATGATGCCGGCGATTCTCTGCATGTGTAGCTTAGATGTCCCATTTCTTTTCCGCCTATCCTATAAGTAGTCTCTATCCCTAAATTAGCTTTTCACCACTAGCAGTCGAATGGCTGCGGAAGATGAGAAGAAAAACTTTCTATCTCCCCCGACCCCTAGTTTGATTAGTTAAAATTGCACGATAATGTACACATGTAGATAAGTGTGTACAGTAGATAGTATTAAAAAAAAAGAAAAAAAAGAGCATGTTAGAGATACACTCGTAGATAAGGGTGTATCGTAGTTTTTGATTTAGTGTAGCGGACTAGCCTCGAGCGGACCTTAGGGTCTTTGCTGGTCCTAGATTCTGTAGTTCTGTAGTTCTGTAGTTGCTCTGCAGATCCTCGGCAAGGGGAAAGAGAAGGAAGAAAAATACACCAAGATAAAAAAACGCCCCTCGAATTCAGTGAAAGAAATTTATTGACAAGGAGATTTTATGGAAGCCATTTGCCTCCACTCTTTATCATAAGAAAAGGAAGATTGATTTATATATTAAATAAGAAATGAAATTTATCACAAAATCGATTTGAGGTAACCGATATCTATTAAAAGATACCAAAGAAATTGAATATTTAACTCTAGCAGAATAGTGTCAAGGGAGGAGTACTTCCAATAGAAAAAAATGGACCTTATCACATACCTAAAAATACTAATTGTTTCCAATAAAATAATCGTCAGAGTTCAGCTTCATTTTTACTTACGAGACTTTGAATGGTCAAAATATTGGGATCAGTTTATGTTTAAATATCATTGTTTTGCTAAATCACAGTCATCGTTGATAATGATGATATATGAACAGCCAAGACCACATCAAAAAACCATCAGTCCATGCAGAATTAAAAAGCCTAAGTACCATCTTAATGATATGTTCATAGATCCTTTATCTTGGTCTAATAAATTACTTAAAAAACAAGTTTCCCCCAAGGATAGTTCCAATTTGGGCCAAGAAAACTCACTACTCATAAAAAATAGACAAACCTACTTAGATCTTACGAGTTGCTTTTGTTTCCAAACATGCAGAATAATGATTTGGTTTTATTATACTCCTTAATATTTAAACTTTATTTGGTTTCCTAAAATATTTTTTCATTTATATATGCAAATAAACGAAAAAAATAATGCATTTTTTAACGATTAGTATCATTCATCAACGCGACTTTTTTCACCCTTTTCACCGTAATTCTGTGTAGACTTCTCTTTTGATTATTTTTTTACTCAAGGTACTTTGAAGATGATTCAAGTGACGAAAACAAGAGTTCTATATCCTTCTAGATATGACTTTGGATTTCGTACGTCGAGGCACGAGTTCAAACCCAACCAACAAAAAACTATTTCAGATGAGTTTATAGCTGCCACCCTTTGAATGGATATATTCGAGGGGATAAGTGGCTGCGAATTCATCCTGATGCAGATAGACAATCACAAAAACGCTACTCTTCCATCCCGTTTTCACGCCAAAACATACTGTCATATGTTTCGAAACACTGCCGATGGGGACATATTACACTTTATTCTGAGTTCATAAAGGTTCTTACCGATAATTGGCCCCTAGCCCTTTCACATTCCCGAGCGAGTGTCGTCTAGGTCCTTATGGGTATTTATTTCTTTTTTGTTTTGCCCACGAGACTAGAGATATAGAGCAACATATATAATGAGTAGCTGCTATGCACGTTTTTACTATACCTAAAAAGTTCTATATTATTATAGCTACAAATAAACAAAAGTATAGAATAGAAAAAAGGACATGCGACTGTGTAAGAAAAGGATTTATGGGTAAATGCATGTAAAAAAATCATATATTCTCATGTCAGGAATATAGGAAAGCGAGTGATCTTGGCAACCGCATTATATACATTGCTGGCTAAGAATAGGATTAAGAAGATGTGGTTCCTTGAGAATCACTTTTGATCCGAAATACCTAACATAAAAGTCGAACCAACTAAAGAAATAACAACAATGTACGATCAAGAAACCAAAATCAATGAAGACTCTAGTACCCCTAACAAATCAAGGAGAGAAAAAAATACAAGGAAATTCGCATGAAAGCAGTAAAAATATAGGGCTAAGCGAATCTACTGATGAGTAATTCTCTTTAGAAAGAGCAAAGAAGGAAGAAGTTACCATCAAAGTATTCAAAGAATGTAAATGCAAATGGGCATTTGAGGCAAGACAAGAGATGCAGATCAGAAGGAGGGGGAAAAATTCATATTCGATCATAGAATACGAATCTTCTAAGAAGACTGCGTAAGTCTGAACCATTCTACGTTTCTAGGAATAATAAATGTCAGAGTTAAGGGTCCAGAAGCATAAGCAAGCAAATGAACCACCTGACAGAACTGTGAGGAAATATAAGTAATTCAACTTGGAGAATATTCAACATATTGTAAATAACTATGCAAGGTTGTATCGATAAAACATCAACACTAGAAGTTATTTTCAGGGAGAATGACCCATATATTAGATTGATATTTGATCATGGAGTGAATCTAGAAAGAAAACTGATGGACCCTTTTAATTATACCTTCATTAACATGACCCTGACAGAAGAGCAACATGAAAGTGAAGCAAGTTAACAAAATGGATGAGGCATTCTTGACAATTAAAGTTGAAACATAAGTTAGCAGTGGCTACCAAGCGCCTAGAAAAAAACTGTCTTCACTTACACACTCTATTAATAATACTGGTCTGCGTCAAAAATGTACCTTAGGTTTTCTATAGTGTTTCTTAATAAAATTGACCTTATAAATCCAAATCTCTCATCCGTTTTTCTTTATCACCTCCAGTTTTTGCGATACAGGGGGTGATAATTGTTTTATAGTTTATACATCTCCTATATTACATCAAATTTCAATCGTTTTTGCACTGCTCTATTCGCAGTAAATTTTGTGTACATTTTAAGTAATTATGCAAATAGGTTTATATTTTGCTGGTTAAAAATTCCTTAGCATTATAATAATAAGAATAATAATAATAGTGGTTGAGTTAAAAATGAACAGAAAATGTAAGAATAGCTCCAACAGATTTTGCTATGTTTGCGGCAAAGTGACTTTTCCCGAGCAGCAAAGTACAATCCCTCCTGTAATTAAATTTTTGTATCATGCATATTTTTGAGTAAGGCTAAGAGATGAAGATAAAAGTTTTGCACCACATATCTGCTGCAAGGGATGCTACATAAGTTTAAGACGCTGGAGTTAGGGCAAACAGAAGTCCCTCTCTTTTGGTGTTCCCATGGTGTGGAGAGATGGCAAGTACCACATTACGGACTGCTATTTTTGCATGACAAATCTTAAAGGTGAACATTGTATCAAGTATTTAAGCTTTCTGTATTATACTGGCTCCTGAAAATGTCATTATTATGCGAAGACTTAGCATAAAATTAAAAACTAACATAGTTTACTTCAGCATGAACATATCCTTTACTAAACATTTATGTACTATCTGCAACTCCAAATCAATTCCTTTATGTAATATGCAATTATATTTCCCACAGGTGTAAATAAGAAGAATAAACATAGTGAGGCATATCCGGATGTTCCTTCTGCCATCAAACCCCTGCCCCATGGCCCAGGAATTCCTATACCTTCTCCCCCTGAACATATAGAGGTACATGAAGAGATTAATATGGAAGTTGACCAAGATTATGACACATCTGAGTCTTATCAGGTTTACACACATGATATGGTCGCAAGACCATTCACTCAAGTTCAGTTAAATGACCTGACCAGGGATCTGGCGGTTTCAAAGGCAAATACACAACTTCTTGGCTCTCGACTTTGTGAAAGTAATCTTCTCGCTTAAGAAACAACATTTAGGGGGGTACAGAAATAGAGAACAAGAGTTTTGAAGCTATTTTTTACCGCATTCTTCCAGCTCTTTAGTATACTGCGCTAATATTAAAGGACTTGTTGAGGCCCTTGGAATTCCCTACAATCCATTAAGAATGGAGACTGTTCATAGATTCCTCCAGTAGAAGTTTAAAAGCTGTGTTACTGAATATTGGTAACAAGATAGCTTCCGTTCCTATAGGCCATTCAATCCAACTTACTGAAAGTTATGAAAATATGAAAAAATTGCTGGATGCAATAAATTACTCTAGCTATAAGTGGAGGATATGTGGTGACTTAAAGGTAAGATTATTTTACACTTGGCATTTCTAAGCTTTTTGATATTGACATTTTCATTTTTAATTGTTAATACTTGTATACACCTTTTGGTCAACTTACATTTTACAAGAATGCAAATCTGGAAATCATGAGTAATTTTTGAGTTATATTTTTTGTTGAAGTGTGTCCCTATAGGTTAATGCATCCTATTGGGTTAATGGGGAACTTATCCTAATTGAGAAGGTATACAACACAACTCAATAAACTCAAAATAAGATGTACATATATCCAATTAGTTCCAATACGATGATTTAATGCAACGGAATACAGGATTATTCAGTACATATTCATATTCTTATTGTTTTAAGAAAGATTACTTTGAATTTGTTTTTAGAAATATTACACTGAATTTACATACCTTGCTAAATTCTTTTCAGGTAGTGTCTCTTACGCTTGGGACGCAAACAGGCTACACGAAGCATCCCTGTTGCCTATGTTTATAGGACAGTCGTGCAGATAGTATGCACTATGAGAAGGAGGTTTGGCCTCCACGAGAAGCATTTAGAATTAGATCAAACAATGTGATAGCTAAACCTTTAGTGCCTCCTCAAAAAATACTCCTCCCTCCACTGCATATAAAGCTTGGGATAATGAAAAATTATGTCAAAACCCTTAATAAAGTAGGCCAAGCTTTTAAATTTCTTCTTCAAAAATTTCCACAAATCAGTGACGCTAAGCTCCATGGGGGAATTTTTGATGGACTTCAAATCAGGAACTTGATCAGCAATTTGATGCATCAATGAAGGACATAGAAAAAGATGCCTGGAAAGCTTTTAAAGCTCTAGTTAACAATTTTCTAGGCAATAAAAGAAGCCTAGAAGAATATGTTGCCCTGGTCAATCAGCTCTTAACAAGTCTCAAACATTTGGGAGCTCGAATGTCTATAAAGATACACTTTTTACAGTCCCATCTGGATTATTTTCCCGACAACTGCGGGCATTACAGTAAAGAACAGGGGCAAAGATTCCACCAGGACATAAAAACAATGGAATCCAGGTACCAGTGTGAATGGAATGGGAACATGCTTGCTGACTACTGTTGGTGTTTGAAGCGTGATGCACCAGATGACAGGCACAAACCAAAATCGTCAAGGGCGTCTGTTCTTCGAAATTATAATTATTTTCTTTATTATGTTGCATTTTTTTATTTTTTGTTTATTGAAAGATTTATAGTTTACATACGTGTATTCCTGTTTATATGATATAACACTAATAATGCATTATTAGATAGAGAAAGTTTGTTTTTTTTAAATTCAGAAAAAATGAGGTAATCTCAATGAAAATGGTGTATGCTGTACTGAGAAAATCTGAGCTGATTGAAAAAATATACATTCTTTTTGAGCTCAAGAGGTTGGATTCATTAAGAAACCACAAAAAAATCATGAGGAACATAAAAAAAATTTTCAAACGCAGGCCTGTGTAATCTTTCGCACCTGTCTCCCTGTCTAAATTATGTGGGAGTTCAAGGCCTGGAACAGCTCAAACGGGTACCACACTAGAAACAACAAAGAAACCAATTTTAAATGATGTTCAGAGTAAGAATTTTGAAGAGAATAGGACTGGACATTCCAACATATGTCACAGGCACTACAGCTACAAATCCAGATGTTTGACTAGGTAGCTTCAATATGCCATTTAAAATACACATGCAACCTATTACTCTTAAATTGATTTGGCCCTGAGAGATGGAGACAAAGATTTGGCAACGTCTTGATCAGATAAATGCAATATTAGATGAAAAACTTGATATAAAGAACAATCTGGAGAGAATTTTCCGAAACTACATCATAACAGGACCAGATTTCGAACTAAAAGCTAGGCTCCAGAAAGAGGGCGTTCTCAGGTCTACAAACTATTCAATTTATAGATCATAACTGCCACCACCAATAATGCCTGATTTTCTAAACATACAGTTCGTAATCGGCAGAACCAGCATGCCATTAATTAATATGTGAATGAACTCTTTCATGTAAAGACAAGAGCATTATAGATCAGTAACATTAATAATTACAAAATGAACTGGAAGATGAGAATTAATAGGAGAAAATTTACAATTGTTCCAATCTCCATGAACAAGCGTACAAATAACGCAACGCCTTATTCACCTTTAAGAGGTTTAAACATGAAGAAACTAAGTAAAATATATATGGCATTAGGAACAGAGGCTATCCTGTACCTACCTATCTCAATCAACAGCGACTCCGAAACAAAAAACTGAAACTTCAGAGGATTTAAAATAAGGCTCGCTACCTAATTACTAACAGTTGAAAGAGAGAGGGAGACTCGATCGGAGTCTGCAGGGAGAGAAACCTTCAATATCAACATCGAAAAAAGAGCGTCGATGATATGGATGAAGATAGAAACACCGCCTCCAAAATTGCACAGCACAATAACATCAGAGTAGGTTATTCCTATAATACTCGATTAACCAGCGAAAGAGATCAGCTTAAAATAGAATAGTCACCTATATATAGTTAAATTAAAACTTAGAAAAAAATGAAGATAAAAACAGCAAAAACCGGCATTTACCCTAACCGTAGCAATGCATAACCACTTATTTAAGTCAAACAGGATACCGAAAAGATACCTGTAAATAAAACCGAATTGAATTTAACTATCACAAAATGAACAACCGATTAGTAAAACGATAACAATGAAGACCTAAAGTAAAAAGAAAAAAACAACCATACAAAGTGAAGTAAAGTGTAACAAGTGAACTAAAGTGTAAATAAATGTAATAGTAAAACAATAGTTTAGTAAAAAGTAATAAAAAAACAAATAAAATACTCTGAGTGAAGTAAGCGTAAGAGGAAAACGAAAATCAAAATTAAACAACTATACCGAGTGGGAAAATAAGAAAATAAAAAAATAGTAACCTCATATATAAACGGAAAAACAAGCTCAGTCCTGAGAGCTCAAAAACTATCTTTAAAACACGAATAAAAGAGAAACAGCAAAAAGGTACCAGTTACTTGGCTGTTCACCCACTACCTGTATGATGTTGAAAAAGTGTAATATAAGAACTAAAGGATATGGAAGGAACCGAACGATAAAGGGATGCGTGCTTTGAAATTTACGATAAAATCAGTAGGTCAACAAAATTGAGTCGTTCTATTTTAGCAAACTCTTTTTAATACAAGTAGAAGTTCTAGAAAAATGAATTTTCATCAAAAACTCACTTTCTCACTCCGAACTTTTACTCCGCTCTACTTTTATAGGCTCCAGCCGAATATTTCCCATCTGGGTCCACTTGGACGCTTTGAGGAAGGAGAGTGAGATGTTGAAGAATCGATCAGAGGCCACTCTCTACCATCCTCTCCCATTCGGTAGAGGGGGGGAGGGGGGAGTTGAGAAGGTCCTCTGTTGGCAATGAATCTTTTCCTCCTACATTATCTCCTATCTCGGTATGTATTTCTAACAAATAGGATAAAATCAGAATAGGGATTACAGACGACTCCAACAGTTATAACACATTTTCGAATTGGGTTTATACAATCACGATATCGATGATAAATGTATGCCAATATCAAGATATATTATTGTTGTATCGATTTATGAAACCAGGAACTGGTGTCCTTAGTTTTAGGCAGTTTTAGACTCGGTACCATCACACAAGGTTCAAGCATCGCTGGAATGGATAGCGGAAATCTTTTATGATCACATAACTCTTAAGATTCCTTATGAGCGAAATAACAAAGGAATCCTTTTTGAATCCTAGGCTAACTTCGTAAATAGATCCCTTGGTTAGCACATTAATAAGCGGAGAAAATTTTCGTTTCTTTTGTTTGATGGCGCTTCCCTCGAATGGGAAATTACTTTATAGAACTTCTATGTGGAGTACTATTTACTGCGGAAGTGAGAGTTCACTAAAAACTTTCCAAACTTGGCACTCCCTGAAGTACCACTATGTAAGTATCAGAGGTTCTTTGGGGATATTTTACATCATTTTCTTACATATTTTTTTCTCGCTATGTTATTTTTGTCAATTAAAGGAAATATGAAAGGCGGGAAGTGGAGTATCGACTCTCGAATGCGCCTTAGGGAGGTTATAATGGAAGTCAAATAAAAAATACCACACGATTTTGAGTCCATATTATGAAAATTCGAGATTACACTAGAAGAAACATCCTAAATTCCACAAACCTTTAAATAGGTATCAGGAGACTTACAATTTTAATGGAAGTAATATCATCAATTCGACAATCGTACGGGTTCCTATCAAGAGAATTGTAGGTTATAATAGAATTAACATCCTTAATCCAAAACTAATTTTTGTCCCTATTAAAATAATTGCAATTTTATTGGAAGTATCATCTTAAATCCCACACTTATTCAAAGTACCGTTAGGAGAATTAGAGAATATAATGGAAGTAATATCCTAAATCTTACTCTACGTTGGGTCCATTTCAAGAGAATAGGGTTTTATTTTAGAATTAACATCATGAATCCCACAAATGCCAGTGATAATGGAAGGAACTTTTTAAATAACGTACTCCATTCGGATAATTTCATCATATCCTGCACATTCTTAGGCTGGATACAGGGAACAACATTTTTTTAACTTGTCACTACCGCTTCCTCAATTATATAAGTTTCAAGGTTTAATCAGATATAAATATACTTAACATGAACTATAAACTGTGTATCATGCTTTATTGCAGGTCAAATATCTGGCTGATATTTTGAATATTAAACATTGTACAGACGTGAAACTTGGTTCACTGAAATATCCTCGGTGGCTACGTATGCAGTTATCATTTCAATCGTATTGATAAGATACATACAAAGTTATGTTGAGTTGTGTATTTTGAAGTGCTTTCAACGAGTCTCGCTTTATTGCAGCTGTACGAAAATGCCAATTTATGGTAATGAAACAAAGTATTATAGTTATATCTTCATTTTATTGTAATAATTAAGCACGCTACAGAAGAATAGCAGCTAAAGTTTTGAAAAAGACAATTAAATTGTTGGTGCTATACTTTATTTGTCTACGTAAATTCATTGTTTAGAAATGACATCAAACAGTCTTTTGTCCAGAAGCTGTTAGCCAACGAAACTTGGAAGATATTATGGTACCAGCAACTGTTTTGAACTTTTTCCACAGGGCATAGTTTGATGAAAATGGAAACCTCCTTCATACACTTTTCTCTTCATGATCGACCAGAACTGTTCGATAAGGTTTAGGTCAGAACAGGAAGCCAAGGTCATATGTGATTGGCCTGTGATTCCCAGAGTTGTTAGGGACAAAACTGTAGCCTTGGCTGAATGCAAAAGAGCATTATTATGCATAAAAATCAATCGTCCTCAACGTGAGAGTGGCAGATCATATAACCATGCTGCAAAATGCTCCTCCAGAAACGCAGTGTAGGAGATTCTGGGAGTTTGACACCTTTTGGAACTCGAAAAAGCCCGATAAGTGAATTTCCTATGATTCCCGCCTAAAACATGACACCCCAACCTCCTTGCTGACGTCGAATGCGATGCCGACGAGAGGCTCCAAGAGGTACTCAAATTCTGGGCCCATTCGTCTGGGCCATCCGGAGTAGATCTGGTTTCATCTGTGAAGAGGACATCTTGGAAATTGCTTTTCATGTATTTCTGTGCCTAATCAACACGCTTCTATTTGTGATTCTTGCTCAGGGTGGGTCATGCGATGCACTTAAAACTTCTGGCCGTCTCTTTAAGATCCTATACTTGGTGCTTTGGTACAAAGGAACAACTCTAGCACTTTCAAATATGGCAGCACTTGTGCTACTGAGTTCTTTTCCCTACTTCTCTACCTATTTCCCGGATGTCATGCTGGGATACACTTCTTCTAAAACCTTTATCTTGCCTTGGTTTGGTGATGGGGTTTTCCATATACGCCTCCAATGTTCTTGTATTCCCACCAAGCTCTTAGGATAGTTCTAGAACATATAAGCCTACTGTGAGACTTGCAACAACCCGCGTCTTCTCTGTAGCTGTCAGGCGTCGTTTTAGGGGCATTTTCGTACACCTACAATAAAGCGGACACAGTTGAAAGCACATCAAAATACATAACTCAACATAACTTTGTATGTATCTTATTAATACAATTTAAATGTTAACTACGTACGTACCTACCTAGTATATTTTAGTGAAACAAGTTTCATGTTTGTACAATGTTTAATATTCAAAATATCAGCCCAATATTTGACCTGCGAGAAAGAGTAAGACACAGATTACAGATCTTATATTCTTAAGATCATACATGAAGAATTGGAGCCGAAATTGACAATTAAATATGCAAGCTTAAAATCTCATTCAAGCCCTATGATTGACCAGACGAATACAGTAGGGAGGATATTGCTATGCGTATGTTTTTTTAAATTATTAGAATTCCGCACCAAAGAAAAAAAAGAAAAATCTGCATAGAACAAACGAACAAAATTAAACTTACTTCATGACAAATGCAAATACAATGAAAAATCTTACGCCTATGTATTGATTATTATAATGTGCTTTTGAAAATGGTTATTGACTGACATCTAGTAATTAAACACAAAAACTTTCCTTTTCGGGAAAGTCAGCATGTACTCGAGAATTTTCTATCTTACTAGAGGCTATCTTCAACTCATCTTTTTAAAGTAGGAATAATTTATTCAAAATCCTCGGCCTATGTAAGAAATTCCGTCTTTCACCTATTTATTGATATATCTTGTTTATTGTGACTAGGAATCCTTCCTTCCCGGAGACTTAAGATTGTTGGTACTGCTCTATTTTTAATATTTATCAAATCTAATTTCTTTTTTCAACATAATTTAGGCTATCCAACGATTTCATTGTTGAGATTTAATTATCATTCCATTAATAAAATATTTATGATTATAATTGAAACGTTTAAGAATCTTAATTCTTTGTTTCTACCCTATTTTAGCATAAACAGAATATTAAGTTTCCTCGGTTAGATTTCAAGAATTCAGGCTCTGAGGGTTCATTTGTGATGTCAACGAGTTTAAACTTACAAAACAGTGAAACATTTCATCTAAAAATCCATATATCCGTAAAAGATCTTTCTTAAACGGTTTACCCTTTTTCATAATATAACAGAGAATGTGCAGTTTTAAATCACCTGGGCTAACTCGAATTTTATTTTTAACTTTATACTCAAAATTTGCCAATACAATATCAGCTTGAGTTTACATATAAGGAAATTATCCTCTTATATGAATGCAGTGATCAATATATGAATAATTACAAATTTAATTAAGAAAGTTTTTGCGTGATTTTTCTTTGACGCTTTTAGTATTGCAATTCCTTCTTCAATGAACTCAAACTCAAATATTTGTATGTTTGCGTAAGAAAATTTAATTTCAAATTTAATAACTAAATGCCATCTAAAAATCACTGCAAATGGAGCACTAAGCTGAAGTGCCGTTCCCCCTAATAATTGGGATCGTGAGTTTAATTAAGATGGCCCATTTTACGTCATAAGTGGCTCAATGTGTTACTGAACATCATGATGATAATGGTCCCTTGTTTTAAATTGGCAGTACTCAGAGTAGTAAACTTTCTACAGTAAATTTCTAATATCGCGGTTAAATTGCACAATCTATGCGATTTAATTAATCGGAAATTAGGACACCTAGATGGAGTTCTGCGCTCCATTTTCGATTTCTAAATTCTGCCTCATTTTATGTTCTTTATATTTCCTTTCAGTAAACAAAAGATCGTTCAAGTTATTTTTTATTAGGCTAATTTAATAATATTTTTAGCAATTTGTGTGAAATAAAATATCCTAAGGTTTTTATTTTAATTCCTTTTATCCCTCTTTTATACATTTGATATTTTAATGAATTAGAGTGCAAGGGCAAAAATTCGCCTTTTTTCATCTATTTGAAGATTCAAAGTAGGCAAGGAACAGGATATTAAAACTTACAAAATGAGGTTCGCCTTTATATTAATTGCATTATCCTCTATTTTAATTCAGTTACATCGGCAAAATTGATCCTTTCTTCACTTTTAACTAGGCTTCTCTTTGTGAATATTGAAAGATTGGTCTTGATTTTTTAAGAATGAGATTAGAGGCTCCAAAATATTAGATTTTAGTTGTGCTTATTAAATTTCAATTTATATGGCTCTTAAATAAAATATTAATTTGATAATTAAATAATGATGAAGTCAATATATTTCAATCCATTTTTCATCTAGTATATTTCATGGGTAGGCACTCACTGCTCTATTATGGTCTTCAATAGAATAATCCCATTTTATTTATATCTTCCAAATGACTTTTCCTATTTACTTTTGGAACACTAACTAAGCGGCTCTAGCTGTGTTTAGACTTGATTTGATAAAGAAAAGAAACATATGGTTCTCGATTGAGTTACTAGCTATGGTAATCAAGTACCATTCTTTAAATGATCACAAGAATAGGTCGAATTTGCTAAAGCATTTTAATTATGTGATCATAAATTAATTTCCGTAATTAACTCTTGGAATGGTCGCTTTGTGGCATAGAAAAATCTCTTAGAAAATGGGTATGAAGAAAACTTTGGTGTGAGCAATGAAATTATATTTGCTGAAATTACATAAATATTTCACTAAATTATTTTGATTATATTTTTAAACATACATTACTATTATTTTGGAAGGATTGTGAAAATCACTTTGATTGGTACATCGGGGATGGAAGTAAAATTTTGGGGACAAAAGATTAAAAGAAAACCAATTCTAAGAAAAATATAAGGAAGCATGCAGTTTTATATTTGGCAGATGCATTGGAAATATGCATGCAACCATACACCAACGTATTCATAGACATACCCCTGGTAAAAAAATTACAGGCGTGCCCAAAACTTGTCGGCAGATTTATATTTAATGATAAATGGAGGATTAAAATCCCTTAACAAGAAAAAACCTTGAAAAAAGTTGCAAAGTGCTTTCATAAACTAAAGAGTAATAATGGCCATCATACTGTAGATCAAAGTCTATTAATAAACCCTATGGAAATCCGGCATTAAGGGCAAAACTTTGCATAAATTTAAGAGAATGAAAAATCGTATGGCTATTGTCTTACTAGGATATTATCCAAACGTTTGAAGTAATGTGATACACATATTCTTATCTATATGACTAAAGGTCTAAAAAAAATTTAATGAAAGCTAGTATTACAATGAAATACTCCAGCGCTTTCTTCGTTGTTCTTTTTAAATGACAAGGAAATCTTTTAAAACTTCAATCCATTCTGTCTCACCAATTTCATATAAATTACCAAAAAAATCAACAGACTGACACAAACTCTCTGCCACGCTCATCCAATAGAATAATTCGTATTCAAAGGCAACTATATAACAATTATTCATCTCCAGACTATAATACATTTATCGCAAAGTATACTGAGCACTAAATAAGGTTTGCATTGCAGTCATAGACTATAAAATATTTTTAACTTTGAAAAGCATCCCTAAAGTTCAACAGTTCTATGGAAACCTTGACAATGTCTTTTTCATATAAAGGACGTGCTCGATATGGCAAAGGATACTTTACTAAACCAGAGAAGACATCATATGTATCCTGAGTCCATTTCTGCGGTAAAATTGAAAGAAGTGAAAAGAAAACTTATAAAATATATATTGTCTTTACTTGAAGATCATCTCCGGGGCTACAAGAGGAACGAAAGGAATCGCCAATCAGCCTCAAGGGCGGATATATTGCTTCTTAGAAGTTTTCTTGAAAAGGCGTTTTCCTCCTTCACCTGTCATAGCCTTTACTAGTTCGCAGCGAGAGAGCAAGCGTTCCAATCAGTCCGATTCTCGTATATATTTCTTCTTTCTTCTCTTTGGTATATACTTAAACGTATATAGAAAATGCTCTCTTCGCAAAGTTATTTCAAGTCAAAAGATTGATGTAACTTAGCTCTGCTTAGATCGCTATGAGATGTCAGATGAATTGAGCCGTCTACAGCTAATGAAAAGTCAGTAAATATTTTTGTAATGATTTTATGAACTTTATAAAAATCAAAAATTTAGAGAAAAGGCCCATTACCTCTGGTCAGTTAAAAAGGAATAGCATTCGCGTTACCTGCATCGACTACTAAGGTGATTGTAAAATTTAGACTTTTTATACCTCGAGGCGTCGTTCTTGATCAAAGTGAATTTGAGCAACTGCTCCTGCTTCAGGGAGACAAAAGGGTTTGGCCTCTAGCGTCAGCCCATCATCCACTATCATCTCAGTAATTCGAGGTCGGTGCGAATGAGAAGAGTTGCCAATGCTTTTGTGAGGTGAGAGTAATTAAGTTGCCTCTTTTAATGAACGTCACCACTTTGATTCCCTGATTCAGCACGTAGAGAAAAGCTTACTCTTGAACAAGGATATGATTATCTAGAGGGCAGCACATAATCTGAAAACGTTATAGAATATAAAGATCTGGTTGCATTTCTGTAATGAGATAAATGGCTGGATTTTAGGATATCTCCGATTTGAATGTAAATGGGATCTCCGTCAGGAGTCTTACACTTTCATATAGGCAGCATTATGAAACATACCTCACAGAAAATAGAACTCCCTTAGAAGATTAAGAAATGATTATTCTGGGGGATTGAAGGATATTTGATCATATTCTTCCGTAAAACAACTTAAAAAAAAATCGGTATTATTAATAATCGAAACAATATTTCAATGAAATATAAATCCCATCTAAAACCGTTGTTAATTCTGCTAAGTGGAAACTCGCAAATATGGCAGTCTTCAAACATCCGTTAAAGAGACGTAGATGGCCATTGGTAAGAGTTCAGTCTAGAAATTATTATTTTGGTGGCCTGAACTAAATGCAAATGATGAAGAACAGCCACCTCTTTAAATCCTCAAAATGTAGGCAAATATTTTTTGATGATTGATGATACTACTACTACTACTACTAATAATATTGATACATTTATTCAAATGAAGTTACAACATAAAACTTTGGCCGAAAAACGCTCATCTGGCAAGGATTGATATTATTTGTGAAACAGCTAAATTATCAAGAATATTTATTATATTATTCTCCAATATAAAATATTTCATTATGCGGCATTACAAAGATAATATTAAAATAAAAACTATAAGTGGATAGGGAAAAAACATTAAGTTTCGCTAATATAACATAAGATGAATGATGCTAATCTGTCTATTCGAGTAATGAAAATACAGCAAAGTAATTTTTTTGTAGAAAATAAAATAGGTTTGTTTATACAGTTTGGTTAAGTGGAAGATGTTTTTAAACCAATTTAAATGCATTAAACGCTCAGATTTTTAAGAGATGATGGGATTCTGTCCTAAATACGAACGAACCGATAAAGAAGGAAATCTTTTTGTGCTATAGCTTTAATCAAATTAAGTAGGTTAAGAAAGTTTATTAGAGAAAAAAACCGGATTTGCGTAAATCAGTGAGAGAAAGACAGCTCTTAATCCGTGATTAAACTAAAGGATAAATATAGATTTTGAATTATGTAAATAATTTAGAGCAATTATTGGCATCTTTTTCCTTAATAAATATTCAGAGCTTCATTTAGGTACTTTAGAACTGAGTGGAGCGACGCTGACCCCACCTTGTTATTTATCAGAGCTAAATCGACCACAACAGTAAGCCATCATCACAGTGTTGACCAGAATGATCTACATAGTTATAACAGCAAAGAAGGAAAACAAAGACAACAGAGCCTGATCTATTATGAGTTTATATTTACTCCAAAAACTGAGTCAGGTTTAATTCAAGAGGCAAAGTTAGCACCACTAAACAAACCTGCGGAATAGCCTCTAACGTAGGTAATGCAGATAAATAAAGAGAAATAGGTTGGCGCTGGGGAGTTAAAATTTCAATCTCAATTATGTTTTACCAATGACGATATTTTATAGCCTTAATTTTTTTTAAAAAATCGAATGTTAATCATACTATATCTAAAACATTGACGCCGCCATGACTAATACTCAATCCTCCCAATGAATTTTGATTTAAAAAAGTATCGTTAGATTAAAATCATCCTCAAACTTTAATCTGTGAAAGGTAAAGGTGTTTTAATCCAATTTATATCTATTATTTCTAATAAGTAATTTATAATTAAATGCCCTAAATATGTCCTAATACCGTAATCTTTAGTGAATTATTTTAGCTGTGTAAAGAATATTAAAAATTTCTTGTAATCTTCTAAAAAGGTCTAATGACTCATTGGCCATTACAAACAAATTATTAAATAATAGAGAAAAATTCAATTAATGATTTCCACTTGAATATGTATGGATCTCATTTGGAAAAACGATAAAATTTCCATAAATAAAAACTTGATTTTGGATTCTGAAGAATTCCTTCTAAAATTAAACTTTTTATTTGAGAATCTCCAAATTTATGTACAAGATATTGTGGCCCTGAAAATAATCTTTCTATAGACTTCAGAGAACATTCGAAATTTTATTTATTTCACATGAATACATTAAGAAAAGCAAAAATCATTTAGTGTTTTATAGAGATTTAATTATATTAAATTACTAGGGGGTGTTAGGAGTGAAGGTGATTAAAATTAGTTGAAAACGTTAGAAAGATAAAATAAGAAACACGGTGAGAAGAATTTAAAGATATTAAAGAATCTATCGTGAGAAAGATATGAGCTAGGAGAATTCAGGGAGGCGATTATCATCTTTATGGATACTATAGATACTTAAATGATAAATAAATAATCAAGATAAGCAGGTACGTAATCCCTTAAGTGTAGCCTAATTCTAAGCTGGGAAAAATGACTCAATTAGGTTTTTTGATTGAGTCGTTTTCACCTGATTAGATTGAAAGGGAGTGAGTCAAATCAAAGATTTTGGTATTAATATTTATTTGTTCTGAGCTTCTTTTACGAAACATGTAAATTTCAATTACTTAAATCATATTATATTTTATTTATACACTAATATCAGATTATTTGGTTATCCTCAAAGTCATATTCCCCTGAGAAAATGATTTCTTCTGTTTTTCTATTTAAAATAAAAGAAGATTTGACAACCATTTTAGCGACTGTAAAGGGTTGGGAATTTTTTATACCGAAATGAATTTCGATTACCAGAAATATCTAGTCATATAATTTCTAATGCTATTAGGGAGAACTGTGAGGGAGCGATGATTCTTCTTCTCACTACTTCACAGTTGGTAGGAGTCTTTCTTTAGCTATTATTTGTAGTATTTTTTCATTCCACATTATTAATTTAGACGATTCAGAAGCTGCTGTCGGTATAAAAAGGCTCTAACCCTGTTTAGTTGCTAAATTCATTGTTAAATCTTCTTTTATTTTAAATAGAAACACAAAATATAACTTTATATCGAAAGAAAAGCTCTCGCTTTCCTAGCTTGAAAGCTGCCTATATAGGCTTGTCGGTGATCTTGTCAAAACATGTCGGAACCACTTGATTCTCTTCCTCCTGATTACACCTGTAATTGTCTCTTCTATATTTAACTCTTCTCTTCCTCTAACATTTGTCCTATTTTTCCAGTTGGTTCCGATGATACTCCCGAGGCACGAAATTTCAAAGGGATTCAGTTTCCTCTCATCTTAAGCGAGCAGAGTCCGGGTTTCCGAAGCAGAGATGGTAATGAGAACTATTAAACATATATATAATCTTAACTTCAAGTTCTGTGGTATATCTCTTCTGGACCATAAAGTGATTTTCAGCTTCCCAAATGACACAGCAGCCATGGCTATTTTCCTTCTCACATCGTCTGAAGATCCCAGGATAACACTTCCTAGAAAAAGAAATTGATCTACATTCTCCACCACATTACCGTCGATCCAGATATTTCCCTAAGCTCGGGACAATACATTTCATTGGTGCTGTTGATCGTGAGCCACCACTTTGAGCATGCCATTTCTAATTGTTCCGTTGACATATTTAATTTGTCAAATGTAATTGCCAAAAAGGTGCTATCATCAGTATATATCATATCTAGTGAGATATTTTCCTGAAAATTCACCGTGTGATCCAGGCTCTTAAGTTCCTTCATTCCAAACTCAAGAAAGATGTTAAACAGTGTAGGTGAGACGATACACCCATTCCTCATCCCAAGTCGACGCAGAACTACTATGTCAGTGACCCATCCACCATCACTGCAGACTCTGTATTGTCATACAACCTTTTAATTATCTTCACTATCTTCGTGCTGACACCAAGAGTAACCAAGAATTTTCAAAGGGCCTCTCTCCAAACTATATCAAATGCTGCTTGAAAACGTAGGAAATTAAAATGCACTTGCATCTGATTTTCTCTCGCTTCCTCCAAAACCCTTTTGGCTATAAATATTGCCTCACTGATACCTCTTGTGAGTCAAAAACCATATTGACTTTCTTCTAAGAATTTTTATATCTCAATATTTAGCTTCTTTAGAATGATCTTGCAGAAAACTTCAAACGGGACAGAATTCAATGAAATGACTCCTTATTTCTTCGGGTTTATCCTATCTCCTGTTTTGAACACATGATTGATAAGCAGCCTTGACGACTCCTCATGAGTACTTTCGTCCTCCCATATCTTGTGAAATATATGGTGTAGAGTCTCCGCCATCCACACTCTACCTATTTTCGGAACTTCTGCAGTTATTTAGTCAAATCCATGAGCTTACTTGTTTTATTTATATCTTTAATGGCCTCTCGTATTTCTTTCACACTAGGTGGAGCAACCTTAACTTTCCTTTCCCTGTTGCACTCTATCTAAAGCATTGTCTTTATATGTGAATCGTATATTTAGGTGCTGGTAGAAATTATCTTTCCAAAGGCTTAGAACATCCTTATTGTTAAATATTACCTTTCTCTTCACATCCTTGATGCATAGCATGGTTCGAAATGGTTTTTCCTCCAGCTCCTTTATAACTTTGAACAGGTTATGTCTGAATTTCCTCTCCAACTGCTCAATTTTCTCATATTTCACTCTCTCTTTTCGCAATTTTCCACTTTACCTAATTTCTCTATTAACCCTTTATATTTTTCTCTTGCTGCCTTATTTTCCGGTCTCGTTAAAGATTCTAGTCTTGCATTTTTTCTCTCTGCACATTTTGCTTCCAGTTCTCTAGAGAGTCATTCCCCCTCGTTCTCCTTTGGAAAACCACCATCCCTCTTGTTACCCTGTTTATTGCCTCACAACTCAATGATAGATGCATTGTAAAAATACAATCCACATCCGGCCGCCTGTTCATTATATATCGTCTAGGTGCTTTACCAGTTTTCCTCCGCTTTCTCAGAGGAACATTAACATGAGGCATCAATAGTGAGTGCCCCGATCTAACTTCTGCTGGGTTGTAGACTGTACTATTATTAATAATTTTAATAAAATCCTTTCTGACAATTAAGTATTCTATCTGGTTTCTTATTTGGCCATAGGGCGAAACCGATGTTACCCTCCTACAAGGTTTATGCTTAAAAAGTTATTAGTAATGACTACACCATTTAGGCCCAAAATTGCAGCAGCATAACTGATAGTTCTTTTCTTTGTCCGAGGCTAATACTTTCCCACTACCTCTAGCCAGTTGACATATTCTCGCTCTCCAATCTTTGCCTTGAAATCTCCTATAATTATCATTTGTGTTTGTCTCTGTATTAAGTTCACATACCCCTTTATTCCAACAAAAAATGTTTCATATTCTTTATCCTGATAACTTATGTCTGGTCCATATACACGTAGCACCAAAAATGGTCCGGCTTGAGGGCGAGATGCCACTAACTTCTCTAATAAGCGCCAATAAGCACCACACCCTAACGTCTTATTACATCTGATTTTATGCCATCTGATCGAAGAGGTGGTTAAGGATCATTTAAAGATTTATTATATAAAGCTTTTTTCAGTAGATTTCAATTTAATTCATATTGTTTTAATTTGTATAAACTTTAAGTTTGCGTTTAATTGCATATTTTATCTTCAGGAGTTCAGTTTGACTGTTTATTTATAAAAATCTAGCCATCCTGTTGGGCAAAAAAAATAGAGTTGTAGATTCATTTGTCTTTTAGAGGTAGATATTAAATGACCCCTACAACTACATGCAATCATGGTGTAGAACTACACCACTTGGATGTAATCTGCGTGAGATTAAGTGGAAATCGAATTCAAACTCATTATCTATGTACTGCATGACCCGCTGGCATAGCGGGTGCTATTTCAAAAATAATTTAGCGTTTTTTTTGTAATTGAAAACCCCAAGGCAATAATCTTTAATGCATTGCATCAACTGAACCAATTTATCTTGGATTTGGCTAAGATAATGCTGTTAATAAATCAATAATAACGGTTTTCTATGACGGGAAACGATTCTAAAATAAAGGAGGAACCTTGAAACCAGTTTTTGGGGGCTGATTCGAAGATATCCTGGATTGTGATCTCCCACTTCAAGGACGGAGGATGTAACGCTAGACGTGAAGTAGATCAGTTGACTAATAATGCTACTAAATTAACCGCACAATATATACTGTATATATATATATATATATATATATATATATATATATATATATATTTATATATATATATATATATATATATATATATATATATATATATATATATATATATATATATATATATATATATATCATGATGTTGATATATATGAAAATTAAAACTAGGGACAGGAAATGAAACATTGGTCTTTAAAAAGATTCGAACATTTAAATGTATATCATCACTCAATTTCTATAATATATACAATAATGCAGAGTTATACATCGGAATAAGTAATTGGAAAAAAAAATCTAGTTGTTATAGTTTGCGTTTGTTTGAATATTTACTGTTAACATATTAAAACTTTGTTCTTTATTTATTTTTTTCAGTTTTATTTTGCTCCATATTTCTCACATATTTCATTTCATTTATGCATGTTTTTCTGTGGAGTTTTATATGGGAATGATAGGGAGCAGTTCATTACGATGGAGCTCTCTACCATTATTCCTTTTACTTACTTTATTCTCTGGCCATTTTTTATCCCTCTTTGTATCTTTCATATAACTCGGTAAATTATTCTTTAAGTTCCGAAGAAAAGGAGGTCGAGTTTGATTGTTAATCTTGAGAGGAGAACTGGCTCTCGGCAAGCAAGCAGTGATCCCATTCTCGCAATGCTTTAAATTTATAAAATCGAGAGTTGTATTTAAGACTGAAATCGTTTATAAATATTCATACATGATAATTTATCTGAAAGAAGTGGATTTATTTGCTTTCGAATTGTATAAGGAAATTCTTTGACCTTAGGCATTACGAAAAGCAAACGTCTTTCTTCTATGGATTCTTCTCAAAGAATGACGGTTCTAATATTTGTCAGTTTAAAACAGTTTTGTTAGTAAAGATTGCTTGCATCTTCACTCCAAACATTTTCTTCAAATTTTTAAGATTTCCTTTTTTAAAATAATATTCTCTAATGTAACTACAGGGGTTGAATACTTTGGCCACCTGCTAAATTTTGTTTATGAGCAAGATGAAGGTTCGAAAATAGCAGATGAAGTGTAAAAATACTTAGGGTACCTCACTGTATGAATATATATATATATATATATATATATATATATACATATATATATATATATATATATATATATATATATATATATATATACATCAGTGGTAGCTCCGGCACTCAAACCGTTCGAGCTTAGCCTGAGTATACATTTAGTAAAGTGAAAATTTATTGGCAAGCTGATTTAATTTCTGCAAACAATGACTTCAAGTAAGTATGTAATTGCAGCCAATAACTCGGGCTCCTTTTATTTAGCCTAGTAGCAGTCATATATTTTCTTTCAGCGTCTGGCGCTCGTCTTAGAGGTGCCCTGTATCTAAAAATATAATTCGTTCTCTTGACATCGTTCACACGCTCCTGACTCGAGTTCAGAAGTTACAAACCGAGTTGTTATCTATAATGTAAAAATATAAAGTAATTAAAATTCGATGTTTTCTTGAAACAATAGATTTCTGTAGAGATTATGATGTAAATTCCAATCTATGAAGGGGTTTACTTTCTACAATATTCTTTAATAAACGAAAAATGATCAAGCAACACTGGCCCATAAACTGGCATCTCTTGGCAAGAGTACGGTACAGGCGAGAGTCAGATCGTTCTCTCTCTAAAGTTTGTTGCGCACACCGTTTTCGATATTTGATTCTGTCATTCTGTGCGTCTCTGTGTAAAGAGCAAATGTGTTTTGGGATTCCCTTATTTTTATCCTTAACTTATAAATGGATAAAGGCATTTTGCTCGTATTTCCATCGTGAGTAGCATTTTGAACCACTTTAACAAGAAGAAGGAGCTGCATAACAGGATATTATACGAGTTTGCCATCAAACCAAGACGCCTAGAGTTTATGTATAAATGATGTGTGTAATTTTTATATTAAAACTATATTTCTGTCTCATTGTTAAATTATTAGTGCACATATAATTCTACTGTGTGCATTAGGTCTTTTAACTTCTGTTATACACGTGTCTTATATATATATATATATATATATATATATATATATATATATATATATATATATATATATATATATATATATATATATGCATATATCTTTTAAGGTAGGAGGGCATTTTGTATACAAGCTTAGTTAAAATAAACAGCGATAGCTCTGCTTGTCTAAGCTTAAGCTCCAGGTTTTTAACTTTTCAAAGACATTGTTTTCAGAAAGCGAAAGGCTTTGGAAAAATGTTGGCAAGTTGCATATCTTTATTAGCCAAGACGTCTTTCAAACCTTTTTAAAGATCCTTTTCTAGGCAAATGATAACAAGTTTAAAAAAATGGGTTAAAGATATGCATTAATATGCCAACATAAGAATATGTTTTATTACGAAATCCACAAGAAAGAGTCAAGTTTTGTACAAAGCGCATCAATTGTTCTGTTGATAATTGGAAAACAATTCTCTTTAGTTAGGAATCCTCCTTACAAAAATGGGTTTTATATAAGCATTATTGAGTTTTGTGAAAAGCACATCACTTGCTCTGTTGATGATTTGAAAAGACTTCTTTTTACTGATGAACCCTCTTTACATTATTTATTGAACATACATTGGAATATGTTTTAGGACGAAAGGAGCAAGAAAAGATTTGAGTTTTGTCAGAAGTAGATCACTCGTTCTGTTGATGATTTGAAAACAGTTCTTTTTAGTGATGAATCCTCTTTACAACAATTGGTTAGATATATGCATTATTTACTTAACATAAAAATATTTTTAGGACAAAATGCGAAAGAAAAGAAATGATATTTGAAAAAAGCACATCACTTGTTCTTTTGATGAAATGATGAATCCTCATTTTTAACATTCAGAAGCTGTACAAGAATGGTACGACGCCCGCTTGGCTCAGAAAGGTTGGATCCCAAGTAGGCTATCAAGACAATAAAATACACTCCAATTGTGAAGGTATGCGGTTAGTTTAGCTATTTTGGTAGGAGAAATTACGCTAAACTTTCGATTTAACCACGTATTTTTGAAAGAGTGTTAGAAAGATTATGTGAAATATTTACCCTGCCGAGGCCCGATGGACAGCACCAAAAACAGTGCGGTGTTTGTTGTCACATATTGCTTTACACAAACCGTACTCATTTTCTCGAGTTTATCCAATTTTACCCATCTTTAAAAAGAATTTAAAGAAGACAACGTAGAAAATCAATAAGAATGAAATTCATGGTTTGATTGGGTAACTGAGGCAGAAGATATTATTTTCGATATACAATTATACACTTGTTCCTTTTGGGGGAGCGTTAGAAAGATTTTTTAAAAACTCCTCCCTAGCGATGCACAATGCCAGGCATCGATGACCTGATACAGTATGGGTTGTGATTTTTATCTTTATATTAACTTCACTATTTGTCTAGCGTTTTTCGAATTACACATATATATATATATATATATATATATATATATATATATATTTATATATATATATATATATATATATATATATATATATATATATATAAATATATCAGGAAAATGAAGCCACGAGTAGATGCAAAAGGACATAAATTTTCGTCAGACGTTTCGTTCCAGACATTGAAACAGCTTCAGTGATTCTATTAAATTTAAAGAAACTACTCAACTTAGAGATATACATTAACAAAAGAACAAACAAATATGAATAATAAAAACACTAAAGGCAAACAAACTTAGGGTGCCTCAAATAAAGCTAAAGAAGCGAGACTGTAGTTAGAATATGATCAAATATAAAATTAAAAAGAACCGAATACGTGAATGATGCTAAGAAACTATACTCATTACCTCATGCAGATAGTCTTTCCTTCCAAGAATGAAAAGGTGAATATCAAAGGAGCATGCAATTAATTTGGCAGGTGGTAGAGTTATGAGATGCTTAGGTAAAAGGAAGAATTAGTCTCGTTGTGTGTTGTTTTAATAAAGAGAGACTCTAATCTTTTTTAATAAATGGACTGAAGGAGGCTCAGAGAGAATGGAAAATTGTTCCGAAGAAATAAGGTGGCCAGTATTTTCTCCAGGATTTCGTATTGTGGTGAATTCGGTTGTAGTTAAGGTTCTTTGAGTTCTATGGGAAAATCCAAGATGTTTATTGACCCACTCTTTAAGATTTAGCTATTCTGACCTACGTAGCAGACATTGCAGCCGACACGCTTGAATTAGTGTACAATAGAGGATCTCAACATTGGATCAATACGATCTTTATATTTGAAGAAAGAGCCCAAATAATTATGAGTAATATATATCAAGCTGAACTGGCATTGCGGTAGATGGCTTTGCAAGATTTTCTTAAGGATACCATTTAAAGAAGAAGTGGAGGGATAAAAAAATCGGAGCTTAATAAAAATATGGTCTTTTGAAACAGTAGTGGATATGGGTGTAGGCATATATATTTTATTAAGGAAAGGTTTTGTATACATGTTAAATAGGTCTATAAGAAACATGATAAATGAAAAGTACACGTATGTTCTAAGAAAACTCATTTCTTTGTGAAAATCCGTCAAACCTGATCAGATTCTGAACGCTCTAAATATTTTTGTCTGTATACTTGTTATTTTAAATATATATTGCGTGGACATGAAATAATTAGTACCTAGAAGTGTGATCGTGGGTTTTCTATATATAGACGGAAGTTTTTAATTCTACTTTCTCCCTGTGTATAGTTACATCAAGAAAATAAATTTTGTTGTCTCTCTCAACCTCTTTCGAAAATAGGCAATTATCAAGACAAATCGATTCCTGATGGCCCTGAAATAAGTTGGCAAAGTAGGTCTTAATGGAGACCCCATCGCCATTACTTCAATTTGTTCATACAGTATATTGTTAAATCCAAATATCGTATCTTTTACTGTAGTTAAAAAAAAAGGCAAAAACAATGACTTATTTATACACAAAACTAGTGAGTTGCTGCTAAAGAGTTTATCACAAATTATTTGGCATGTTTCTAAAAGAGCTATATTAAAAGAAAGTGAATCAACATCAAAAGAGACCATGTAATGATTACTATTGGTTAAATTTCTAATTAAGTCTACAAATTCAAAAGAATTCCTGAGGATGAGAAAATGAAGATGTTCCGATGTGTAGAACGAAACCTCTGAAATTTATTTTCCCACTACAATTTTTTTATAGGGCTATCTGTCAAATTAAACCTCCTAAAGGGATTTTTGGATATAATATTTTTAAAGGTTCCTCAACGCCATTGAAAATAATACGATTTTCCACTAAATTTTGTCTTTTGTGAATTATATTTAATAATTAAATTTTAATTTACAAATGATACCTACAAACAAATAATTATTGTAATTTAAGGAACTAGTAAACAAAATTTGAAAGTAATCGATTAATATTTAGAGGTTCCTCAATGTCATATTATAGGGGCGTGCGTGACAATTATGAGAGTGGATGTGTGTTTTTGTGTATGAGGGGGGGGGAGAACTCTGTCTAGTGTCTATTGTTTCGATCACATTCTTCAAATTTGTATTTAAGAAAAGTTATTTATAGTGTACAATCTATATTTATTCACTTTTTATCATATTTCAGAGCTTAATAATATTTAAGAAAAAATTAAAACAATATTAAATTGTGGCATATAAATCAATAACGCGTCATGAAATTAAAAAGCACTTTGTTTGGCGCACCCTGCGCCCTTAGTGAACGAGTGTTAACAACTTATAAAGATTTTATAAAATACTGTATGTTTTATTTGAGCGAGAAAAGGTAAAGAACCGCGTTGAAAAGACCCGCCAAATAAACAAAGAATCACATTAGTAGCGGAGAAGTTAATTTCTACTTGGAAAATGGCATCATTTCCGTGTGTGTCAATAGATGCAGTTATAAAAAGAATTTTAAATTATTATTCAAAATATTAGGTTTTAATGTGAAATATTAGCAGGAAAAATGTGACAACATTCAAACAGAAATGTGACAAATTACAAATACTACAGAACAATTGTTGATATTTCTTGTTGTAAATGCGATAGCTTTGAAAGCTGTTTTTGTAGCAAAGAAAAGAAGGTGCCGCCATTGGAGCAAACGTTTATTGAAGACTAACGAACAACTAGGAAAATGGCAATAGGTAATATCGATCAAATTTAATCAAAGAAGAATATTCCGAATGCAATTAGGAAGAAGCATAAGTATTGTCTCTTAAATCAACTATCTACTTCGATAGATAATATCGAAGTGATTCTTCCTTTATCCAGGACAAAAACAGAATATGCTAACGAAGGTAGCGACTATGAGCTTCCTTCATCCGTGAAGCGCAAAGATGTAAGCAAACAATTTGCGCCCAAGACTCCATATAAACGAATCGAATTGTCAGAATTTGCGTTTGCATGTGACCGCACTAGTGTGTCTGATCGAGCTGTAGCTTTAATAACAAGTTTAATTCTTAAGAACTTCTCCTCAATTGAAGTCAAAGAAACTTCTCTAGTAGTTGACAGATCAAAAGTCAGAAGAAAGCGGATAAGCCATTATATTCTATTTATTTTGATGCTAGAACAAATAGCACATTTGTTCTTGAAACGATGGAGGGAACTCATCACAAAAAGAAGGAAATGGAAGAGCACATCTCTATGATTGAGGAACCTGGTTCAGAATACCTTGGACACCTGACAATGAAGACAGGTTTTGCATATGCGAAGCAATATTCTTGTATCGAGAAGCAGATAACATCGCAATTTATTAACTCGTTGCTTTAAGATGCGATGGAACGGCAGTAAGTACAGAAACAAATAAAAGTGTAATCAGAATGTTGAAGAAAAGCTTAATATACCACTTCATTAGCTTATTTTCTAGCTCCATGCAAATGATCTCACATTGCACCATCTCATCAACAATTTGGAAGGGTAAACAACGGCGCCTCGTAGATTTGTTTGACCTGTAGGTAAACAACTAGGAAAATATTAAACTCTAAGTTGTTGAATACGAGCCAATTCCCCCTACTTTGCCATCTGCTGAAAGAGGGAATCTGAGCACCGATCAAAAGTATCTGTTTGAATTCCTTCTATCTATCTTCTCACAAGGTAAATGTTCGGCTAAAATGATTCATAGGAGTCCTGGAAAATTGTTTCATGCACGAAGGCTTACAACGGCAAATCGGATACTTCAATTATATGTTTCAACTTACGATCATTCTGACACGCTGAAATCCATTGTCTTGTTCATGATGAAGGTGTATCAATCATGCTAGGTTGAAATAAAAGCTAACTGTTCTTCGCAAGATGGAGCATTCAGACTCTTCAAGACCGTGCAATCACTCCAAGAGATAAACAAACAGATTAAAGATATAGTTGCCCAAGTGATTCAAAGAAATGCTTATTTTGCACTTGTGGAAACATTCTTCTCTGAATGCTGCAAGCTAAAAGAAACCATATCCGGGAACTCGCATGGAGAAGAAATATGAAAGCACGAAAAGATTATAAATGGAAATCAATACGCACTTTCAAGTTCCCGGAAATAAACTTTGAAGCTGACGAATACATCGACCTAATTAATTGGCAGCCGCCCGTTGTAACCGAACCTTAGCTGACGAGGACGCTCTCTGATGATCAACTTGAAGAATTCATCTGCTGGTACCTAAATTGGATATTTAGAAGTTTCCTTGTCCCACACAAGCAGTTGAGAGATGCATCAAACTGAAGCGTCACTAGCAGGTTGTAGAGAAGACAAACGGGACGGCTATATAAGAAGTAGAATTGAGTTCAGGTAAACAATACCCTCATTTAATACCCAAGAAGGATTTTGCAATGAAAGGTAATAACACTACAAAAATTAAGCTGCATTGAATAAATGGATATTCAATAATATGAAAAATTTAAATATTCGACTGTTAATTGTTTAATTTCTTCTATTTAAGAGCAGTGATGGTAAAAATCTATAGGTTGCATGGAAACAAATGGAAGGAAAGAAAACTTATCGATTAGGCAATAGACTATTTTTATTCAATAAAATGGAAGTAGAAGTATTGATTGTAAAGTTTAAGAGAAATATATTTGTTCAAAGTTTTATGGAAATAATATACCCTGTATAGTTAATAAATATTAATGTAAGAACTTGAAATTTGAAAATAAATAGATTTTTTTGACATTTTTGCCTTTTTTTCAAAATTTCAATTGCGTTGGGGAACTTGGAAATATTATTTAGAAGTCCATCAAAAAATCAGGTTGATAAAATGAATTTCAAATATATTGGCAACCCCCCTTTTCTCGATACATATATTCGTAAAACGGTTCTTTAAACTCATCGATGAAAATTATAATTCAAAACATATTCTGACGAATATTAACCTGGAAAATTCTAAATTATATGTATATAATGTATATATAGGGGTTTAAAAAAATAATTAGGAAACGTTTTAGATTCAATGGATATGTATTTACTAAGGAGTTGGTCCGCCTTTGCTTTCTGAACCGCGTTGATGCGTCTTGGAATTAATTCATGCAGCTTACTAACTTTATTTGAGAGGAATCTTGAGCCATTCTTCTTTCAAATGATGCTCTAGCTGTTTCAGACACGATGGTAGAGGGTAACGACTTCTAAATGGCGCTCCAAGACGCACCACAACTGCCAATAATATAAAGATCTGGAAATTGTGGGGTTCACTACATGTGTTGTAGTTCACTCCGTTGCTCTTTACACCAATTCTTAACCACATGAGCGGTGTGTAGTGTGGCATTTACATCTTGGCAAAAGCACTCACCATCAGACAATAATTTCTGTACCATGGGATGGACTTGATTTTCTCAAATATTCAGATATTCCTGGTGTTGATTTCACCATGCAGGACCAAGAGAATTTCAGGATATGGCTGCCCAAACTTCACTGATCGTCCTCTGTGCTTTGTGTAGGAAAAAGGCAGTAAGAATTAAAAGCTTTCCTGTGCTGCCTCCAACATAACTTGCCCTGCAATAGGGAAAAGAGAAAACCTGGACTCGTCGGAGAATATTACTTTCTCCTCTTGGTCTTTCGACCAGCCTTTGTGATATCTACACTAGTTCAGCCTTTTCGGAATGTTTTGATGAGAAAGCAGAGGTTTCTTGATGGAGGCTCTTCCATAAGATCCGGCTTTATTGAGCCCATGGCAAACAGTGTTGATTCAACTTTGCACTGACTTTAGGGGCAGTTGTCAGGGGATTTTGAATGACAATGCGTTTCAACACTTGTCAGTCTCTTTTAGCGAGCTTCGAAGTACTGCCAGAATAAACTCTCCTGCGGATGTTTTTGCCCTGCGTCTTGAAATTTGTCATGGTCCTTGATATGGTAGCTCTCGAAAAACTAAGGAATTTAGCTTTTCTAGTGATGGAAGCTTCTGCAATTTGAGTTCCAACAATTTGGCCTTTTTCGAACTCAGTGTGGTCATGCGTATTATCCTCTATACTACGATCTGAAAAAGAAATATAAATAATCATTAAAGTTGATAAATAAATCTATGTATTTAGAAAAAACAAAACACTCAATGAAATTTGGATGGATGGATATTGAATATTCCAATTATTTTGTCCAACTCCTGTATATATATATATATATAATTTTTTCTCTTATCTTATCGTGAGTAATCACTATAGGTTTCTGATCCATTCAAGTGTCTAAGTGATAGAACTGTAACCATACCCAGCAATTGTTAATTCCCTCCCCTTAATGTTTCAACCCAAAATTTGAATTGTAATTTACCTAAGAATCAATAAACATGAATTACGATCTAAGCACAATTGAACCAACCTGCACTTCATAAAGTTACCTCCAGACATGTGCCAACATTATCGACCCTGAGTGATATACACGAGCTTTGCTATTATTTCTTTCCTGTACAACCTAGACCTCCATCTTTGATATGAAATTTTCAAGACACTTAAAGAGCCTCCCCTTTCCTGGTTGCGAAAGATTTATCGCACCTTTTTATGGCTTTCTCAATACAAAACCTCCTGATGGCAATATTCTCGTCAGTTTGTCTGTTTTTAAAAGAGGGAAAGGAATATTATTTTGCTATGATTATTTTCATGGAAAAATGAGAGAAAAATATGAATGAAATTCTCTCTGGTTCATTGTTAAATAAAACTCATATAATAGGAATAGTAGGACTGCGTACTAGTCCGATCAGATAATATAGGTAAAGTGTAGGGGCGTGATGGCAGATCTCACAAATAGTTTCATTTATCCAATAGATGAGATTTAAATGAATCAGTTGTTTAATATATATTTTTTGCACATCAAAGTATTATCTCTCTTGATTAATGATATGTTTCCTTTGGGGGAGTAAAAAAATTAAATAGAAAATTGAGAACAAAGTTAGAAGGGTAAGGAAGGTTAAGCTTTTATAATGAATGTGCTGATGATGATCCGTTGTCCTTTGAATGTAAAAACCGGGCGAAATCCTTTGAGTGTTAAATCCTTTAGTCTATCTTTAAATGATGTAGAATTGGAATGTGAGGATGAATTTTGGCATCATGTTAGCGTAGTGAATTAAATCCGAGAAGAAAAAAAGCAAATTAGAAAATAAAGAAGGTAAAGGTGAAAAGATATGATATCTTATATGGATACTTGTGTAAGGTAAAGTTCCGAATGTTGAGTTGAATAGATTGATCTATTTGAATATAAATATTTAAATGTACTGAAAATCAGAAATATGAAAAACGAAATTATTATGGAAGACAAAATAATGATTAAGTGAGAGATTGATGTTTAAGATAAAACTAATTTGCGAAGCAAATGTGAGTTCTGGAAAGGATATGATGTGTCTATTTGAATAAATTGTGGATATTACTTTGATTTTAAATCAGGTTTTACTACCAATGGCCACTACATTATTGATAATATAGTTTAAAATTTAGGCTACCTGCTCTCATTAAAATGTAGTGCAGCCCCTTTAAAGTACACACTAACAAAGATCCTAACCTATTTCTCCCCAAATCCAATTTGTCTTTAATTCACTCGATAGGGCAATGGTGTTTACTTGAAGCTTATTGAAAACAAAGAACCAGTCGGAGATCCAACGGTAAGCAGGTTCCGGAAGAGATGGGTACCAGAATCAAAAATATGGCTATTATTCTCATATCTGAGTGCCCGTTTTACTTGTCACCGGATTGACTATAAAATGAAATGTGTGAAAGAAAGTGTTTCATCCTAATAAACCTGGAGGCTTCGGGAAGGAAGGTTTTGCTGAGAATAAATTTTAGGATACATACATGGTTACTTCTGGCAAGGAGCATAAATATATACCCAAGTAAGAATTAATTTAATCAATTAAAGAGAAGGTATCATGAATAAAAATGATCCGGACATCTATATCCGGTTTGTAGGGCAGGGTCAGAATAAGTTTCAGATTCTATCTCTTCTTTGTTTTATATAATTAGGAATTGCCACATTGCTACCTGAATTTATTGTCTGTTGGGATCTTCACCGATGAGATGTATCATTAAGTTATCTCGCTTTCCTAGCAAATGTAATGTACATTTTTTACTCTCCCACAGGAATTTAATTAACACGTTTTCTTACTTTCGAATTGGTCTTTCCCCCTAAGTCATTTTGTTGATGGTGTCACTTTACAATCTTGAAACGATATTCATTATTATGTATAATCTTTCACTACTAGGTTTACTCATCTATACTCTAAAAAATTAAAGTGTCCATGGAGGAAATACATCTAATTTTTTTTCGATTACCTCATTTATTATGGTAAATAATGATGTAAAGAATATTTTATTCTATAGCAAAATTTCAAATATCGTGTCTCTGGCATTAAAAATGCATCGAACTTTGTTATTTCCTATATGGAATCATTTGTTTGATGTTTAATTTCGAATGGACACAAATCCTTCTTAAAGTTACAAGATTTGCCAAGCCTCCTAAGAAGACACAGAAAGCGAACAATTTACTATATTGAAAATGTAATAGAAAATGTTGAATCAACTTTTAAACAATCCTTTAGGAAAGAACTCTTACTTGGAATAACGAAACAAACAAATAGAAAGATTTGTTTTAATGGCTAAAAGAAGTATTTCAAGTATACATAAACAAAAATGAAGCTTCACGACTCTGAAAATCGTTAAACAAAGTTATAGCCAGAACAAAGCAATGGCTTCGCTACTAAGATTAAAAGTTAAAATCTAATAAAAAGATCCACGGTTAAATTTTTAGGAATTTTCTGAACTTCGCCAATTATAATCATTTTAATTAGATAAATATAGAGTTATAGAAGATATATAAAAATAAATTTTCTGACCTTCACCATTTGTAATTCTTTTGGTTTTAAAATTTCACAAAATTTCGATACTTATATTTATTCCTGAACTTTACCATTTTTTTATATTATAAAAGAATTATTAGAAATAACTTTGATAAAAAACATTATTCATAACCAAACATAGATGAAATTATTATTCAAATACTCAAAAAAATCCCTTTCTTAAATAATGATCGAAAACATATCAATTTCTTATCATTTGCTCTGAATGTCAAACAAAGTTAATTCTTCACTAAATGGGTACAACTAACTACATAAATTGGGTGTTTTCCGAATCCTATCCACTATTATAAATTGCTTACACAACTAGAGCTTTAGAAAAAATATAGGGTTGGTTGTATGGATGTATAAAATATTGAAATCTTCCCTATTGGTACCATTAGTAATTTTAGGTTTATGTATGTCTTAAATAAATTTTGGAAGGGGTTAAAAATTACTTTAATTAACTCTTCTAACTAAATTTCGTTCCAAAAAGAAGGCCTTCATCCATATTCAATAGGTATGGCATGTGTTTAAATGCTAAAACACTTTGAGATAAGAGTACTTGGTCACAAAAATGAATTCGAACGAGATGCTAATGGTCTTTATATAAATGTATTCCATCCTTTCTATTTATCGTTCTTCTTTACAAACAAAACTATCACAATTATAGAACAGTAAGAAATGATCACGGAATACTAATATTAGATGAAATAGACGGGCTGAATGGAAAACGGAAACTCAAATATTCCTTAGAGTTAAAAGAAGCTAATCTTAAAGACGTATTAGGTTATAAAATTATTTATTATTCGGTAATTAAATTTTAACAAAGTAAAAATGTATAGTAGAAAAAACAGAATATTTGAATAAAAATATCTTATTTACAATTTTGGGGTGGATCTCGTTTATTTATGAAGCTTATTGGTTTCATATTTTTTTCTTCGACCTATGTTTTGACCTTATTATGGTCAACAATAATGATGACTCATTATAAACCGAAGGCTGAAGAACTTTAGAATCCAAAATATAACTCCGTTTCCAACCATTATGTTTTACCCGATTAGCCTAAACATTAAAAGAACCAGGCGTACATCCTATTAATGACTTCTGAGAACTAATAACAGAAGTTTTCTAATTTTTATTTGACCTTGAAGAAACTCTGGGAAGTTTTCTTCTACGAGTTGAATTTAAAGGCAATAAATGTGTTTAAAACTTTTTAAGAACAAGTTCAAAGTCGAGTGAATCACCGAGAAAAAAACATTGGGTTTTCATATAATCATGGAGGAAAGTGATTGGAGATTTGCATCCTTTTTACTCCAATCGACTTTTCTCAATCCATAATTTTCCCAAGTATTCCATTATGATGAATGATATCCCACGATAGCGAAGATAAAAATTAAAGAACACTTAATAATAAATTAAGTAATTAAGATATAAAGAATAATAAAGAAGGGTAAAATAAAAAATTAAAAGAAGAGGCAGAAATAAAATAACCAGGACTGAATTACAGATTTATTTAAATACATAAATAACAAAGGCTATTCTCCTACTCAAAATTGAGAAGAGGCTCATAAAGGTAACATAATGGGAAGTAAATAGCTGAAGTTGATTACGTATGTCTAGGGAATGAGTATCCACGTATGTAACTGTCAGGAAAGTGTATCCATTTGCTCTGAAGGCCTGTGGGTGGGGGAAGCAAAGGAAGTAAAAGACACCAAGATAACAAAATACCCCTCGAATTTAGTGAAAGGATTTATTGAAAAGCAGATTTTATGGAAGCCCTTTGCCTCCGCTGAAACATTGATTTATTATTTGAATAATAAAAGAAACCGATGACCCCGTCTATCACAGGCACCCTGTATTTATTAAAGAATGCCTAGAGAAATATGTATATTCGTCAACCTTAGAAGGATTATTATAGAAAAATGGACCCTAATCAACTATTTGCCTTTATTTTTAGTTAGGTGTCTTTGAATCCTCAATATAATGGAATTGATTTTATCGTCAAATAACTTTGTTTTTATTTAGTTGCTATTTATTTAAGGTAAATCACATTGATTAGGATATATATGAGAAATCGACATCCTTGACCAAATAAATAATCTTGTCAGTCCTTGCAAACTCAAAAAGATAATTATCAAGTTAATGATGTCTTTAAACCAAGACCTATCCGTTATTATATTATTTAGGATTTTTTTTGCATATTTAGATAGATCACTTATCACCTTCTAATAAATTACCAATAAACCATTTTCCTCCTGAATGCTAAGTCTAAATTGATCAAAGCAAAACTCAATATTCCTTAAAAAATAGACATTCATATTAATATCTTAAGAGTTTCCCTTGATTTCTAAGATGAAGAACAATATTTTTTTATTATAATTCTTAATTTTCGAAATTTATTCAGTTTCCTGCTCACTTTTAATATGTAATAGTCGACAGTATCATTGTAAATATAAATAAAATACTTTTTCACTTATATAGGAGAAATTCTATGAACTTCACTCAATGGAGCTTTATTTATGCTGGGGACAAATCTGTGGAGGAATGTGGATCTGGTGAAGTAATTAAAAATAAATGCAGAATAACTTCGTTTTTAATTAAATAGTTTAATTTATCAACGCAACTTTTCTTTGCATTTTTAGCGTAATTTTCTGTATCTAAAAGGTATTAATTTTCTAGAGGAAAAAAGTATTTATATTTATATTGCTGTTATTGGCTTAAGGGATGACTGGCAATAAATTGTGAAAGTAATGGTTTGATAAACATTCATCCATGTATGGCACTAAAATCTAAGTCAAATGAAGAAGAGACTGTAACATTGGAAAAAATAAACCTAGGGTTGATTTTAAAATCATTTTATCGCAGAAAATGCATTAATATTCCTGTCTATTTGCTAAATTTTACCCTATTCAAATTGATTATTATTATGGATTTTTATGGAAAATAGTTCACTTGAAATGATATAAGGAAGAGAGTAAATTTGAATTATTAATTTCTTTACTCAATTTAATTTGGACATGTTTCCAGTTGTGAAAGAGGAGGTCTGTAGCCTTGTTAATATAACAGTGGATTTCTGACGTCGAGGCATGGGTTAAAACTAAACTTGAAATGATATAAGGAAGAGAGTAAATTTGAATTATTAATTTCTTTACTCAATTTAATTTGGAGATGTTTCCAGTTGTGAAAGAGGTAGTATGTAGCCTTGTTAATATACCAGTGGATTTCTGACGTCGAGGCATGGGTTCAAACTAAACATACAACACATATTTTTCAGCGGCGTTTGGAATTTCAGCCCTTTAAATGCATAAACTCGAAGGGATAATTAGGTGCGAAGGCATGATAAAGCAGATAGCCAGTCACAAGAAAGCTATCATTCTATCCCAACTTCCAAGCAAAAAATAATGTCTTATATATTTAGAAACCTTGCCGATGGAGTAATAGTGCCCCTTTTGGGAACTCATATCTACTTAACCCTACACGGAAAAGGTGTTCCATACTCCTGAGCTCAAGAAAGGTTTTGCCAGCTCTAGTTAATGTTAAATACACACACTCTGTGAAAGGTACATCATCACTTCTAAAAATAACAGGCCCATAGCACTTTGCCCTCCGGAAAGATTATCATTCTAATTCTCTTTCTGTGCCTCTTAACACGCTTATTAGTGGGGTAGTTGTTCCTGATGCGTTTCTAGTAAAGGCTCTGTTCTGCCCCTAGTCTCCTGACAGTCCGTTTTTCTGCGGTCGTGAGGTATTTATTCCATCCACCTTTGCTTCGGCCTTCTTCTCTCTTCTCGCATATACGTAGGTGAGTCAAAAAGTTCTCAGACAAATGGCATAAAATTTTTATTTGTAATAATACTGTAATCATTTTTCTACATAAGCTCCATTAACATCTATACACTTTCTTAATCTATGAATCCAACGGTAAAGACCATCTTTGTAGAATTCACGGGGTTGTCTCTGGCACCAAGTAATGACCTGCTTTTTTGCTTCATCTAATGATTGAAACCGGGTTCCTTTTAGGTGTCCCTTTAAATTTGGTTAGGTTAGGTTAGGTTAGGTTAGGTTAGGTTAGGTTAGGTTAGGTTAGGTTACCTAACCTAACCAAATTTAAAGGGACACCTAAAAGGAACCCGGTTTCAATCATTAGATGAAGCAAAAAAGCAGGTCATTACTTGGTGCCAGAGACAACCCCGTGAATTCTACAAAGATGGTCTTTACCGTTGGATTCATAGATTAAGAAAGTGTATAGATGTTAATGGAGCTTATGTAGAAAAATGATTACAGTATTATTACAAATAAAAATTTTATGCCATTTATCTGAGAACTTTTTGACTCCCCCTCGTATATACATTTATATGACCCTAGTTTCCAAAAAACTCTACATCCCTTCTCATTACATGTCCATACCATTGCAGTTTTATCTCCTGTGATTTCTTGGATATTTGTGCAACTTAACTTTAACTTTTCATTCCTAAACTCATCAAACTTTGTGCTTTCACACATCCATTTCATCCTCATCTCTATTGCATCCACCTTTTCTTCTTGAGATTACTTCAGCTATGTCTCAGCTTCATAGTTAATCGCTGCTCTTATCAGATACTTATAAACATTCCCCTTAACCCTCCTCATCATTCGGCACTCACATAGCACCCCTGATACCTTTTTCTACTTTATGCAACCAGACTGCACCATATGACTACTTCCTTCTGCATCAAAATAACCATTCTTTGCACCATCGATTGAAGTTATATCAATTTGATCCCTCTTCAGCTCATCTCCTTGCATCCAAATTACCAAATCTTGAACGAAGTTGAACCTCAGATACTGCTTCATCATCCCCTTGAGCTTGAGCACTATATCTTTCAAAACTATAATCCATTGTGCTAGTCTTCCCTCCATCACCCTAGTGAAGACAAGAATAAAGGAAAGTGGATTTAAAATATGTGTAGTTCAAGATCGGTATGAAGAAAACGGAGAACGTTTGGTGTAACGAGAACGAAGACTCTGAACTTAAGATGCTAGTTGATGAAATGAAGAGAGTTAGCAAGATTAAATACCTAAGATCGATGGTAGAGGATGATTTGGTCCACAAAACCAGGAATATAATCCAATATATACAATGAATATTTGCAATACACCTTAATATAATAGTTAAAATTTCCAATAGTATTAGATAAATCAAAAGGTGAGCAAACGAAAAAATACATGGATGACAATAGAATGGGTAAGAGAAAAGCCTTTAGAGATAAATACCTGTGTAAACTAATAACAAGCTAAAATTACATAAAGTATTTAATACCTAGAAGATATTACGAGCATTTACTCTTTACATACACTATTCAAAAAGTTCATTTTTCGAATTGTTTGGTGCTAATACATCTTATGGTAAGGGTATCATGGACCTGCATATCAGGATATTTCAGCCGTTCTATGAGGTTTTTGTCATAACTCCTACTGTTTAATTCTTTCTTTATGTACGATTTTTTGGTTTATTTAGTTCTAGCTGCCATTATCATTCTCAAATACGTAGGCTTGTCGGTTTCCTTTGTTTTTCATATAAAAACATTAGAATTACTATATTATCACGCAAATATTTTGTTTCTATTTTCAAGCAGGACTTAGTATCAACTATGTTTTTAAAAAATACAAATTTTAATATTTACCCACTTATACAAAAAATGAATAATATCGATAAGTTCATAATGAAACTTAAATAATAAAAAAGTCTATTAGCGAGGACATGTGCTAAGCCAATCCTCTCTTCTTCACTTCATACACTGCCAAAAATCTTTCTCGGCCGCCAACATAACAAGCAAAAACATGTGATTAACCGCTATAAAGTTGGATTTGCTAAGTTTTCCGGCTGTTCTAAATTACCGCCTGCATACATTAATCCAACATCGCCTGGATGTATAAAAGTGCTTTTATTAAAAGATTCTTTCTTATTCATGAGAAAGAATGCGAAGATAATTGGCAACCATATGCAAGAACACAATGTCAATAAAAATACTTTTAGGGAAATTTTATTATATATTTAATAAGAATTTTAATGAGATCGCTTAGACAAGTGTGTATTCAAGCGCAATTTATCAGCAGAAAGCTAAAAATTCGAGGATTGGTAATACCGTTTATGATGGAGACGGTATAAGTTGAATAATAATAGTAATGAGATAAAAGTAACAGGAATTATTAGTCATATTAATTAGCTATAGAAAATATTTCAAATTATAGCATGACGATAGTATTAGTAGTAATAATAATAATAAATACCGATATTGGTTTTGGTATCAGAATAGAGTGGGTTGATAATAATAAGGCTTATAAATTTCATGTTGTTATTTCAGTGATAAAAAACAATGATTTAAGTGCATTGTAAAATAACGATACGAGTATATCTCTCAAAACAGTCCGCCTTCGAAAAAAGGCTGTTTCAAAAGCAGTTTTAATGTATTAATATATCCAAGTTGCTTGAGGGATTATAGAAGACGATAAAAATTACGAAGAGAAAAATATTAAAAAAGATTCTTAAGAGAAAAATTAAATAAACTTAGGAAAGTTGAGTAAGAAAGTAAGAATAGTTGGTTGCCTTAGAATGTTGTAGGAGGACGGCAATGATTCGCGGTTTAGGAACAGGATAAGAATGCGTTGTAAAAATGGTAAACTATCAGTAATTGGTTTTCTCGGTGTGCAGCAATAGCAAAGTGATATCTATGTTCTTTAATGAAAGTTAGGTATGTAGTTTAGTGGATAAGTGGTGCTAATTAAACCTTATTTTTCATATCATAACTATTTACAGAACCCTGCGTCTGAAAAGAATCTTTTTGCTGTCAAAGTTTTTTAAAACTGATCTCTATAAATTTCAATCCGGTGATTCCAAACCTGGTATTGTTTTTTTTTTATCAGGTAAACTCTTTTTGGCAACAACTATTTTAAATATTAATATATCTTATATTTATATGGTAAATTTAAAGTTAAAATTTAAATAAAATTATGAGATAAAACACCTTTTATGATACAATAGCTGCAATTTGTAATAATTTTCAATGAAAGATGAGAGAACAAAATGAAACATTATTTAGAAAAACGATGATTTTAGAGATTTTCTTTTGTGTTTTTCTGCTGTTAAATCGCTTTATAAGCACAAACAACAGATTGCATGCATATTAATGTCCCATTTTGCCGGTTATCTTCCCTACATACACTTAATGTCCTAATGGAGCCTTTTTCCTTGTTCTTCACTGTAACCTTCACAATTTCCTAGGAAGTAGTCAAGATGCTATCTTAAAATGTAGAGTTTAACAGACATTCTCAATCCTGAAAATTTGAAAGTTTTGTATTAACCCTTCTACAATTGTTTTATATTCTGAACTTCTATGATTCCCGAGAAAATTAGAAAAGTGCTTTGAATGTTTGCTATTTATTTTTTCCTGCCTCACTCATGACTTCTGTGAAACCAGAATCTTTCAGTAGAATCTTATTTGAGGACCATCAAAAACCCTTTGAAAGTTTTTTCAAAAAGAGAAATGCTTAGATTTTTTTTTAATAAATTTACAAAACTCCTCGTTAATCAAATTTGAAGTGAAGGGTCGAAATGTTATAATGTTATATTGAAATATCTTATTTTTTAATAAATGGCATTTATATGTATTTCTTACATTTAAATATCCACAAATCTTCCATTCATAAAGATTTAACATCATAGCATCCAGTATCGTCCTTATGATTTCATAATTCTGAATTAAGAGATCATAGTGTGCAACTGGATTAGATGCTACTTAATTTCCTCTATGTAAAGGCGAAGCCTTAAAAATTCTGGTTTAGAAGTCGGGAAAATGTCCCCATTAATCTTTTTTATAATGGAAACCTAAAGGTTTGATTAATCCATTGATATTTTTTCAATATAGCAGCAAGATATTTACGTTAAAAGAAGCAAGTTTTGTAACTCTTCATCTCTTCTGCGGTACCAATAATAGGTTTTTTATAGAACTTCTAAGTTATTTTTACCAAGTTTTCTACCATGTAACTAGGATGACTCTTTTACAAGAACCAATTCTCTGGTTAAGTGTTTTAGTGATGAAGGAGTGGGTCTAAAATTAAGTCAAATGATTAAAAAAATGGAAATTCAGAAAAGATCGAATTCAGGAAAGAAGAGAAGATGAGTCACAAAAAGAGAGGAGGGATGAGAATACTACAATTTAAGACGAAGCGAGTTGGTAGGGTGTAAAAATTACCATCTCTAAGCCACTCAGTGATAGTGAACTGATGATCTTTTATCAGTGATTACAATGTTATGAGTATTTTCGTGATTATTCTCTTAATCATTATGTTATTGCACATCATATTGATGTTAGAATTCTGAAAATCCTTTTTGATTTTAATTAGCATTGCTTTGTTTAGGAAACATTATACATTGACATCCTATTTTTTGCAGCTAATTTACACAATCATTTTGACTTAAGTGACTCTGTTTTAAGGATATCTAGATGTAATACTGCATTCCATTTTTCATTTTATATTATATCACAGTTTCAGTTCTTTTCACTCACCTAAATATTGTTAAAATTAATTTATAATCAGATTATTTGAGTAATATTATTAGCAATTTTTAGTAAATAAAATAATTCCCTAAATGCTTATGTGATACCTTTTATCCATTAAATATTATCATGATTTAGCGTACAATGGCAAAAGTGCTCCTTTTTGTCATCTATTTGAAGATTCAAAGTAAACTAGGAACAAAATATTAAAACTAGAAAAATAGGTTTGGCGTTTAGATTAATTTGATTATCCATTACATTATTTCAGTTCGATCGGCAAAATTTATATTTCATTCAATTTGAACTAGTCTCCTTTTTGAGAATATTGAAAGAATAATCTTTCCATTTTAAACTGTGTAAATATTTCTTTCATTTCTTTTGAATGAGATTAAAAGAACATGGATACAAAATCTTAGATTTTAGTTAGGCTCATTACTTTCCAATAGAGAATTCTAAGTTTAAATATCAATGGCTATTATTTTTAAAAAATAATTTTATAATTAATAATTATGGAAACATATTTAAATCCATTTTTCCTTCAGTATATAATCTTGCCACTCACACAGAGCTTCATTATAGTGTTCACCAGACAGCAGTAGCTACCTGTTTCAGGCAAAAAACTCTCGTTTCCTTTGTTCTGTCTGGAAAATACGCTAAAGGTCTCTGTGTGAGTACAGATTTGATTTGATAAATGAAACAACAATGTGGTGCTCGTTTGAGTTATTAGTGATTTTAGTCAATTATAATTTTTCCCACGATTCAAATCTAATTTAAGAAATAGGTGAGGAAGAAATAAGAAACGGTGTGCTAACTAACAGGAATTTTATGCTTTACATCTGCTAATAAACTCTACGTTTATCCTTATTAATAAAGTTACTTATGTCCCCTCTCGTTAACTATAAGTAGCACAACATTATTTCTTAACGCGTTACTAATTTGAGCATAAAATTGTTTCTGAAATTAAATCATGAATGGTGCCTTACTAGCGTTTAATCTAATAGACGATTGAAAGTAGTGCGAATGATGTTATAATAGTTAATACCTCAACATGCACTTTATATTTAGCTATATAATAGTAAGTAATTTCTCTCTTCACAACCAAATTTTATATATTTTTTAAACAAGTATTTACGAAACTATGGTATGAACTATGAAATTCTATTTGTTGAAATTGCATCAATATTTCAATAATTTCTTTAATTGATTTTCAAAACCCGCATTTCTAAATGTTTGGAAGAATCATGACAATGTCTACGTTCATATAACTCTAACCTTAGGGGAATAAGCTTTAAGCATTCATGAATGCACATACCCAAAAGCCTCATTAGGGCACAATGATTATAAGGGAATTGTAGCAAAGATTGGAGAACATAGACACATCAGTAGAGCTTTAGAGGAAATCGAGGAAAATAATCATGGAAATAAATTAGTAAAATTAGAATAAGATGTAAGGTGTTACACTAGTGACAGCTTCTCCATAATGAGACAAAGCAGAAGATAGAATGTAAACGCAAGGCGAATAAAATGAGAGATTTTATCATATTCAAGAGGAAATTTTTTGTTAAATGTATAGAAATTATTAGTTCTTTTAATTGAAATAGGACTATATATTACTCAGGTCAGAGGTTAAAAAATATATCTAACATTAGAAAGAGACCAAACACAAAAAGAGAACAAACCGATAGCACGTGGAAATACAAAATAAGAAAAAAGTTCCTTTTAATTTACACTGATAAGCAGGTTTAAATAATTATATGCTCAGTGGAAGATTCCTAATTGGTAAACTTCAGTAGGCTTTTAATAACATCTGTTTAAAATAGTCAATCTTGAAAAGTAACAATGAGATAAGTCGATTTAATACAAAAAATTAAGCTATCTTGCGGTGTTGAAACAATTAGAGAAGAGTTTAAATATAATGAATTCAAAACGCAGATTAATGCACACCTTTGGATAGACAATAAAATATTTTAAACATACTAGGAGTAAAATAAGAAAAGTGAAAGTACTAAAAAATAAAATAATAACTAACATTAAGAGACAGAAAAAGAATACAGGTGGGCCGTAAGTTTTTGGACACCTTGGAATTTTTAGGAACTTAGATAAATGTAGGGTCGTACAGTTTTTATTTGTAAATCAATATGCTTGTAACAGTGAAATGAGGAAGAATAAATACTCGTAGCAATAAGTTATATATGCTACAAATATTCGAAAAGTGTTAACAAAATAACACTTAACTGAATCAGGATGTTCAGTAGTATGTTAAGAGTAAATGGGCAGTGATCAGAGAATTTATTCTTCTAGCTATGCTCCTTACGAAGATGGGTCACTTGAGGGGATTTATGCAGGCCTAATTCTCTGGTTCTTACGGTCTCTTTCAGGTTCTACTCAAGGACCTAGATTGTACTCATATTCGGGGAATGAGTTTGCCAATCCATCACTATAATCTTGCTCTTGCACAGCCAACATATGGTGTAAGAAAAGTTGTAACATGAAGCATTGCTCTGATAGAAAATCTGAAGTTTATCAACTGCATTTTGGATGATTTACATGACTTCAATCTATTTTCTAGAAGTCTGCGACGAATTTGTCACATAAAAAAAATAAAGGCTTATAGCTATAGGAATTACATTTCTGGAGTCTAGCAACTATTCTTGGAGTCTACTAAATATTTTCCACTTAATAGAAACAATTTAACATATTTTTCACTTTTTTAAATTTATTCATAGCATAAAGAGTTCAATTTATGTTTTAGCTAGACTGCCATTTTCTTACGAAGCTGAAGGCTCATGATGCAGAAACTTGTAGTCACATTTCCTACTAACACTTGGTTATCTAAAACAAGCTTAGTTCTGGATGGGCACACTTTCTTGGATGCTCTTCAGCACGTTTGCAACGCCAGACTGTGATCCACCAGACTTCCGAGCAATTTGTCGCTACCTGAGAACCTCCTTAATTAATGTATATATCAGACTTCTTTCGTCCATTACATACTTACGTACCATCTCTTTTATCCTATTCTTATCGGATCTTGCTGAAATGAAATTATCTTATTAATCAAAGAATTGCATGTGTTATATGAAAGCATTTCGACTGTAACATACTGCATACTAATACTATAATTTAATAGATTTAAATACGAGTAACATCGCAATTTTAGATATTTTAGAAAAAAAATCTAAAGTATGCATGTACTATTATTGTACTTTCCAGATATATTGGACTCATACATGCAAACATTGGATAACATATTCCGAGACTTACCTTAGGAAATAAATTCCAGGAGTGCGTAAACTTTGGCCGCAGATGTACATATGATTAATGATAAATAAGGAAATGAAATCATCAACTAAGAAAAGACTTTCCGTTAAAATCGAAATGGTACTTTGAGACATTCGACATTACTAAGAACCGTGATGCCTATCATAGAAGGACTGAGTGACCTTTGATGGTCTCCCAGTAGCGGCAGACGAGGGGGACCACAGAGGAATTGGTTTTTCCAATTCGAACGCGTGGAAAGATTTATCTACAGAATCAAGTGCAAACAATTGGTTGTTAGTATAATAAAGAAGGCTCAGGACTCTGGGGGTTTGAAACGGATAAACCAAAATAATCTTTAATAATTACAAGAGATATAAAACATATATACGAATGGGAAAGGTTGCAAACGGATACTACGTGTTTACAGGGTTCAGATTAAAGAATTACGGGGAGAGATTAAATAAACTCTAACGTCAGCTTACAAACGGCTGCTGTTGAGCCAATATACTAACATACACTTTACAAGTCAACTGATTAAGAAAACACAATTTAGTCACTGAAGCCTAACCTTGAGTTGGAAGCTTTAGGAGCTGACACGGGGGATGGGTAATCAAAAAAATAAATCATAATCGATGTATTTTAACCTCGAGGAGTGAATTCGAGGGATTACATGCGCTAGATAAGTTTAAAACCGAATCCAAGGATAGCTAATTGCCTGGGGCTAAATTCCGTCGGTGAGAATTCTTGCTTTCGAGCTCGAGAGGGCAACAGAGCTGAATTGAGGAAAAGACCTGTCTCGTGCAAAAAATTTGGCCTATAATGGCTTTTCCCGCCTCAACCTAGTATTATATATTGGCCGGCCGGAAGAAAAAATGCCTTAGGCCAAGGAGGGAGATCTTCTTATCCAAATGCTCCACCGGCGAATAGAAATGAACTCCAGTGGTGATTCTTTATAACGCCCGGAGAGACAGACAGCGTCTTCTCTTGCCCACGCGCATGGAATTCTTGCTTCTGCCTTATCAGAAGAAGTTCCTCGAGTCTCTCCCGGTTCCTACGACTTTGCTCCGCGTCTCCCACCCTCGTTCCTAGCCCTATGGCTTCTCCGGCACATGACGGTATTTACCTCTATTCCCGACAATGCAGTAGATGTAGTACAATAATAAATCATATGAAAAATTTGGAATTAGGCGCAAAATTTGGTATGCAAATAAAAGCCTGAAAAATTATGTCGCTTTTAAAAGATGGCGAAATATTTAATGATAGTTAGGATTACAATGGAATGGTCTAACGCTTCCTTGGTTGGTCTTTTTAAAATAGGGAAATTTTTTTGAAAAACTTCGACCTATTCGGTCACTTATTAATTTCATATAAAAAAACAAAAGTAAGGATTAGACTGAAACAATCTCTCTACTAGACTTATTCAATGCAAGAAGTAGTATTGAAAGGTGCATATAGAACAGGTATATCTTCATCTACAAACTATTCTATATTTATGGCAAAAAATACTGAGAACTAAATAATGCTTACATGGGAGTCGAGAGTAGGACATCCTTGACTCTGTAAGCACCCCTAAAGTTATATAGCTCTTTGTAAAACGAATTTAAAAAATAGACATCAACATATACCTTTGCTTATACAGGGTGCACCAGATATTTGAGAAAAATATTTATCATGACTATAATTCTCTAATAAAATGACAGGAAAAGAAATGGGTGATTTTTTAAAATATCGCCGTGATTGGGAGGCTACCAGCGAGGATACAATTAATTAAAAAATAGATTATTTATTTTCGATATCATAAAATCTATATTAATAAATAAATCAAGACCAAGTACCTTAGAAGAAGTGAAAAACCTCTCATTTCATCTCCTACTTCGACTAGAACGGTAATCTAGCTCCCCTACCTCATGGACAATGCTCTCAATAATTCGAATTGTGTGCGAATGAGGAAAGAGTTGCCAAGGCCTAGATATTGAATGAGGCCTTTAATTAGGAAATTTATGTTCCAGTAGGAAATGATCACCCACAAACAGACCATCGCCCCGCTAAAAATTGTTTGCTGTTAATTTTTACGAATTGACGTTCAAAATTTAGTGCAAGTAAAGGACTGTTCAATTATGAAGGCTCATTACACTAGTCAAGAATGATTTTGCTACCTGGGTATTAGCTTGTGATTTATACTATATCGAGTATGCTGATTCTGAATCTGCAATCAGAATTGATCTAGTATGTAAGGTTCCTGAGTTACACACATACTCTTTAGTTACACAAATGGGCAGTGTTGCTTCGGTTACTGTAGTGAGAGGATGTGTTCTGTGTGTTTGGTTCCTGAGTTACACTCCTGCTTTATTACGTTGTTAAATTTAGTTATTATAGTGGGGGTTTTAAAACGGTATTTACATACAGTGATTAATTTCATTTTTCTTTCAGATTTATTTCTCAAGCAATTTGTAAATGAAATAAGATTGTATAAAAATGTATATAACAGGATATATACAAACTAAGTTGAAAACATGAATCCGCGAGGATGTATAAATAGCCCAGAAAACTTTTGATATATTTGTGGAAGATATACTCCAAGCAACCAGCGGAAAACTGTAGCTTAAAGAGTGAAAACTGCATACAATTATCATTTTGGTTGTAAAGTGGGTGACCAACACAAGCCTTAGGCACCTCACAAATCTTGTGCTGTATGTTATACGGGGCTAACACAGTGGATAAATGGCAAACGGAAGGGTATGCCTTTTGCTCTACCGATGGTGTAGCGTGAACTAACAAATCATGTTTTTGATTGCTACTTTTGTATGACAAATATTGCGGGATTCTCAAATAAGAACAAGTCAAAAGGTGTATATACAGATTATAGGTCAGCTATAAAACCAGTCCCCCATATTATAGAGATGTCAATCCCAGTTCTTCCTTCAGCTAGTGCAGTTAAAGAGCATGAGTCATTGCCTGAAGAGGAGGATAACAATGACGATGAAATGTATCAGGATGATTCTTAGGAAAAGAAGTTCTAGTTAATAAATCAAGAATGATTGAATAAGTTGGTGAGGGATTTGTTATTGTTAAAGGAGAAGGCAGAACTGGTGGGCTTTCGACTACAACAATGGAATCTTCTAGAGGACGGTGGAAAAATATCTACTTTCTGTAAACGCCATGAGGCCTTAGCTGCCCTCTATTAAGAAGAAGATGGTGCTTGTTTCTGGACTGATGTTAATGGCCTAATGAATCAGCTAGGAAACGAGCATTTCCTTGATGAATGGAGACAATTCATCGATGCGAGCACTTCTAGCCTCAAAGCTGTGTTGCTACACATTGGTAACAAAAAACCTTCGATTCCTGTCGCACTTATTGTTGGAATGATAGAGACATATGACTCAATGAAATTTATTTTAGAAGGTGTTCATTACTCGCATCATAAGTGGAATAACCCTGGTGATCTAAAGGTAATTTCTTAAGCTTTTGGACCGCAGCTAGGATATACAAAGGATATGTGCTTCTTATGCCTATGGAACAGCTGTGACGAAAGGAATCATTATATTGTCAAAATGTGCCCGAAAGAGAAGAACACATAGTTGGGAAATACAATGTGAAGCACATGCCTTTGGTACATCCACGGAAGATCTACCTTCTACCACGTCATATCAAACTTAGCCTTATCACAAATTTTGTTAAGCAATGGCCCATGATTCTAATGGATTTCAGTATCTCAAAGAGAAATTTGGTGCAAAGAAAACGATGCTAAACTTAAAGCTGGCATTTTGGTAGGGCCGAAGATCAGAGAATTGATACGTGACAGGGAGTTCAGAAATAAACTAATTCCACTTGATTTGGCAGCATGGGATTCATTTGTCCATGTAGTGCAGAACTTCCTTTGTAATCATAGGGCTGACAAATATGCAGAACTAGTGGAAAAGATGCTAAAGGCCTATCCACGAATCGGGTGTCGGATATCTCTTAAGATGCATTTCTTGCATTCGCATCTAGATTTCTTTCCATCTAATATGGGTTGTATATTAGTGACGAACATGGGGAAAGGTTCCACCGAGATATCGCAAAGATGGAAAGCAGGTATCAAGACCGCTTCAACGAAAACATGATGGGTGACTACTGTTGGTTCCTACAACGGGAGGATCCTATATCCTGGTACAAGCGCAAGAGCAAGAGTCTGAAAAGTTTGTGACGAAATTTACAGTTAGGTGAGTACTACCTCTTTTATATGTAATACATATCTTGTCTGGGTCTGCAAAAGGACGTACATAATGCTAAATATGGTGGCCAAATTCTAATCCTTTGCTCAGAAATGTCTTATTCTTCTCAAACTCGTAATAATTATATGATTAATTGATCCAAGGTGACAAAGTGAGCCTTATAGCCTAGTTGCATATCTCAGAAAACTTACGTGCCAGTACAAATCCCAGCACAGATTTGGCATTGGCGCACCAAAATTAGTTAGTTACAATAAGATTTACTCAGGTAGCAGAGACAAAGTAAAATTTGTTGGCTAGTGTTATAGAAGTAAGATTTAGAAATTTAGGACAATGGAAAATTTAGGCTGAACAACATCAATAGAGTAAAAATAGGCCGCTTAAGTATGTTATATGAAGGATTTTTTATTTGGAGATTTAATAGGTTAACACGAAATGGGTAAAAGGCAAACAAACTACGATTCATATTTAAAATTTGTTTGGGATACTATAAAACCAACTTAGTTATTAATATACATCAATGCTGAGATGCAAGAATATAATGGCACTGTTCCAATTACTAACGTGATCAGAGAGACAAATGCAGTAAAAAATCCGTTTGATTACTGCAATAAGGAAGCAGATACATACATTAGAATTTCTCTAAATGATTTTTTCCATGTGTAGAAATTGATTCTAAGAATAGTACATGTCGATGAGACGCAAGAATATGGTGGCACTGTTCCAATTAATAACGAGATTATAGAGACAAATGGATGAAAAAAACAGTTTGATTACTGCAATAAGGAAGCAAGTACATACATCACTTTTTCTTTAAATTATTTTTCTATTGTGTAGAAATTGATACTAGGTATAGTATATGTCGATGAAGGTTCTACAAAATCGTTTGAGTTTCAGGAAGATGGGTTTCAAAACTTCAAGGCACAATTAAGTATAATAGTATACAAAAATACTCCAACAGATATAGGAGTACATATGCTCTGATTTAGCACATAAATATAAAGATCTGGTTACATTGCTATATTGAAAAATAGGGCTAGATTTTAGGAAGTTTGCATTTTTATGTAAATGAGATCTCCGTCATGAGTCTTAAAGTTTGTCATAAAAATAGCATCATGAAACTGGCTCAACTTATTAAAATTTGCTTATAATATAATGGAATAATGATACGAGAGGTTCCATAAATAATGCATCATCTTCTCAGAGGAAAATTTGTTAAAATTCGCTATAATAAATTTTCGAGAAAACGATTTCCCAAAAATAAAAACCCCAAGCAGCCTTAAGGAAACCATGGAGCACCAGTTGAAAGGCTTTGGTCTTGAAATTAATATTTTGGTGGCCTTAACTAAATGCAGATCATAAAAAAAAACCTCATTAAATCTTCAAAGTGGAAGCAATTCATTTTCCCAACATAAAATTGTTCACAGCTTTTGATGGTTTTTCCTTTACCCACTAATTACTAACATCGAATGGAATGGTACAACAAAATAACCAGAGCTTAGGGAACCACGAAATTATTTGGCATACCTAAACTATTGGATATTATTTTAATAATGGCAAAAGAGTTTGAAAGAAAAATTGCTTCAAATTTAGAATTTCCTTATATGAAATAGCAAAGAGAATATTTATGACCGAATAATTACCAAAAAGCTATACAAGTAAATGAGAGGAAAATAATGGAGAAAGAATATTATCGGATTTAGCAGTTAACACAATTAAAATTATTTGTAGATTTTTAAAAAAATTAAAATTAGAGGAGGGGCAATATGGTTGTGATATAATTATTAATCATATGAACGTCTCCCTTTCCGAGAAAAGTATATTTTGGGGGCTGAAATTTTCAAAGAATTTCCCCAAAATGCAACTATACATCGAACATACATATAGATCAACGTGAAAAATATTTTGTACAATCCATAATTAATCCCTCAAAATTCCTCATTTACGTTCTAAATTTCTCTATCTCTAATCCAAGTAATGAAGCTCGAACTCTGAGAGTCAAGTGTAATAAATTTTATGTACCTTCTTATGACCCTGAGCCATGACATTAAATAAAATCAAAACATGTGAGTATTATGCAACATATTTACTATAAAAATATTAGGCATTAGATTTCTGGCATCGAGAAGGGGTTCAATACCAGCAAGCTGCTTCACGAGGTGGTTGCCTATTGTACGGAACCGAAGTAGCTACATAAACATCATCATGCTCTTATCCAATTACAACACTAATAACATTACTTTTTATACCTTCATAGCATAACCTACCCAATATTCCTTCCTTTTTCTGAGCCCTGAATAAAAGAACCCTCTTCAATGCGCGTTCTTATATCCACATAATATTGAAACGGAAGCGTCCGCTCCCTGTGGCTTATAATGATGCACACCATCGCTGTTTTATTATCACAAACATACAATACGACTTGGCCACGATGCTCTTGTAACGCAGATCAGTCCTTGCTTCATTCGTGTTCACTAATGATTGTTATTTTGTGTTTAGGTGCATTTCAATATTATGTTTGACGTTCTCCTACAAAATGAAATAGAAGAATAGCGCAACCAATCTCTGAATTGTAAGTAGATATAGGTAGAGATATAAGCCTCAAAATCACTAATGGCCGCCCAAATAAATCATGATTAAAATCAATCAAATTCAAACCAAATTATATCAAAGCGTAGCACAATTTGTGATAATACTACTACTAATAATAATAATTATAGGATTTTTGAGTTAAGTTACCACATCAATTTTGGGCTATCGATTTGATGTCTCTCTTCCAAGAAGGAGTTTTTAAATCGATTTGTGCATAGTCTGCCTCGTTACCATAACATGGACATAATTCCTGGGATAGGACATCGTGCCTCGCCAAGGAAGAGTTTTCAAAGAATCTTTCAAACGTTTCCACAAAAAGAAGTGGATCAATCGAATTTTATATAGTGTGCCTCGTTTACGATCACATAAGACGAACATATTTCTTATTGATTCGCACCGCTGTCTTCTATAAATTATTTTTACAGATGGGTAAACTTCGAGAAACTCGATGCAAATGTTGCGATTAAGATCAAGCTAAAGTGACAACCGACACCCTGTGACGTCCTTGATGTCAGTCATCGTGTCTCACCAGAGCACCCATCTGCGAGCCCATCAGCGATAAATCGACATGCAAGCGGATGGCCTCGTTCCAGAATCAAGAGGTTGATGGCGGAGGAATGTTGAGCACAACTAAAAATTTAACAATGATAGCAAGACACTTAAGTAATGTAGATCAGCACAAAGAAATTAGTATGTCACTGGTGAGCGAAACCGTTCAATGTCAAATAAGTTTTACCAATGATGAGGTTATTTAATTTTTTTGAAAGCTACAGGTAGTCTTCCTTTATTGAAATCATAGCCGTCTACCATGACTAATAAACAGCTTAGAGACAACCAATTTTGCCTTAAAAACGAATACCTTTATAAAACTTATCCTATACACTTAATTGAGTTCGGAAAGATAAAATACTTTTGGAGAATTAATCGCTTGAGAAATAATGATTTCTAGTTTTTTTAAATTTATTACCCAAATCATGTTTTTTTAGATTGATATATAACATTTATATTTTCTTTTAAGTTTGTAATCCATTATTTCGAAAAATTAGTTAATATATTTAAAATTAAGTACCCTATATATCTCACACTAGCGTAGTTTTTCTAAAATATTTTAGCTCAGAGATTTTTAGAAAAATTCCTGTACTAAGAATGAACTATGTACTAAACAAGTCTAATGACCAAATGACTAAAAGTAAAAATGGATTATATAACAAATCAATCAATTTCGCTTCACTTTTGATGGAACTCATTTTTTGTTAAAAAATGATGAAAAATCTATGAGGTAAAACCTTAATTTTCCAATCTTAGGAATTGTTGTAAAATTCAAATTTGGTTACAGAATCAGCAATTATATGTACTTGCTTCCCTGTCCGTCAAAAAAATAACTTAAAACATTAAATATATTACTGGAAATAATATTTATTTCACATGAATACTTTAAAAATAGTATAAATCGGTTCCCAGAATTTTAAATATATTGAATTACCCAAGAAATCTGTTAGTAGTTAAAGTGATTGAAATTACCAAAGGAGTTGAAGGGAAGAAAGCTAAATAAGAAGCAGGATTTGAAGAGTGAGAAGATATTAAACAAGGTCTGCTGACCAAAAAGTCGCGTGCCCTCACTTATTCTAATTTATGTCTTTAAAAACTTTGAATAATTCCCGAAGTAACCTTGAGAAGACCTTGGCAATTCTATGATTCAAAGAAATGTAAACAATTTAAAGGTTTCTAATTTTGTTAGAGTCGGCCGAATAGTTATGATGTTATCGCCCATAAAATTTAATTTTCTGGCTAACCTTGGGTGACTGTGGCAATTAAATTATTTGAAAGGAAATGTAAAAAAAATAAGGGTTTCTAATTTCATTAGAATCAACCAAATAGTGATGATGTCATTGCCCCCCAAAATAAATTCCTGGGCTAACCTACGTAGGACTTTAGCAATTATATCATTGGAAAGAGAATATATGTAAAACAGCATAATGTGTTCAAATTTCGTTAAAATCTGCCGAATAGTTATAATGTTATTGCCAAAATAATATATTTCCCGGGCTAACCTGGGAGGACTTTGCCAATTGTATCATTCGAAAGAGAATCTAAAACAACATGAGGGATTCAAATTTTTTTAGAATTGGCTGAATTGTTACAATGTTATTTAAAAATAAGCAAAACGTGGACCGTCCGACCGACAATAAAGTAATATGTAGAGTCGCCCGCGACTAAAAAGTCCCAACTTCTAGAATCTTATTAAAAAGCAGAAATAAATTATATTAAATTATATTTTTTTAATTAAAATGGCGGGCCTAACTTTTTGTCACCCTTCATTTATGGAATTGGAAAGGCAAAAGAATGGTCACACCCTAATGCATAGTAAAGAATAGTGTAGCATAGGACATTATAGCATAGTATATTATAGGATAATATACAGTATAGTATAGCATAGCATAGCAAAAGATAGTATAATAAAGTATAATTTAGAATAGTATATGTAGTATAATCTCTCATAGCAGAGTATAGCCTAGCCTAGCATATTCTAGTATAGCCTAGCATTGTCTAGAATAGTATAACATTTTATAGCATAGCCTAGTAGAGTCTCAAATACTAGCTTCGCAAAACCAAGTTTACCGTAGGATAGCCTACCATAGTATTACCTGACATAGCATAATAAAGCCTAACATAATATGGTCTAGCATAAATTGATTAACATGGTAAGTCCTGCCTAGCCTAGCATAGTATATCATATCATAATATGGTATAGCATAGTATAACATAGTAGATTATGTCATAGCATAGCCTTCTATAGTATAGCCTAGCCTAGTATCGTATAGCCTAGTTTAGTATAATCAAGTCTAGCCTATGATTCCCAATAATAGGAGTACTTACCAACCATACTCTAGCGTAGAAAGCATAGTATAGCCTGGCCTTACATAGTACAGCTTTGTCTGGCATAGCATGACTTAGCCTAGACTAATCTATCCTAGCCTAGCTTAGGAGAGAATGTATAGTATGGCCTATCTTAGCATAGAAACCCTAGTAAATCCTAGCCTAGCATAGCCTAGTACAGCCTAGAATATCTAAGATATAAAAACTTACTATACTACACCAGAGTATAGCTTATCATAGTATAGCCTAGCCTAGTCTAGAGTAATATAGTATAGCCTAACCTAGTGTAGTTTAGAAAAGTTTAATATAGTATTACATAGCCTATCCTCGTATAACCTAACCTAGCTCAGCCTTGCAGAGCCTAGCATAGTATAATCTATATACCATAGCCTATTCTACCCTAATCTAGCTTAGCACATTATAACCTAGCCAAGCATAGTATGAACTAGTCTAGCATAGTATAGACTAAATTTTCATAGTATATCCTATCCTATTCTAGCATAGTAAATCTTGGCATAGCACACCCAGCCTTTATCTAGCATAGCCTACCTTAGCCTATGCTAGCTTAGGATGGTACACTATAAGCTAACCTAGTCTAGCGTAGTATATTCTATCATAGCCTTGCATAGCATAGCACACCATTGTATAACCCAGCCTAGTATATCATAGAGTGGCTTAGAATATTTTTATATACCCTAGAGTAGCCTGGTATAACCTATCCTATCCTAGTATAGACTTGCATCTATAGCCTAGCATAGTATATATTAGAATAACCTAGCTTAGTATAGTATACCTGAGCCTATCACAGTGTATGCTAGCCTAGCTTAGCTTAGCTTACCCTATTCTAGTATAGCCCAGCTTAGCCTAGTTCACTGGATCCTATCCTAGTATATTCTCTCCTATCCTAGCATAGCTAGCATATTCTAGCCTAGTAGTGTATATGATAGCCTATCTTACTCTACGATACCATGGTCTAGTTAGTACAGTATAGTAAATCATAGTATTACTTAGCTCATTATGTCTTAGCCTAAGCTTGCATAGCATGCATAACATAGCCTTACCCACCTAGTGTAGCATAGCTTAGTATATCATTGCCTAACCTAGTATACCCTAGCGTAGCCTAGCCAAGTGTAGCTTTTCATGCCCTGCCTAGCCTAGTATAGCTTAGCCTACCTTTAACTATCTTAGACATGTAGAGCCTATACTATACTAGTATACCCTACTCAAAAATAGCTTATTATTTTTTAGCCTAACATACTATATGCTAACCTATAATACCATATTATAGCCTAAATTAGCATAGTATATCTTACCCTTGCATATTATATCTTAGCATAACTTAGAATAGTATAGCCTAGGCTATAATAGCCTAACATTGCATAGACTATTCAAGGCTTTCATAAGAAAGTATATCAATTATAGCCTAGTCTAGTCTAGCAGAGTATCAGCCGAAAAGGTATCATGTTCTTGCCAAAACAAAATACTTCCCAGGATAACCTCGATAGGACATTGGCAATTATATCATTTGAAAGAGAATGTAAAACAACATAAAGTTTTTAATTTCTTTAGAATCGGCCAAATAGTTATAATGTCATTGCCCAAACAAAATAATACCCCAGCTAACATTTGGAGGACTTTGGTAACTATAGCATTCGAAAGGAATATAAAACAACATAACTGTTTCGAATATCGTTAGAATCGGCCGAATAGTTACAATGTATGTAGAAAAAAACAAATGAAAAGCAAAACGGAGAACGACCAATATAGTGAGATGTATTGTTGCTCGCGACCTCACTCGCACGCGACTAAAAATGAAGTCACCGCCTTCAATTAGAGGGAATATAAATGGACGGATTGAAACATTACACTCACTCACTTAAACCCATTCGTTATAAATCAATCTGATTTGCGTCAGTAGTCCGTTCCTCGTCCTATATCTATCCGACCTTAGACTCCAGCATAAACATTAAGTATGCCCCCAGAAGAAGTGCTTGTGAGCGGTTATGGGGTATTCCTTCCCCTAAGGAGTTAGTCTCTATCACCGGTGATTCCTCGAAGGATGGAGAAGAAGAAGCATGGCGAATTCCTCCATCAAAAATAATTACTCCGCCTCGGTCCGGTCACCCATTCACCGCAATATTCAAAGCACCCAGTGTACTCGTTTTTCTATAGTTTCTTCCATTTTCTTTGCACTTGCATTTAGGTTGACTCTTTCTTTTTCTAAACTTGCTCTATATCCTACATGTATACACATATGTACCCTCTCGGGATGACATTAAGTGAAAATTTGCCTTGATTCAGCAATATTCACAAACCAAAAAATTCATAAACATCGAGTAAAGTACACACTAATATAAATGAATGGTAATATTTTTCAAAATTTAGCATTTGTCCAGTCTACTTTCATTTATGTTATATTTTATTCAAACTACAATCATGTAAAAACAATTTTTTATATTCATCATTCGCGATATTTCTTGTTTTCAACCATATGATGGATCAGCATGATAATCGTTTTATGCAATTATTCCTTGAACCTAACTTCCTTTTTTATTCCTCTTGATTTGGCCGCTCAAGATCGCACAAATCTCTAATGTTAGAACAACATCGTTTGATGGAATATGACAGTCAAAGAAAAAATGAGCACTTTGAAATTAAAGGAAATCTTATAATGAATTCACAATTTGAACCGAGAAAAAAACATTTGACGGAAGGGAATCTCAATACTCACTCTCTGGAGACTACTCCGCCATCAAGCGATTACTACCTCTCCTTTATGTCAGTTTAAAATTACGTTGGTCAAAAGACGGAATATATGTTGTGGTTCCTAAGCTAGTGAGATCTGGACAAACGAGCAAATATGCTAAAATCTTCACCTTCTGAATAAACCGTCAACCTAAAATCTAAATAACTCATAACCTAACAGAATTTAAACAGCACAGTTAAAATACTTCCAATATCTCTCATTTTCATTAATTAATTTTCACTTGCTTAAGTTACTAAATTATTTTTACTTTCCGTTATTTGAAGAAACTTTAAAGGACCATAAAAAAGAAATGAAAGCGTGGAAAATTATAATTTTGGTTTCGAAATTATAAAATATAAATAATAGTTACAATCTCATTTCTTCTATATATTTAATATAAATCGGGTTCAATCGACAATAAAAAAGAATATTCGTTTTAGAAAGATAAAATAAGAGTAACATTTTGGCAACCATGCTTTATAAGGAAACAATAGGGGGTGGGGATGGAAGGGGGGCTCAGTTGTGTATATTTTGGCGATGAAAGAACTACGTCAGGGAGACGATCGACTGTTTCCGCTGGTTGTGCTGCAAGAATATAGAAGAATTTGGTGTCATATCTGGTTATCCTTGCAATGTGGAATTGTGCTTTCACTATTCTGAACCAACCAGCTACCGCTGCGTCGTTGAAAATCGGTGGCTTGACGACGATGGATTTTGCGGCTTCTTCTTGGAATATTTGTTCGGTTGTTTTTGAATCCATGTTATATTATTTTTTCCTTACTCGATTTCGATAACTAATAAAGGGTCACCAATTTATTGGGGTGTGTGGAATTTGGATGGTTGTTTGTGGATGATGGGTGATTTGAGGATCATATTGATATATATATATATATATATATATATATATATATATATATATATATATATATATATATATATATATATATATATATATATTACACCTCGTTTTGTGATCCTCTTTGCTATTGCGCTTCCCATAAGACTGATGCGAAACGTTGATCGTTAAACCGGATTTGGGTGATACGATAACGTTCTGAGAAATTATTACCTGACTCTAAAAGGTAATGGATGAATATTTTTGCCTGGGCGATGAGCAAAAATTCTGATATGATTTTGCCATCGAGCAAAATGGTGATGAAAATAAGAAGACTGCAGTTCTATTTATTTATTGGTTTTGGGTAGGAAATGGAGGAGGAGTTCGAATTAGATTGATTATCGATTTCACTGGCTTATCTTTGATGATGCTTAAATACAACTCTCTTAAGGTTCGTTATTTGGTACGATGAATTAATGACTCGTCTTGATGTAAGATCAGTTGCGTAAAGCTATCTCCTAATGAGGAGTAAAATGACTTGAGATTGGTATGACCCGAGCGATATGTGAAACTGCTCCTCGAAATGATTTCTCTCGAATGAATTAATCTCTCTAAAATGAATTGTCTTGAATGAAAATTATCTCTCTCCTCCTCGATTTGCTCGTTTTATACTTGGACACATTTACAAACATACAGATATATATATATATATATATATATATATATATATATATATATATATATATATATATATATATATATATATATATATATATACATATGCAATACCTTTGAAAACCTTTTCTCTCGTGAAAAAATATACTGAAACGGTAAAATTTGGTCAAACGCTTGGTTTTCTTCTTCCTTAACAAAATAGAAATATAATATTGTGGTTGTCGAAAGATAGTGAGTGAGTAATCCCAGTCTCACTTCCTAGGCATATATTATAATCCCGCAACAAGGTGAAGTGGAGGGAAAGTGTAGCCAATACACATACCGTAGCCCCTTGCGTTAAATAAGAATAACCCGGTGCGTCCCTTTTGATCAAAATCAAGATAATGATTCCATGAGTGTGTTTTCACTCAGTAAAAGCCAGTCATGGGTGTACCAGTGTAATATTGAGATTTAAGCCGAGTTGGTTGCTTATTAATTGCCAAAGGATCGGCCAAAATAGTTAAGCACACAGATACAAAAATAATCTATAATATACATGAATTAGAAATATGAAATAGCATATATAGGTATAAATAGGATTAGTCTTTGCACTGAACAGGTAAGTCCATATATAATGTCGTGGAGATTACACTTGCATTCTACGTACTAGGATGCTTACGTCTTAATTGCACCCGACAGAATGAATTGAATAATATTATGGAATTAAGAACTGAATTAATCACTTGAAATAATCGAGGTTATGAGCTCGGGATGAAAATTCTAGTTAACGGTTGAACTGGTGAAGCTAGAGGAGGAGATAAGTCACTTTAACGATACCTTGGAGTTCCTAAGTATTTGGAGGGTGTCGGTGAATGTCTTCTTCTTCTGACGATGTTCGCACTTAGCCCCGTCTTTCGAGGTTACCTAATGTGGGAAAAATCCTCCACCGACGTATTGATGTAATAATCCTAGGCCGAATCGCAAAGCCGAGTCAATCTGTGATGCAAATCGGAATTCTTCTCCTCGAAGTGTCCGTTTCGATTATTGGCTCTTGGAGTGGGTAGCTAAAATGATTACCTAGCTGCGTCTAGGGTAATCCGCAGAGGGAGGTCCTGTGTAACCTCTGAATCTAATGGGGTGGGGTGGCTGAGAGAAGTTTAGCACTTACAAGTACCGTGACGGCAAAAGCAACTTCCCCGAAGTTTCTTCCTTGCAAGGAACGAACTGATTCCTTTGTGGGTCTAGCTCCACACACAACGTACGAGGGCCGGTCAATAAGTTTTGCAATTCGGATATAAAAAAACGAGATATGAGGAAAAGTGTTTCATTATTTTTCAATATAACTACCCTCGACTTCAATGCACTTGCGCCGCTTGTCCCTCAGGCTTCGAATTCCCGACAACCAGAAATCTCCTGACTGCTATTTAATCCACTCCTAGACGGCGAGCTGAACATCTTTATCGTCCCCAAACCGGCGTCCATGCAGTGCAGCCATGAGCTGGCGGAATAAAAACTAGTCGCTAGGGGCCAGATCTGGACTGTAGAGGGGATGGTTGAGCTCCTCCAATTCGCACTCACACAGGGCAGCTTGTTTCAACTCTGGCCTTGTGGACTTTGACGACGTTGAAGTCGATCATGGGTCGTGAGGTTTCGTGAGGTTTCTAGGCACCCAACGGGCAGAGACCTTTGTCATGGCCAAATTGTCGTGGATGATGTTGATAACACTTCCATGTGATATTTCAAGTTCTCGCTCGATTTCTTCGACCTTCATCCGTCGATTTTCGAGGATCATCCTCTCCTGGATGGGGGTCATCTTCAAGGGACTCACGACCATGGTAAAACTCCCAATTTAAGAAGGCAATGGTTGCATAGGAAGAGGCGGTGTCGCTGTACAATACAACCATGCGTTCATGGATCTCTTTTGCATTCTTGCCTTCTGTCGTAGAATTCTTTCTGATAAGAACCCTACTTACCTGACACCACTTTTATTTTAGTGTCGTAGAATGCCCCTCCTTTTTGATCTATTCTAAGAGTGCTAAGAGTGTCTAATATATTGATATTATAAGAATATCTTAAGGAACAGAGCCGTTACCAAACACGTAAGGATATATATAAGAGAAACGAACATTAATCCCAAAATAAACTTATATTTTACCTTTATCAAATGAATACATGACATTTATACATTAACTACAGGAATACTCTGAATATTATCCTAAAAAAAAATTAATTAAATTAGTTTACCCACAAAAATTTGTTAACGTTTTCTCTATACACAACAATAATATAAAACTTAGGCTTACGGACTCATGTGGAGTTTAAAGGCCTCAAAAATGTTATTTACTCTTGACGCGTGTAGATGGGCAAAATTCCACGGTTGTTTTGGCGAGGGTGGCAGCTGGGGGGTCCACACGTTCTTCCGGGGGGGGGGGGGGTCTTCAGGACGAGAACAATTTCGGTGCTTTATGCAACACCTAGGCAGTCGGGTCTCTCTGGCGAGAGTGAGTCGAACTTGGTTCTTAATTCAAGTTAACTTGGAGTGCGGTGTGATCACCGAGTAACGAGCTCGAGGAGGAGCTTTTCTCCTTCGTTACTAATTTCCTTATGGACGAGGACTGAACTCGGGGAGGGTCTTCTTCAAGAGCGAGGATAACGGAGGGGAGTTTCTCTGGCGAGAATAAGTTACTTAAAGTTTGGTGTGGCCACCGAATAACGGGCTCGAGGGGAAGCCTTTTCCTTCTTCTTTTCTTAATTCCTCAAGGACGAGGAATACCCCTGGTGTTTAAGGTGCACCAGGATATGGGGAGTCTCTCTGGCGAGAGTAAGTCGAACTTACCCAAAGTTCACTTATCGTTTGGTTTGATAACCAGGGACTTAGCTCAAGGATGAGCTTTTTCTTATCCCCTTAAGGTAGGTAGCCCTGCCTCTCTTGCAGGCTACTTCTTGGTCTGGCGACCCAAGTAAACTACCTCTCCAGTCTCGGTAGCTCGGTTGTGGATCCGAGGACTTCGTCACCTAGAGACTGACGTATACTACCCCGATTTTCCTCAGAGTTCCTCATTTATACCTCGCACCCCCACTGGGGGAGTGGTAAGGGGGAGAGGGGCTTGAGGACGGCCCCAGGAGAGTTCTTTTTCCAAACGGTCTTTCCCACGAAGTCAAACATCGGCTCCTCGTTAGCCATCGAGATTGGGAGAAACCCGTCTCCAATTTCTTGTTCGACGTGAAACTGGATCTCACTCTCCTGGGGGAGATCTTACCATTTTGACCTTTAGGGTCTTTCATGGCACTGGGTTGGGCCACGTTGTGGTTACACTTTCGACTCGCCGATGCCTGGGGCGGATGTCCTTGCGGTAACCGCCTTGGAACTGCACCAAGAGTGGTCGAGGGGATGGGGAAGTGACCATTTTCTTACACACTTCCCACCGAAGAATTTAATGGGGAGAGGGGGATGCCCCCGGGAACTCAAAACAACTTACTCAACCTAGTCGAGCTTAGCAAAGTTGTATTTCTTTGAGCCCTCTCTTACATTAAGTTTCCTTACACATGAGCGCCCACGCGCGCGTTTACACCGGCAATGTGTCGAGCTAGACACTCGATTTACAATTTTACATGAACATAACAAAACCTTAATTCATCGAATACCCACAAAAAAAAACAAGCTACTTCCTTACCTTTCTAAGTTTTTGAGAACTTAAATCCTCCTGATAAATATTAACACGAACAAAAAATGAAAACATGGTTTCACGCTTATTAGGTTCTGAAATAACCCTCCATGGTTTTTCGTCTCCACCTATAGAGCAGCTGTACATTATCGGCTCCTTTGATGTAGCTGATCCTAAAATGGTGCTCTGTGACCATTATTCTACCGCGCCTGAGTCGGCCGTTCTGGTTATTGAGTCTACCCCAGTATGTTACTAAATGGTAGCGATATTTTAACCTACTCGAATTACCCTTCTTATGGTACTTGACTACCTTTAAACTGAACATTATGGCTAGAGCGGCCTGTTGTAGCGGGGCATAATTGATGGGAGCGTAGGTCCCATAGCTCTCCTTTAACCAGTTACAAGGGAAGATCGTGTCTGGGTTCGATCTTTGGGGATCGAGAAAACTTTTCCCTGCGAGGTCGTTAATGGGCTTGGCGCTCACTACGACTTGGCGATTTAGCGGTAACTCCGTGGACGTTCCGTTCAGGGAGGAGACTACTAGGGGTAGGGGATACTCATCCGCGTCTACCATTTGATTAGTCTTACCTGGGTGCATAGCCATAGCACCTCTTTCCTTCTTCCTAGTCAACTCATTTGACTCGCTTCTCTTCGCCGGTAGTTCCTCAGGTACACCTGCTCGTACCTCTACCCTACCTTCTTCATCTTTCCTGATGACCCCATTTGGCTGGGTTCTCCTCGTAGGTTCTTCCTTTGGTACTCCTGCGAGTACCTCTTCCCTACTTTCTTCCTCTTCCATCGTTACCCCATTTGGCTGGGTTTCCCTCGATGGTCCTTTCTTAGGTCCAGGCCGGGCCACAACTTCCTCGGTCTCTATGCGATTGTCGATAGGTGCTCTTTCGAGTGCGAGCAATCTTTCCTTTTCATCTCTCTCTTCTCTTTCAGCTTGAGCACGTTCTTTTTTCCTCTTCATTCTTCTTTCATCTATTTCTTTTTTAATCTTTATTCTCCTCTCTTTCGACTCTTTTTCCCTCTTCATTCTCCTTTCCTCGGCTTCTTGTTCTGCTTTCGCTATTTCGTTTTCCCGTCGAGTTCTTCTTTCTTCATCTTCCAGCTTTATCTTTAGTCTTCTTTCTTCATCTTCCATTTCTGTCCTTATTCTGAATTCTCGTGCTTCTCTCTTCAACAGTATTATTCTTTCGCTTGTTTTACCTCCTCTCAGCGTTCTTCTTTCCTCTGTTTCTATTTTCCGCTGTATTCGGGATTCTTCACTTTTCCGGTTCATCCATATTTCCATTAATTCACGTTCTCTTTTATCCTCTCTTATTATATCCTCTGTTTCTCTCTCAAACTTTATTAATTCTTGTTCTTTTTCTATATCCCAAATTCTTTCTTCTTCTACACAATCTATTCTTAGTTCTGCCATGACGTAGTCATGCATTTCTGTGCCTTCAAGTCCCAAACTTTGGGCTTGTTGGTAAAATCTTTTGACTGGATCCATTTCGTGTTGGTCCGTCGATTTTTCCTTTCTGTATTTTCAGCTAATTATGCCGCCACTCACCAGGTAGCGCTCAGCATAATTTACCCTTAATTCCACTACGATGCTGATTGAAATACCACTCCCGACAACAAATTTACCACTTGACCTGCCAATTACCTTTATATTGTTACCACCCCTAACTCTACCAATTTTCCTCTCGTCAATTATTCTCTTGTTCCTGATATTCCTTTACGTGTTGGCTCTTTCTTAATTAGACACTGCTGGGTTCTTTCTAATAACAACCCCACACCTGACACCACTTTAATTATGTCGTAGAATTCTTTCTGATAAGAACCCTACTTACCTGACACCACTTTTATTTTAGTGTCGGTCGTAGAATGCCCCTCCTTTTTGTTCTTTCCTAAGAGTGCTAAGAGTGTCTAATATATTGATATTATAAGAATATCTTAAGGAACAGAGCCGTTACCAAACACGTAAGGATATATATAAGAGAAACGAACATTAATCCCAAAATAAACTTATATTTTACCTTTATCAAATGAATACATGACATTTATACATTAACTACAGGAATACTCTGAATATTATCCTAAAAAAAATTAATTAAATTAGTTTACCCACAAAAATTTGTTAACGTTTTCTCTATACACAACAATAATATAAAAATTAGGCTTACGGACTCATGTGGAGTTTAAAGGCCTCAGAAATGTTATTTACTCTTGACGCGTGTATATGGGCAAAATTCCACGGTTGTTTTGGCGAGGGTGGCAGCGGGGGGGTCCACACGTTCTTCCGGGGGGGGATGGGGTCTTCAGGACGAGAACAATTTCGGTGCTTTATGCAACACCTAGGCAGTCGTGGTCTCTCTGGCGAGAGTGAGTCGAACTTGGTTCTTAATTCAAGTTAACTTGGAGTGCGGTGTGATCACCGAGTAACGAGCTCGAGGAGGAGCTTTTCTCCTTCGTTACTAATTTCCTTATGGACAAGGACTGAACTCGGGGAGGGTCTTCTTCAAGAGCGAGGATAACGGAGGGGGGTTTCTCTGGCGAGAATAAGTTACTTAAAGTTTGGTGTGGCCACCGAATAACGGGCTCGAGGGGAAGCCTTTTCCTTCTTCTTTTCTTAATTCCTCAAGGACGAGGAATACCCCTGGTGTTTAAGGTGCACCAGGATATGGGGAGTCTCTCTGGCGAGAGTAAGTCGAACTTACCCAAAGTTCACTTATCGTTTGGTTTGATAACCAGGGACTTAGCTCAAGGATGAGCTTTTTCTTATCCCCTTAAGGTAGGTAGCCCTGCCTCTCTTGCAGGCTACTTCTTGGTCTGGCGACCCAAGTAAACTACCTCTCCAGTCTCGGTAGCTCGGTTGTGGATCCGAGGACTTCGTCACCTAGAGACTGACGTATACTACCCCGATTTTCCTCAGAGTTCCTCATTTATACCTCGCACCCCCACTGGGGGAGTGGTAAGGGGGAGAGGGGCTTGAGGACGGCCCCAGGAGAGCTCTTTTTCCAAACGGTCTTTCCCACGAAGTCAAACATCGGCTCCTCGTTAGCCATCGAGATTGGGAGAAACCCGTCTCCAATTTCTTGTTCGACGTGAAACTGGATCTCACTCTCCTGGGGGAGATCTTACCATTTTGACCTTTAGGGTCTTTCATGGCACTGGGTTGGGCCACGTTGTGGTTACACTTTCGACTCGCCGATGCCTGGGGCGGATGTCCTTGCGGTAACCGCCTTGGAACTGCACCAAGAGTGGTCGAGGGGGGGGGGGAAGTGACCATTCCCTTACACCTTCCTTGATCAAAACTTGATCACGGCGTGGTGCTCAACCTTCTCCATTATAAAAAAAATGTGTGACTGAAGATCTGCGATTAGCTATTGTTTCTTAAATAGAAGTGGTAGGAGCGTGCGGCTGTAGGTCCTGACCCGTTATTACTTCTCCTAACACCCCCCAAACCAGCCATCCCCCTTCCTCCGTTTTTCCCTACCGATTCGCAAATCTTATTCACCGCCCCTCGTAGGTCCAAGATATTCTGCCTGACACCAGGAAGAATTTTCCCTTTTATCTCCCTCATGATCTAAAATCGAGAGAGAGCACCGAATTCTCATAAAATCCGTATCGTTGCGCAAAAGATCTTTTGTCTGCTGCTGGACATGCGACATATTTACGCCTCGCCGCGATCTGAGATTTCCAGGCCTCGAACTGCGTGTTTATATTGGAGTGAAAAAGGGTGAGAGAGATTCGAGGACAAAGGCGAATTTGGAATAAGGGAGTGACACGCAGCTGTATCGGTGTTTTCATGTATACAATAATTTATGTAGTATTTAGACTTCTACAGTGGTTGTAATTTGATGCTCACCTAATGTCGTTACGATCGAGTTAACTCATTTTAAGGTTCCCTTTTGTAACCTTAGAATAATTAATCTCATTTCCAGTTTACATTTTCACCGCGACTTTGGTCTTTTCATGAAATCAAATATTGGATTGGTTCTAAAATATCCTGTTGCCAGTTACAATGTTTCATTTGAGGTTATTTTTTGTTTTCTTTCACACACATAAATTTATTTTACATTGGCTGAGTGTACACATTACTACTTCATAGGTTTGTGTGTGCACCACATAACTAATATAATGGATTTATTTTGTTTTTGTAAGATTGAAGATTATGTCATTAAAATCAAAATAATTCTACTAAGAATTAATCCTCCAATCTCCTATTTCAATATTTTAAAAGGTTGTATATTTACCCCACCTCTCTCGAAGAAATATGTTAAAGGAATTTGAAAATCTTATTTAATTGGTTATGGTTAATAATTTAATAATTGATAGATTAGATAAATTAATAAAATATTGTACATGAATTAAATTAAGTAAAGTGAGTAAATATATTTTATGTATAATTAATATGAAATGTATTAAGCAGTGTAATGTTCTCTGTTTATTTGACGGCCCTAAAGAGTAACTCATTCTTTCGTAGTAATATTAGAGGAAAATGTCTTATTAATTCCGTGTATACGATTGAATAGCAATTTTAAGACTATAATATGGTACAAATTTGTAAATTATTAATGTAAGTAGAGTGAATAAGTTTCTATTGTGGGAAGTAATTAGATGTATAAAAATTAATTTAAATATTGTATACTATTATAATATCGCATTTGTGCCGGCCGTGTATGTAAATAGTGAGATAGAAGGTGCTCAAGGTTATGATCAAATCAAAAAGAGCTCCAATTTCCCGCCAAATAAAGAATACTGAATCCAGCTCAACTATATTTTTACAATTGAGAAATTATCTGTGCATCTTTACCTAGCAAACAAACAAGCAAGAACAGATCTTGCTATCCTTATGGACTAAGAGAATTATGAATATCAGGAACTACCAGCAAAAACAAAGAGGCAGCCACCAAAATAAAGCAAAAAACACATTTGGCTGCTTCAAGAGTACTAACAAAAACTCGGTGAGAAATCAAATTTGGTAATCAGACCACTCTTAAAAAGCTTACTCAACCTACCCTCCATACATCTTTGGTTAAGAAACTTTCTAATTTTATTTAATTTTTGTACTGATTGTCAACCCAGCTAAAACTTCTAGTGTGGATTTAAGTTTTGTTGACGGGATTTGTGCACATATTAAGAAACAATAATAAATAATGAGAGCAAAATTTGCAAACGTTAGACTACGTCTCTTAACAGCATAGACTATTAGGCTTTTGCTTAGGCTACGTCTTGAAGTTGAGTATGAGGTCATTACGGTTTATTTAAAAGTTGTGTTAATTTAATTTTTGTTCTGTACCCTCAAAATGGAATGTCAAGTTGAAAGAAAGGTGCATTTTCGACACTTATTGTTATTCATTTTCAATCGAGACGGGAGCAATGCAAACGCAGCCCAAGCTCGTCACGATATCTGTGCTGTGTACGGAGAAAATGCTTTATCAGAAAAGACAGCTCAATGGTGGTTTTAACGTTAAAAAAACAGTCATTTCAATCTTAATGACGAAGAACGTTCTGGTCGCCCCATTAAGTTCGATGAAGATCGATTAAACGATCTTCTTCATGAAAATCCTCGTTAATCGTCTAGAGAATTAGCTATGCAATTGGCGTGTGATCAGAAAACTGTAGTGAATAATCTTCATTTGATGGGGGAAGTTAAAAAATCTCGGTACATGGGTTCCGCATACTTTGAGCGAAAGCAACAAACTTCAACGCTCCACGATTGGCACAGGTTTGCTTGCTCGTCACAAGGCTACTCGTGGATATAAAGACAGATTGATTTACCGCATCATCAGTGGTGACGAAAAGTGGTGTGTTTATGTCAACATCAACCATCGAAATCAATGGCTTAGCTCCAATAAAAAAACATTTCCGCGATTAAAGCAAGGACTTCATCCACGAAATATGATACTGTGCGTGTGGTTGGATTATGAAGGCATCATTCTTTATGAGCTCCCTGCGAACAACGAGATTGTCAATGCAGAAATCTACATTAAAAAAATGTATCGACTCGCCGAAGCTATTCGTGAAAAGCGACCTCATCGGCGTTATGGAGTCCTTCTGCAACACGACAATGCTTGTCATCACATTGCTAATATGACAAAAGACTCCATCCAAACGCTTAATTGGGTAATGTGTTTTGAAGAATATTTTAACGTCATATTTACACATCTAACAAAAATATTCCCTGTGAGAAAAGAAAATGTGATGACTATGGCTTCCACCTTAAATGTTAAAGCGGTTGATCATAAAGTTGGTAGCGTTTGAAATTAAAACAACTTACTCTAACCTGCAGGGTTTTTTTATCCTTTCCCACACCTTTGAGCTCTTCATTATCTAACAAAAGTATTTTGTTCACAGTATTTGGAGGAAATGGTTCTTCAATGTCCAATCCTTAGAATCCCCTATAGTGCATATTTAGTTCATTCGGATTATATCTGTTCTGCACATTTTTATTTTTTGCAAATTACTGCCAAATCTCATTTGTAAATGTGTCTCTTTAGTTTTGACATTTTAAAATTAATAACTCAGAAGATTCTTCGATTCTTGTGAAAGTTCGGGTTGCAATATTACTTAGAGGAAGAGTTGCGAGGATCTTTGATTTTCTGGCTACTATGACTGACCAATCGTATTAAATCTGCCTATGAAAATGAATTTCTTGCTTGCTCTTCATCACTTATCTATCTCTTCTATTCTTTATTCTTTTAATATATCATTGAACGAGTAGAACCTTATTAATGATCCTTTACAAACGTATCTTTTGGCATACGACAGAGAACAATTCGAGTAGTTCTTATACCACATTTAACTGTAGTTCCTCATCTTTAAAAGTTGTTAAAATTAATGTCTAGTCAATAATGGCTGCTTAGAAGATTAGAAAAAAAGCGATAAATAAATAAGGAATTTGAGCTCTTCATCCTCCAGAGTGACATCATGAGGTCGGTTGAAGGGCCTCTTCAATCCAATATTTATTACATTTTTTATTATTTTGATGGAAAAAATAATGAGGACAAACACGAAAATAGGTGTTATAATCTTTATTTTGGGTACACTTTTCATATACGATTTTCTGACAAGTAAATGGAGCGGCTGGTAGTGCCATTCACTGGCTGTAAGTGAAAAAGGGTGTTACTGCCGCTGGAGAATATATACTCTAGCATTTTCATTAACCAGTATGTTTAATTGAACGAGTTATATGAAAATATGGAGCAATTCCTGGAAGATTTCAATTACTACCAGAACCAGTAGAGCCATAAGGGAATCTCAAGGTCTTTGGACTTCTTATGGATTTGCAGTTGGGCTGTGTTCGAGCAATGAAGTAGAAGAACTGGGATGTAGGAACAATTTTGTTTCTGTGAAACGGTGTCCCAAAAAATAATATCGTGGACATGAAATAAAATATCTCAGTACTCATCTTCATATCAAACTTGTTATACCGAAAATTTGTTGAAAGCCATGAACAAAGATGGCGCTGCGTTTCAACACCTGCACTCTGCTCTGTTCCCAGCTCTCAGTTCTTTGTCGGGCTTCTGAACCCGGAGGTGCTGATGGTTGAGGCATTCGATCAGAAACTTAAATAGTAGTTATAGTAAGCATTTAAGTAATCTAACGCGCGGGCATTAGATTACGGAAAAACATATTGAGGTTTTGCAGGATATAGAGTGCCGATTGTCTCTCAAGGCTTACCTACTCTAATACCACCTCAACCTCTCGCCTTAGGTCTTAAAAGCAGTAAATGTCGATTCTATCAGAGAATTGACTATGCGATTCCGCGGAAGAAGGCACGCCATAAATAGAGGGGTGGAGGATATATAGATCCCAGTACGCTGGTTAATTAATCAAAATCGAGTGCGTTGGCCTAAATAATCAATCCTTAGAGGTTTTAGGTTTAGAGAAACTAGTGGTCGAAAAATATCTTTACTATATACAAAGTAAATAAATGGAAATAGACGCGGACGAGAGTCCGAGAGAGGATGTACAGTGATTGATTCTAGGGAAATGGAGAGAGTCCTAATAACCGGAAGAATGACGTAAAGCCTAATTGACTGGATGCTTCGGAGACGCCAAGGAAGCGGGGCTCTGCAAAGGAAAAATTCCTTCTTCTTTAACCTCGCTGACAAATGATCGAGGGAGTACTCCAGACGAGAACGAAGTAGAGACATGAGTGATAGAATGCTGTCCGTGTTGTCGTCCGGCGGGCTGGAACTCTGGCCTTAGGTATGAGCGAGGCTGGGTAGAAGGTTGACGCTTAATGTTCATAGCTGGAAGCCGTTTGGAGGTGGAGCAGGGCGTACGAGACTGTACGTGTCTGCTAACCAAGATAGTGCTGTAGGGTACTAATTTTTTAAAGCTTTGCTTAAGGTATTTATACTGCTTCTGTGGAAGCGAGTCGCCAGAGGCCAACCCAAAGGGGGGTGATGATCTCATTAGAGTTGGCACGCCAGGGAGGATTGGATATTTTCGGTGAGCATCGCAGACTCGCGCAAAAGTTCTCGACGCTGTAGGTCAGGCGCCGATTAGGTGATGCGACGAGGGAGAAAGGTAACCCAAAACAGATCATCCCGCAACGTGAGATCGTCGAGTCGGATCCTTGGGTTCGACTGTCCCGACCATTCTTGATATGAGCGACGTGGTTATCCGACGCGCGAAATTATAGCTGACCTCTTTGGGCTGTCAGGGCGTGCAGGGGCATCTTTTCTCAGGCACCACAAGTAGACGTTGGGTTCTAGGTGGAAGGGCAACCTTCTCTCTCTGACATACCCTAAAACAGTTTTCTTTTCATTCAACGTGATTCATACTCCATCATATTTCATCAGTAGAGGAGGAAAGAATACCTAATGACGCCCGGAAGATGATCGAATAGATCAAAAGCTCAGCAAAATTAAGTTTGGTTTTTACCAACCGCATATTTTAAATGACCGATGAACATAAAACAAGTTATCTACCATCTACAAGATGGACTATAGAATTCAGTAAGAGGAATAGAAAGTTGCCAAAGGAAATTGACCAAGGCAAAATATACCATGGTCTTCAACTAAATTTATCTAAGAAAGACTGCTACGCATCTCTACTAAATATATATATATATATATATATATATATATATATATATATATATATATATATATATATATATATATGTATATATATATATATATATATATATATATATATATATATATATATATATATATATATATATATATACATATATATATATATATCGATATATCGACCAAAACTTATAATCAAACATATCCTGAAAAATTTCAGCCTTTCCTGTTGATTAGCAGACTCGAACTAATGCCGAGTCCAACCTCTGTGCTTGTGAAGAGTGAAGACAGGGTTGCTGTGAGACAGATTGCAAATGACTATAAGTATAGTTCTTTTTTAGGTTGTGGTGTTGTGAGTCAAATTACAACTGCCTACAACATCAATCACAACAATGTTATCAAACCTAAATATACTCTGGTTCACGGCAAACTACAACCTAGGAACAGACTCTGAATAGGTATATATATCAGAACTCCAAAGTGACTGATGATATTGAATGAGATATAATGTACCTATGTGAAACCAGATGATGCAGGTAAGCCATCACTGAAACATATGACCCTCACCTAGTCTATCACAAAGGAAAAGAAGTTCAAAAGCTGAATAGAGTTGTATTCTTGATACATAGATAGTTAAAAGTAATGAAAATAGTCTCCCGGCATATTGGAAAGAGTAGCCTACCTAAACTTGAGTCACTAAGAAGTACAATATCAAATTAGTCTAAGTTTAAGCAAAGACATATGTTACTATTAAATACTACATTACTCATATCCATAATCATATTAAAAATAATTTTGAAATAAGACAATTTGTAACTTCCGTTTGTTTGCGGAGTGGGATTATTGATAAAATTTCTTGTCCATCACAGAAAATGATTTTTTGTGTGACGCGTAACGAGATTAACTATAATTGAATTGATTTCCATACTCCCTTTTGCGGGAGAGTTAGAATGATTCTATGAAAACTCTTCTTCTTGCTGAGTAACGAAGCCCTGACCCCAAGACCTGATGCAGTCTCGCTTTCAAGTTTTCCGTATAATAGTAACCGCTTCCCATATATGAGTATATCTCTATAATAAAACTGAAGAGTTTGTGTATGGGTCTTTCCATTTATGGGAAACCAAACATCATTCCCCAAATCTCCACCTCTACCCATCGCCCCCCTTTTTCCCCTCTTTCCCCTTCTCCAACCCAACTCCTTGCCCCTCCCCTATCTCCTCCTTTCCTCTCATACTCATCTCTCCCCCCTTCTCCTACTCTCCTGGTACCCCTCGACCCTCTCTCATACCCTTTCTCTCCCCCTCCTCCCCACCTTCTCTCTCCTCCCTTACAAAATGATATCCAAAACAAGAGATAAATTGTGTCCTCCCCTCTCCTCCTCCACCTCTTCCCTAATCTCTCCCCTTTTTTCTCCCTACCTCTCCCCTTCTCTCCCCCCTCCCCCATAAAAAGGACATCCAATCAAGAAAATTAAAAGAAAATCCCTTCTTAAAATTTAGGTATAAATATGACGCTCGATCTATATCTGGAGCCACAACGTTGTTAGGTCATAACTAACGGTCAGTCACCCCTGAGCGTAAACTGCCGAGCACGCGTGGTAAAACGTTTAATCATTTTAAATATATTATATAATAGGGAGAGTGTGTACCTCTCCTGAATCTGTTTCCAACCTATACATTATATATTTTTGTGCTACAATATAAGAATTTCAAACACATCACCTGTATCTATTTGCGACAGGCCTTTTTATCCCGGCAAAGCCCTGGATATGTTTGCTAGTATATATATATATATATATATATATATATATATATATATATATATATATATATATATATATATATATATATTTATATATATATATATATCAATTCCGCGCATGTTTGTCTTGTTTCTCTCCTTTCATTTTACTAAGATAGTTAACTACTATGGTTGAATTCAATTGTTTAAAAGAGTTAGAAAAGGCAAGTTATTCCTTTGTTGATTCACTCCGAGAAATCCAATTCAAAGATATCCGAGGGCTTCTGTGTTAACCTGAAGACGGTGCAGAGGATTAGGAAAGTTTTCGATGAGTCGAGGTGTGATTAAGAGGTTACAGCCTCTCGGAAACCTCACTTTAATCATTCTGATGGAAAAACAACTCACGAATTTGTCAGGGAGGTGCAGGCTATCGTTGATAAGAATCCCAGAAGGAGAATGAGATTTACAGGCAGACACATGGGAAGCCAGTCTCTAATCAGGCGTTTTCTGCATGAGGACATCCACTACTACTCACACAAGAAATGAAAGGGACATCTTCTATTTAAAAGATGCGCACAATCGGATTGAACGTGTTGTGAAGACTGTGATCAAAACGAATAATCATCTTAACACTGGCATGCTTTGATGCTACTCAGAAATGAATTTTGGCCAGAACCAACTGATAAATTCGCACAAGAATTGGTATCTTGCTTTGTTCACAATGGTATACTGAGAGTTATGAAGACCAAGTTTCCCGTCCATATCATGGCGTTTTAGGGCATCAATAGCGAGGCTCGCCTATATCTTCCGAATAATTATATCATGTGCTTGGAATCGTTGGTTTGTTATAATGCATGAAGGTACAGTTGGAAGGGCTCATGTGTGGCAGCTTGACTCTTCACCATTCCCCATTAGCATAGGAGACAGTCTTGGCTGTCAGATTTTTTTTTACCACTTTACTCCAAATATTTGGTATCCTAACTCCCCAAACCTCGACGTCCATGGACTATTATGTGTGTAGCGTGGTGGAGCTTAGGTCAGGGATCAACACAGTTTTACACAGTTAATCATAGCTGGTGTCAAGAATGACTCATTGGTTAACGATACCGCATTGATTTATTTGATTGAATAAAATGGATAGCAATATTGTTCATTTCTTCAGCATGTAATTTTAGTAAATAGATATATTCATAAATGATCCATCTGTATTATTTTCTTTTTTATTTAAATTACCACAGCCTACCTAATATATATATATATATATATATATATATATATATATATATATATATATATATATATATATAAATATATATTATGAATCGTTTGATAACTTAATGTTTTTCCAAATATTATAACAATTATATTGAAGATTCTACTTCTACATTCCGTATAGGCGTTCGCGTATTCGTATATATCTTCAAATATTTATTATTAATAAAATTAAGTATATTCATATTCCTAACAAGTCGATACCTACTTTTATCCAGATCACCGATATCTCAGTCACTCATCCTTATAATAAGAATGTGAATCGTAAAGTTTCCCATAATGGAAACTGTCGACGTAAATACTGCCATTAAGAAGTCAAACTTATTGTAAATCTGAGCTTTATCGCGCTTTCGTTATTTACGAGTACATAACCTATTAAATGAACTTCATACATTTATATTCCCCGTAATCTCTATAGAATTGGAACGAGACTCTTACATTCGCTGAGTGAATCTTTTTGAACTCTTAGATCCCCTATGAAGACGAGCTGCCTCCAAAGCCACGTCGACTCCCCTGATCTCCTCCTGAGTGCAAGGAATCTCGTCAAAGGCATAAACTTAAGTAAAGACTCATGCAAAGCAGTTCCAAGTCCCTTTTATTGACAGGAGCTTGGAATTCTTTGGAGATGATTTGCATCTGAATGCAGGAGATGAGATGGAGATGAATGAATACATACTATTTGAGGGGTAGCGAAACTAGAACTATCTATGAAGGAAAAAAATATATAAGAGTACAAGCCTAATACATTCAATTGGGTTATTTAAGCTGAAATTGGATGATTTATTAATGAAAATTTAATAAAAATTAATATCTTTAGACATACCTCATGAAAGCTAAGATTGGAATTAAGGTATTCAAATCTCAACCTACTGAATTAACTACAGGCCTAAATTTACTGCACAAATATAGTTTTTCCATGCTGTTCCCTATTTTGTCTATATTAATATTGCACCTTCCACGCAATTTCATCTCCAATAGCCTTACCACCTCAGGAACGATTATTTTTCTAAAGTTTTCCACCTGCGACTTCCACTTTGTATTCTCATATTATAACAAAAGATTGTTTCTTATACCAAGGTGTCAAATTGCTCTTCTACGCAAGTAATTTTGTACCGCACCACTAAACAGATTCTCACCCATTTCCTAAAAGCCAATTTGTCAATTAAGGCAGACAAAAAGCTGGCGGGAGAAATTTCTTTCATCCTACCTTGCTTTTTCTAGGTTAAGCTTCTTCCTATTGCAGAGTGCCCCATTTCTATATCTACCATATTACTATTGATCCTTGGATAATAAAATAAAATTAGACAAAAAATTGAATCTGTATATACATAAGTCTTATAATAACAGGTTTTAAAAATTAATTCAACCTATCTCAACGAAACAGCACTGCAAACAAATAGTTGTTTCTTTCTCTAATCTCTGCTAAAATTCATGATTTAGATTTGAAAATTTAGATTTCAAGATCCCAAACCTTGGTTCTTAGGTAGCGTTGTTTTGCATGTATATTAGTCTACATCATGTCTCCTCAAAATATATATTGGCTAGTATCTGCTGTCATAATGGAGTCAGTCTCAGATTAATTTAAAAATTGTAAATAACATTTGCCATTAGACTGGATTCAATAAAAGGAATAGTCTTTTTAAAATATTTCCAAATATTATATACAAACTGTGTCTAAATTTTATCCGTTTTTTTAATCACTTTACATAAAATCTCTAAATCCATGTATGAATTTTAATCTTTCTTCTAGTCGATCCTAATCCTTTAACGTAATAATAACAAAGAAAAGAATGCACTTGCTTTTGAAGGTGGATGATGGTCCAATGTTGTTTTTAAATGAATAATTCATTGGAATTTAGTTAATTTCATTTTATATATCCAGGTTTTTCATAATAAACTGGAAATATGTGTTTTGCACAGCAAGCCAAATGTTTTCCGACACTTGGAAATTATCTGTTTGTCTATGTTTATGAATATGTAGTTGTAGGTTTGAATGCATGTTTCCAATAATCTTGAAATTAAATTTAAAGTGCAGCTTCTTTATAATTGCCAAGGTCTAATGTTATCTAGAGCACGTCAGTAGCAGCTGGTAACCCTTCAGCAGAAGGGAGATCGAGAGGCTCGGCCAGGTGGTCGCAACAACTGAAAAATACGTTAGTGGAGAATTGTCTTTTACTCTGACGTGTTCACGTTTCAATTGCACTAGAACCTAACAAACTGTCGATTCCACCAGAGCCCACCGGACCAGTAGAATCGAGAGTGAATAGTGGAAATAGCAAGACATAGTTGTCGGTCTCTAATATTATGGTGCTGTCTGTCAAGTTAAGGATGGGGTCGTCTCACCATTTGTAATGACAACATGTATCAACGAAGCACCCAGCTACAATGAGAGAATACATACTGCTCTCAAAAGAACTGCACATGATGTGATTTTCCAGCAGGACAGTGCCCTACATCACAAATCCACAATACTATAATTTCAGAAAAAAGAATATCATGCTCAATGACTGACTACCTCAGTCTACTGATATAAATCTAATGAAAACCTCTGGAAAGACAAGAAAGAGACCATGAGACGTCTTCAGCCAGCCTTCAATAAGCAACTGAAGCAGTGAACTCCGAGGAGCGGGCCAGCATCGCACCCCTCAGGTGTCAACCCCTCATAGATAAAACTACCAATGAATAAATAGTCTCATTACTGCAAAGAGACTCTTGATACGCTAATTGGGTTCCTGAATCAGTTTGGTGTTGTTTTAATTTTCACAGAGCTTTATCTGCTTATTAGTTTTATAATGCTGAACTTACATATTATGGGCAAATTTTGTATTTTGTTAACAAATCAAAACTTGACGAACGCGAATGTATTCAATTTCCGAAAACTTTCAAGATGTCCGAAAATTTAAAAATTTAGCCGAAACTGTATATATATATATATATATATATATATATATATATATATATATATATATATATATATATATATATATATAATATATATATATATATATATATATATATATATATATACATATATATATATATATATATATATATATATATATATATATATATATATATATATATATATATATATATATATATATATATTGAGGATTGCTTCTGGAGAAACAAAATTCAATGTTTAACACAAATCACTAGGCGAGGAAAATAGTTGCTGCCATCCTTTATATTTACCGACGAGTTAAATAAATAAATATGAATGGTGATTAAATTTACATATAAATGCCTGATAAGATTCTAGAATATTTAAATTAGTTATCGAGTCTAAAATTGCCATAATGTGATAAGTTAAGAGCGATTTGATTCGGAATCTAATGTTTGTATAACACTTTTTTCAAATCCATCTAACGCGGGGAATTATAGCAGAATTATCGAAAACTCACTGTACAAAATCAAAACCCTCGCCAATACTCGAGTTACATGATGCTCTAGGTTGACCGACAAACACTCAACTCTGTCAAAATCTCACATCCAAAACACTTCAGCAAAGTTAGAGGGGAACCAACGACAAATCACTATTTTAGTTTGGGGAGAGCTGTTTCATGCATAATGTTTCAAAGACTCGAAGTGTAATCAGCCATTTCAGCGAATTAGAAATTTGAAAATCAGTTGCGATATAACTTTTAGATTTTATAGCGAGGTCTCTTTTCACTGAATTCTCTTTGCGTTGAATCTTGCCTTTTTCTTGTTATCACCTAGGACACTTAAATAACTATAAAACCTAGCTCTTAAGACTTTTGGAACTGGATTTTTATCGTTAAGAAATACTTTATATTCATTTTATTAGCAAAGGCAATTAGAAACTTTATTTGACGTAAGTATTTCTTTAACAATATTTGTAATTTTCGGTTTAGGACTTTATTCTAAATACCCAGCTCTTGCATTATTAAGTAATTTTTGTATTTTTTCACCCTTATTTGAGGGTACCCGGGTTGATACACCACTTTAAAATGTGCAGATTGATTTTTCAACATTATATGATGGAAAACTATTGTGTACAAATAAGGATTCGAGGTAACGAAATTGTTTGTTATAAGACTAAAGGATAAACAAAGAAGAAGTGTCTTAATGGAGGAGATTTTTGTATTTCAAATTTAAGCAAATAAAAGAGTTTGATGCTAACCTCCTATTAGTGGCTTCCTGTATATTAGTTTCGAGACTATTTTGATTTATTCTGATTAAAATATCTAAAAAGGGAATAGTGTGATCACTTTAAGTCTCCATTGTATATCTAATATCAGGGTTGATGGTGGTTAAAAAATTTATAAATTCTAAAGCTTCATCCATTTGTTTAAATATCGCTATGGAATCAATAACAAAACGTCTATAAAAAGTGTTCCTACACTAATTAGCAACTTCAGAAAAAAAACTGTGTGAAACGGGTTGATTGGAAATCCCATCGATTTGCAGGTAAATCTGGCCATCAAGGGTAAACATCGACCCACTAAAAAGAAGATAAAACAAAAAGTAATTTTCGGAAACCGTGGAAATTTTAGGAATCTTTAAAATAATTTTCTTTGTTTCATTAATTGTTATGTTTGAAAACAGTGACTGAATATCTTAACATTTAAAAAACTTCTACAATTTCTTATATGCAATCAATTCAGCTTGAAACTTCTACAAATTGGTGATTGTGTATTTATCCTTTGCTAATGGAGAGTCATGCTTTTAATTTATCGGTGACATTTCGACCATAATACGATAATCTTCTTAGGCCTACAAAACAAACTAACGAGGGAAATATTATGCAATGCTGTGAGAGTACAATTCCAAAGATAGAACCAAAAGTTTGATAGGTACGCGTAGTTTTATCTTTGAATATGAGACAGATATAAATAAAAATATTAGAAATACATCTTAAATTTTTTTTAAAAGACTGGAAGATTTTAAAATATTTAAATTAGTTACCGAGTATAATATTGCTATAATCTGATAAGTTCTTAGCGCTTTAATTATGAATCTATTTTTTATACATAAAAAACTGGTTAAAATTCATTTTGAACGTAGAATTAAAGAAATATTATTGAAAGCTCACTGTCCAAAATGCCAAACCTAGCCAAGGCACGTGTTGCATGATGCTCAAGGCTAACCATAAATACACAAAACTGTGCTACGCAACCCATATGCAATACAATTCAGCAAAGTAGGATTCCACCAATGTTGTAAAATAGAAATAATCAAAGGACCGTATTGTGTTCGATATATATATATATATATATATATATATATATATATATATATATTATATATCCCAAAATGTGCAGTAGCGTACGTATAACTATAGGGATGGAGCCACAGTCACCTTCACTCGCTGGTGGACAAGTGAAATACAGAAGTTGCTTAACGTACAAACACAAATCAGTCGGGTTAAGGTCGATGATGCGGGACTGTAGCGGCATTTTTGAGAAGTTTAACTAGGAATTTATTACTTATTAAGATATTAGTATTAAATTGGCCGTCGGAAGTAATCAAGTTGGAAATTTCTTTTATAAGTGCTGATTCAATTAAGCGTCAAGGTATATAATTGTGAGACTTATAAACTATTTTACCATTATCAATATCAATTTGAACACTTGGAATTGTTTAATAAGATCAGAATGACCTTTGAGAAATTTTGGAGTGAGCTAATAAACGATTTTGTTTTGTTTGAGAGAGGCTCATTATTTAGTTTTTCGTACGTATTCCTGTCATTTAACAACTCGTTCAATTTACCAGAATACTGCTTACTATCTATAATCACTGCCTGATTAGTTTTGTCAGATTTTTGTAATCACTATATTGATCTTTCGTTTAAGTTCTTTCAAACCCTTTGTAATTGGACAGGGATGGACGCAAAGACTAAGTTGCTAAGCTTTCGATGTTATTTGATCATCTACGAAGCGTCTTGATATATTCTTACCTCCTTTACCAATGAAATGTGGAGTCAGAATCGGACTGAAAGAAAGAAATAATGGGTTAAAACAATGGGTTTTAGCCGCAAAAAACAAAGAATAAAACCTTGGTTTTACCTGTATTGTTGGGTTGAGTTCTATATATGAAATAGCAATAATTCCCCCATCGAATGACGTTCGTTTCATCGAAATTGGTCAGGTATATCCCGAGATATTTGAATCCAATTAATCTTTAGCTGTATGTATGCATATATATTTACGAGAGGCAGTCAATCAGTTTATCGAATCGCTACGGCAAAACGGAGGAAGGGGGAAGTCAGGACCTGCAGCCGCACGCTCCTGCCTCGTCTATTTAAGAATCAGTAGCTCATCGCAGGTGGTCAGTCAAAAGTTTTGAACAATGGAAAAGGTTGAACAGCGCGCAGTGATCAAACTTTTCACCTAAAAAGGCAAAAATACAAAAGAGATCAATGAACGCATGGTTGCAGTGTACACCAACACCGCCACTTCTTATGCAACCATTGCTCACTGGAATAGGCAATTCAGCCATGGTCATGAGTCCCTTGAAGATCACTCTCGTCCAGGACGCCCATCTGACGTGACCAACGAGCACAATATGGCCCGTAAGGAGAGGATGATCCTCGAAAATCAACGGGTGATGATCGAAAAAATCGAGCAAAAACTTGGAGTATCACATGGAAGTGATATCAACATCATCCACGACAATTTGGCCATGGACAAGGGCTCTGCCCGTTGGGTCCTTAGAAACCTCACGCCATATGATTGACTTTAACGCCGTCAAAGTCTACAAGGCCAGAGTTGCACAGGCTGCCCTGCGCGAATATGGATTTGAGGAGCTCAACCATCCCACCTACAGTCCAGATCTTGCCCCTAGCGACTACCTTTTATTCCACCAGCTCAAGGCTGCACTGCATGGACGCCGGTTTAGTGACGATGAAGATGTCCAGCTCGCCGTCCAGGAGTGGATTGAACAGGAGTTGGAAGATTTTTGGTTGTCGGGAATTCAAAGACTCAGGAACAAGTGGCACAACTGCAATGGAGTCGAGGGTAGTTATATTGAAAAATAATAGAACACTTTTCCTTATATCTTGTTTCCTTATATCCGAATTGCCAAACTTATTAACTGCCCCTAGTATATATAGAGATAAAGCCCTTGATTAATTTAACATGAATATCTTGGGATCTTCTCAACTGATTTTGATGAAATCGACAGATTTCGGCAGGAGAAGGGTTTCCCACTCAAGATTGCCCAATAACTATGTTTTTTAGTCATTTTTATATAATTTTCTTATGGTTTTTCGACTATATCTCGCTTACTTTTGAAGATAGAGAAGGGACATTTGAACTAGTACATTCAGTAGTGTGTCCCTAATATATATATATATCCCAAGCGCTCCAACTGATTTCCGTAAGATTGGGAGAGGGCATACAGGAGAAGAAACTCTTTTTTAAAAGAAAGAGTTACCGCCCGATCGCTGTGAAATTAAAGAAGTAGTTTAATGGTTGATTCCTACACCTAGCCCACCCACTTACGAGGGGCGGGCAATAAGTTTTTCGACCTGTAGGGCAAAACAGAGGAAGGGGGATGGCTGTTTATGTTGTTGTTATGACAAGTTATGACAAGACATGACCTGCAGCCGCACGCTCCTGCCTCGTTTATATAAGAAGCAGTAGCTGATCGCAGATCGTGAGTAACAAACTTTTTAACAATGAAGAAGGTTGAGCCGCGAGGAGTAATCAAATTTTTTACCAAGGAAGGCAAGAATGCAAAAGAGATCCATGAACGCATAAATGGCAGTGTACACCGACACTGCCACTTCCCATGCAGCCATTGCTCGCTAGAATAGGGAGTTCTGTCATGGCCGTAAGTCCGTTAAAGAGGGCCCAAGTCCAAAACGCCCGTCAGACGTGATCAACGAGGACAATGTGGCCCGTGTGGAGAGGATGATCCTCGAAAATCGACGGGTGAAGGTCGAAGAAATCGAGCGAGAACTTGGAATATCTCATGGAAGTGTTATCAACATCACCCACGACTATTTGGCCATGACGAAGGTCTCTGCCCGTTGAGTCCCTAGAAACCTCATGCCCCATGATCGACTTCAACGTCGTCAAAGTCCACAAGGCCAAAGTTGCACAAGCCGCCCTGCGCGAATGTGGATTCGCCTCTACAGTCCAGATCTGGCCCCAAGCCACTCGTTTTATTCCGCAAGCTCAAGGTTGCACTGCATTGACGCCGGTTTGGTGACAATTAAGATGTCCAGCTCGCCGTCAAGGAGTGGATTGAACAGCAGTCGAGAGATTACTGGTTGTTGGGAATTCGAAGCCTCAGTGACAAGTGGCGCAAGTGCATTGAAGTCAAGGGTTGTTATATTGAAAAATAATAAAGCACTTTTCCTCATATCTCATTTCCTTATATCCCAATTGCAAAATTTATTGACGGCTCTTCGTACCCCGATTCGATATCTCTCTATGTGGATTTTATAGGGGTTCAAATAATGGACCATATTGATATTTGGTCCCCCCTTTTGGGATCATAAAAATAAGTTTCAAGAATTTCTTTTACATTTCTTCGGCCTACTACTCGTGGGGATGCTGCACTGCGAAAGGCAGTTCGATTGAGGATTAGTAATTTTATGGTTATATAACCATAAAAACCAGGGTTTTAAAAAATTCGTGAGCAAACGTATATATCTGGATAGATTTATCCTTCTCACATCGAATGACGTTAGTTTCGTCTAAATCGGCCGTGTTGATCCAGAGCACTTCTAATAAATGTAGATTGGGGGGAGGGGGCGACTGGCGCCCACTAGCGATGCCAGCAACATGGCCAGTATAATATTTCTTTGAATATCTTGAGAGCTCTTGGACCGATTCCGATGGGGAAAGGATTCCCCAACCTTTCTGCTAGATTGTTCCATAACCATGATTTTTATTTATGGTTATATGTTTTTAGGGGGATACAACAACCCCTGTTTTTAATCGAGGTCTTAAGCTACATAGGCTATCTGAAGAGGGAATCCTCTCGCCATCGAATTCTGTTGTTTCGTCAAAACCCGTTCAATCATTGCCGAGATATTTGAGGAAATGTACAGCGATTGGCTGTCTATCTGACTAATAGAAGTTGACCTATTTTTCATTCACCCTACCGAATTTGATGAAACTAAAGGGGATGAAATTCTCTATCTTGGATTATCTATGCTAACCAATTAAATTTCAATCATGAGTTTCAATTACGGTTATATGGTTTTTCGAGGATATCTTGGTAACTAGTATTCAGTAAGGTGTCTAGAGATATATACCGAGTTTGGTCGCAATTGGAGGTAATAGGGGGCTTTTAATTATTTTGGTAGCCTATATCTTCATTAATATTTGACTTATAGAAAAAATAAAAGGTTTTTTTAGTTTAGGTCGATAGGTAGATTGTTTAGTGTGAGTTTGGGTCATATCCATTTTTTGTTTTTACCGAAGGGATGGCCATAACTTCAGAAATAAGTGGGGTAAGCTACCGAAACTTACCTTAGAGGAGGGTACTAATGGTCTACCTAAGCCTAATAAATTTTATTAAAATCAGTTCAGGGAATAAAAAAAGTTATTCGAGTTTGTTCAAAGCGGCTAAAATCAATTGTCCATGGTACAGGAAATTTCGGATTTTAGGCAATCTTAACCTTTTTATTCCTCGGGCGATTTGAATAGAATTTAATAGACATACGTCAGTTTAGCGGTCCTACTCCAGATATGTCCGAAGCTATCCCCTCAAATGGATTTGGTTTAACCTCGCAATAAACAATCTACCTATCAACCTAAACTGAAAAACCTCTTTTATTTTTTTTTTTCAAATATTAACGAAGATACGGGCGATCACAGAAATCTAAAAAAACTCCCTTTTTGCCCCCTATCGCGATCAAACTCGGTATATATACTCTAAGCACTCTACCAAATATAATCCTGAAAATCTCCCTTTTCTATCTTTAGAATTGAGCGAGATATAGTCGAAAAACCATAAGAACACCATGTAACCTTAACTAAAACTCATAGGTATAAGTCAACTTGATGGATAGGGCTTGACTTACCCTATCGAATGACGTTAATTTGATCTAAACTTTCCCAGTAGTTCCTCAGATACTCTAATCGATGTAGAGGGCAGTGGACAGGCGCCCACTAGCAAGTGCACTAAAATGACCACTCGTTCATTTCTTCGAATATCTAGAGAACTTTACGATCGATTTTAACAAAATCAACGTTATTCGAAGGGGAAAGAAGTCTCCCTTTATATAAAATATGTAGTCTGGCACATTGATTAAAAACGGGGTGAGCCACATAAAAATATATACCCAGGAATAGAAACCACGGTTATGGGGCAATCCCGATGAAATGTATAGATTTGGGTGGGGAACCCTTCCCCTTTTCGAATTCTCTCTTTAAAATCGTTCGAATAGTTTCCAAGATTTTCGAAAGAATGTGCGAATGTCTGTCTATCGGGAATTGTCTCTCTATCGACTGTTAATTGGTGTTGAATATATCGGGATCTACTGAATCGAATTTGATGAAACCGACAGAATTCAGTGAGGGAAGGATAGTTCTATCGGGGTTGATAATATCCCATAACCATGGTTTTTATTCATGGTTTTATTGGTTTTTCGATGGCTTTTCGACTATATCTCGCTCAATTCTAAAGAGAAAGAAGGAGAATTTTCAAAATTATGTTTAGTAGGCTGTCTTGAGTATAGACACCAGGTTCATCTCAATGGGAGGCAAAAAGGGGGTTTGAGGGCGATAGATTTCCGCCGACATATTGCCTAATTTTAATAATAGAGAAATGGGACTTTAACCAAAATCGAAGACCCATATTTTGGGTCATTTTACGGTTTTTCGCGAATGACTTTGGGCCTAAAAGGCTAAGCACAGCGAAACCCGTTCATTATATGTGGAGTGGGGTACCTGCCGGACATACTGAGGCGGATCGGCCCGTAAGTAAAAAAGTTATTTGGAGAAAACAAAACTAATTTTTTTCTCCCAAATTCACATTTTTAGTGGCAGTTTGGGGTCACAAATTTTGATTTCGGTCATTCTTTGACCCCTCTAAAATCCCCTTAAATTCGTATATAGGTGGGACGAGGGTCATAATAGGTGAGAGGGCTTACCCCCTAAAGTTCACTCGATTGGTGGGTAATTAACGGACCTAGGTTAGATTTTATTTCATATTCCGGTAGGAGGCTCTCAGCGCCGTCCCGCGGTAAATGCCACATCGCTCTACATACTCCCAATAGCTAGGGAGATATAGCCACTCAAATTGGGCAAACCATGAAACAATATTCGGGGACATTTTCGATGAGATGTATCTATGCTGACAGGGGAACCATTCCTACGTCGAATTACCTCGGTTTCATCGAGGTCGGTCTAGGAAATCCCAAGATATTCGCCCCTGAGGGAAAATTTAGTGAACAGCGCCCACTAGCTTATCCAACCAGGACAGCCTTTTATTCGAATATCTCGGTATCTACTGAACTGATTTCGATGAAACAAAGTCATTCGAAAGGGGGAGGATTTCCCCATCAGATAAGCTTAGTTACCTTAAGACCTCGTAAGTTTTAGCCGTATATAAACATATAACCATGAATAAAACGGTTTTTAGACAATCTCGATGAACGGTTAATATTCGGGTGGGGGAAGCCTCCCCCCGTCGAATGTGGTCGGTTTCGTCAGAATCGCTCCGTTATATCCAGAGATACAATAAAACGCACGGGTGGTCAGTTTTGCGCCCTGGCTTGTGGGCGCCGGTCGACTCACCTAAACATCGATTAGAATATCATGTTTTTTTCCTGGACTGATTTCAACGAATCCGAAGTTATCAGGTGGGGCACGTCAATACCTATCCATATATGTACACCTTACATCAAAAATGTCCCATAACCATCGTTTTTATTCTTGGTTATATAACTCAAAAAATACTTACCTCGCATCGGAGTGAAACTTGCAGTGAAGCATCTCCGCGAGTAGTAGACCGCATAAATATAATAAAAAAAATCAAAAACCCTTTTTTTACGAGCTTTGGGTGAGACCCAAATGTCAATTTTGAGGATGATTTGAGTCACTCTAAAATTGAAAAAAACGGATATCGAGTCAGAGGAAGGGGCGCAGTAAGTGTAGCAATCAACTCTTAAACTACCCCTTTAATTCCAACTCGATCGGTCAGTAACTCTTTATTTTAACGAAAATGATCATCTCCCGTCTGTCCTCTCCAAAACCTACCGATCTAGGTAATATTTTCTTTCGTATAACTACGGAGGAATTTAGGTTCTTCCCAATGGCGAAAACCCGATCGCTCTACGAACTGTAGTTTTCGAGATAGTGCCGAAAATCAATCGAAAAAACAATAAAACCACGAATAAAAACCATAGTTACGTGGACCATCCAGCTCATGGAAGTATCCTTGCCCTTCCTAATGCCATCGGTTTCATCTGAATCCGTCAAGTAGTTCCGCAGTTTCGATGAAAGGGAACATGGGGTGTCGAAGCTAAGGGAATGGACAGAAGGGAGAAGAAATCAAAACGCGACCTACCCGTACATCAATTCGTATATTTGGGCAACACTCGACGGTTTTGATGAATCTGCGCCATTCGAAAGGTGAAGGATTTCCCTATCCAACTATATACGTCTCAGCTGAATCGTCCCATAACCGTGGTTTTTATTCGTGGTATAATGTTTTCTTTTGGTTGTTCGGTCCTTTCTCGCTACCTACGGGTCGTAGAAGGATCGACCACTCGTGCTTTTCCCCTTAAAATGTCCCGTTCTTTCTATCTGCGCTAATAGATGTTCTCTAGCTCTCGTAGGTCATATAGCTGATGCCGGCCGATCGAACCTTTTAAAAGCTAGGAAACTTAAAATTATTTTCCCAGAGGAATTTCGGCCCCTTAATTGATAGGCGACGGTATTTTTTTCACAACGTTATTACTTTTTAGATTCAGACCGATTAACTATTCGCGTAAACCTTGGATATAATTTATTATTATATAATTAGAAAGATAATTTTATCCTTCGGTTAGCGGTGAAGGTCCCATAGCACTATTTTTATTAGTTACGAAGTTATTAGTTTAAAACTGAAATTCCGGTTATTGAGCCAAAAATGTCGCTCAGCTCTTTAGGGCTGATTTTGTTATTGCTGAGCCGCAAAAGATTTTAAAAGTTCGATTTTCGCGTATAACGCTAATTTGCGAACCAAACGTCTACGCGTTGCTTAATGAGTTATAGCTTATTAGATAGCTTATTCTAATAGCTATTTAGTGTGAGATGAAAACTTCCAGGTGTAAATTTTGGTCGTGGAAATTTTCGACCCGATTTATGAGCTAAGAGGCAAGGTATCTCGTATAAAATCCAACTAAACCTTAAGGGTATAATATATCGTTACACGCAGAGTTTCACGCTTTTCATGCAAGTGTATGAAATCCGCCCTTTCCCCAAGATTAAAGAAGTTAGTATCGCTTAACCTTCGCTCGAGGGCCCAAAATCGAGTAAATTACCCATACTTAAATTCATACCCCCGTAAGAATTTAGGTATTGATTTGAAGGGAGTAAGGTCCCGCGTGCGGCAAATATATTAACCTTAGCGTATAATCCGTATGAACGGCTTAAACTGGACTTAAACCTGATTTGGAGCTTCCAAATTAAAATTTTTCCGCGATTTCGGCCGATTTACGACTCAAACGTTCACGCGGACACCAATGTTCGTTGATACCTTTTCGAAATAAAATTTAATTAGCGATCGATAGCGTATTAATATTATGGATGTTCGAGTAGACCTTTGGGTTGCATTCGATCAGTAAACTTAGTCGTGTCGAAAATAAATGAGCGAAAACCTCCCCCAACCTAACCTAACCTCGATTATCACCCGATTAACCTTCTGAAAATTATATATCCCTTTGTAGCTAGGATCGAGCCTTTTGCGAAAATTTAATTAAACTCTAATTCATCAGTAGGAATACGGAGTTATTATCGCTTAACTTCGATTCAAGATCTGCTATCAGTAACTTTGTCATGTTTATCGGCCGTATCTCAGGAACTAATCGGGTCTTCGATTTTCGATAGAGCTCCGTATCTTAATTTGGGGGCGCAACGTGACGTGGTCTTTAGAAATCGAAATGTCTAAGACTGTCTACAAAAGTCTTTAAGCATTAAGACCGTAAAACGAGTGTATTTAAAGACTCAGTGTGAGAGTACTAAGGCCATTTAACTTTCCTACGGGAAAAATTATAGGGAAAGAGAGAATTTGTGAGTCTGTGAGAAAATTGACCCTTCTTGTATATATTACGAGTTTACTTTATAACGAACGGTGACGAGACTTATACCGTCGGAATTGACTCGACGAGCTCTATAATCCGAGTTGATAAAATTGGTCAGCCAAAATTTTGGGTTTTTTTCGCCGCCCCTTTTATTGTGCGTCGGAGGGCTGGCACTTCGATTTAGGATTTTCGCACACGGGAGCGCTTACCCCACTTCCACCTATCGAAATCAGCAACACTTTCCCCAAATTCCAGGGGATTCTATTTTTATTCGCGAAAACATTCGAAAGTACACCTTTTTGTTATGGAACGTTACTCACAAAGTTTTGGGGGCTAGGGAGAAGCCCCCCCTAATTTTAGTCGGAGATGAGAAAAAACACCACCATCGTGTTCTACGCTCCCGATTTAGGAGTGAATATTTGGTAGTAGCTGAAAACTGAAAATTTCGATCTCTAGGATCATTTCAGGGGTGGTTCCCCCTTTCTACATTAATTTTAGGGATAAAATCACGGTCCAAAGGGGTTCCCTTGGGTTATTTTTTTTAGCAAAAAATTCGACTCTTTTATTCACGGGGCAAAGTCAACCTCAAAACGGTCTCAAACTAATAGTTTCGTGAAAATTACATATTCGCGACGAAAATCGATTAAAGTTGAGTAGCAAAGGTGAAAGTACTCAGTCACGTGAGAGTAAACATATCAAACATTAAATTACCTTTATGAGACCTCAATGACATAAAAATCTGTACACATACCCGGAGAGTTATTTAGTACTAATAACTTGGAAGGAGAAAACATTTGTGGTCAACTCTGAGGCGAACAACTATTTATGCCCTAGAGACAACACTCAAAAATAAAAATTTTTGGATAAGCATTGAGTGATTTTCAATTATATCGGTTGGGAACAAAACATACGAAACCGTTTAATAAGAATTCAGACAGAGGTGATTTTTATAGAAAAGGCGAAAATTATTATTTACAGAAAACCCGTACTCGAAAGCAAAACCATTAATCACCAACAATAGACTATAAAATACCCGCAAAATAATCTTCATTAAAGTTATTCTAGTCTATACAGGGTACCAAATTGTGACTATTATGTGACCGAGACATCTAATAAAACATTCAACTAAAACAATGATACTTTCAAAGAGTTTTGCTAATAGTTGTAAGTTCTTTGTCCTAAAATGGCTACTTGATGGGAAGAAAGGTTATAAGTTGAAAAGAAGAATCTTCAAATGAATTATGTTATTAGGTTATTTATGCAAATTGATTATTAGTCTTAGGTTTTTTATTTTAATCAAATAAAATTAGTTAAAATAAAATTGGTTTTAATAGTCGATAAATAACGGAAAGCTCAGCGAAAATCTTTTAAAAATAAAAGCTTTCCTAAAACTAGCATAACTTCTACAAGGATAAATTCAATTAGCCATTTTATGACCAAAGACATACAATATTACCAACAACCCCTGAATGTTTTGTTATGATCAGAAAATTATTCTGGATTTTACTAAACTTCAAATTTTGGACATGTAAAAAAAAGACCCTGTAAAATCACGAGGCATCGGCATCCTCGCACAGTCTACGCTTTTCCTATGAGCTTTTTTATTACCTTCTAGTTAAACGGTGGAAATCAATGATGGCATCTTTTAAAATTGAAGAAAATGAAAGTGCTTGGAAAATATATAGCCCTAGAGGAGTTTTTCCCTCGAAATTTAAAGTACATTAACAACGAAGACATATCATAAAGTGTTAGTAAGGAGAGAACTTTAAAGAAAGAATTGTATATAAACAAAGTAAGAGTGTAAGTTATATAGCTGCACATCCCATTAAGTGTCGTGATGGTATAAAACTAGAAGAAACGTCGCCGAAAGCGCTTGACTTACATCAAAGAACAAAGAAGAATGCAAAAGTGTGAGATTTAAATTAGGTAGAAAGGATGACCCAAATGAAAGCACAAGATCTCTTGGTACACTGCTCGCCGCTTTTTCAGCCGCATGGTGTACGGCTAACGGTTGTGATGGCATTGCCTCGTCGTTGGGTCGTGAGTCCCAGTAATCTTCTTGATGTATGTAACCTAAATTGGTGCCCATGAGTAATCTGATGATATAATGCAAAGAAACTAAAACTGAGGCAAGAGAAACATCTCTATAAACACACACGTATCAATTTTAGAATTTCTTATACATGCGTGCTAGGGATGATATTGTAATATTGGTTATGCATGGCAATTTGCTGTGAAAGACCTCTCTAAATATATGTCTACATTGTCAATACTCAAGAGATCCGTTTTAGCAAAGTAAAATTTATTATTTAAAAGGTGGGTCTACGATATTTATTTTGGCACTGAAAATAGTGGAGAAAAAGATGCAAACAGACACATAAAATATTTCAGAGAACAACATGGTGGACTGCTCCAATTTATTTTGTGACGTATCTACTAACTAATTCACAGCGAATCCTATTGTTTCGTTATGAAGTCTCGGAGTTGTTGTTGAGGTGGACGAGTCTTGCCTTTCTAACAAACCAAAACACCCCTTTGGACCGGTGCCTCTTTCATCATTATGGGTTTTAGGTTTAGTTGAGACCAGTGTAGCTCCTGCGGTTTGCTACTTAGAAATCTTAAATTGAAGATTTGGAAATTGTATCGAAATTTGCAAGGTATTGAGTTCGTTCACATAATTGTCAACCATTCAGTAAACTTTGTAAAACTGGTGAGTGGAGTACATACACAAAATAGAGTCCTAAGATGCATTGATTGACTGTGGCTTCTTCTTCTTGAAGAAAATCCCTCTGTTTTGGGCGACTTCTTCTTAATTTGGATTGATCAAGTATACATGATGGATTTATTTCAGAACATTCCGCATTGTCATGCAATAGAGAACTTGCAATGAGTGCTGCAGTTCGGTCAGAAACCCCAGTTTTGTTAACTGATGCTTATCTACAAAGTTTTGGTCATTTTGCTGTTGCTGATTTAATAAGTTTCTTTTTTATTTGCTTTTTTGATGATGATTCCGCCAAATATGGGTCTTTTGTGCAATCACTTTCTATTTCTGATGAGGATTCTGACGACAAGTTAACTTTCAGATATCCAACCATTTCATCTGCACCAAAAATCTGTTCTTCCTTATAACTTTCAAATTTTCTTCTTCTTTCAAACAATTCTTCATTTTTCTTAGAAAATTTCAGGTCAATCCCTTCAATGGCCATTTTGCTTTCCGTTATTTGGTTAGTTAAAAACATTTGCTCTCTCTCTGGTACTTTTATGTGCCGTTCACAAATGCAGTCTGAAAAAGATATGCACTTACATGTTGAAATATCAAACAGAGTTTCTGCTGCCTCACTTCTGTAATCATTTAACCCTTTTCTTAAAGCTTGGATTATCTATTCTACTTCTCATTGACTTCAAAATAGCTGTATTTTTGGTGGTAATCAACAATCATATTTTTTATTTTGTCATCTGGCACACATGGAATAGAAGCTGATATCCACAATTATTTTATTTTATTTACGATTAGTTTTGAAATATCAGTTACTGATGGATGTTTATGTGTATTAGTTTTAAGAATCTTTCTCTCAAACAAATAACATTCAATCATGTTTGAATATGTCGGCAACGCTCTTTCACTTAAATTAGAGGCGTTACCGAAAATGAGACAGAGCGGTTTATTTCTTTTCGAAGTAATTTTCACTTATAACACTTAGTTTTTTATTAACTATTCATAGGTAACAAGGCCAATATATTCAACATTTGAAATTCAAAGTTTTAAATATGTATTAGACGATATAACTGAAGTTTACTAGGTTTAAGACAGCGATGTAAATACTCGCGAGTACTTAATACTATAACATTCCCTCACCGTAATATGTAGAGTTGTAACTGATGGTTGTGATTGTTGACACCATGTTAATGGTGGCACGTAAGAAAGTGCTACTTTTTGTTATAAGGTATGAGGAATATATGGACAGATGATAAAGAAAATATATAAAATATTGATTTTGCAAATTTCCAGGCCCAGTGCCACGTAAAAAAAAAAAATTATTATCTTAAAACCCTTATAGTACACATAATATTATCTAGCAGAGCACCATAATATCACTTTCGAAATTCTTTTTTGAAAAAAAGTGTTTTTCGTCCCATCCATTCATCACCCATGACCTTCTATTTTCATGAGGAAGCCCAATGGTGTTAGCTTGGTTCGGCCTTTGAATTCATTCCTCTCAACCTTACCATTATTTTAATAATCCGAAGGCCATAATAAATTGCTTTTTCAAATCACCGTCACTCTCATCATTGAATTTACCTCACCCAAATATAATTGTCAATCTGAGAAAAAAGATCGTCAAATTCCGCAGTAAATTGAGCCAATTTTCTTTTTCTAACCAACAAAGCCTTCATAATTCTTTTAACCTCAGTAAGAGGGTGATTGGAAAAGAATTAAGAGTTAATACAGAAGTGATATTCTTTATGGAACTTATGCGAACATCATTTTTTTAGGAATTGTTTTTTTAATCAGCTATGCCGATCAACGAACCTGCACATTCTATATAGAACAAACAGGCAATTAAGAGATTTGAGAATTGATGAAAGCCAGAAAACAATAAAATAGGGATTAACGAAGTGTTAGATACTTTGAAGACTCTTCGAAAACGTGCAATGAATTGATCTGGATTCAAAGGCGTATCCGTTTCAAAGGCTCATGCTAAGTATTTCTTAGTAGAAAAAGACGATTTTGGCTAGGAATTGAATGGTGTTGGACGTGATGCCGCGAGGTGAGCCCGTCAAGAGCCATTGAATAAGAATAGAAATAGAATTCCTCGGCCAAAAACTTTCCCTTTCATGCTGGTAAACTGGAAAATTTATAATTGAATACACAACGAGGCTATATCTAGGGTTGTATTTCCTGAAAAATTCCGTGTACATATAAATCTCCTGGAGACAATGTAACCTAAACGGATTTTATAGAGTAATGACAAATGTCGGTATAAATCATTAATATCTATAGCCACAAGTCAAATTTCGCCAAAAAAAGGCAATAAATTGTAGTAAGGTGTTGCAAACGTTATTTGCGTCAGAAAAAGAGATCTTCTAACCCGATAATCATTTTAGCATAAACATCAGAATTCTATCATTCGCTCCCTTTTTTCTCTCTTTCAATCTAAAACTATTTTCTCTCTCTAATTTCCGCTATTTTCCATCTCTTTTATTCGCTATTTTTAACTCTGACATTTCCTCTCCTACTTCTCTCTCTCTCTCTCTCTCTCAAGCAACTAATCAATCGACAAAAATATATATATATATATATATATATATATATATATATATATATATATATATATATATATATATATATATATATATATATATATATATATATATATATATATATATATATATTTATATATGAAAAAATAATCACCAAAATATTACAAACAAATATCTCAAAGGAAATTAATACCTAGAATAAGCACAAACACTTTCATATTCACATCATCAAGGGCAAAAGTATAATGAAATAAAGAAATATTTAATAAACAGAGAAATGTGACGTCATTCAAAGGTACCAACGGACAAAAACGATCGCTTAGGGCAAAAACCAACTGATGAACAAATGAATAGCCCACCCGAAGAACTACAATATATAAATCAATAAAACAAATATAATTTATATTACAAAAAAATATTATTCGTGATACAATTATCCAATTTAAATATAGCCTCACTTAAATTGAAATTAATTTGATTGGGGAATTTGTTTATGGCTGATTCCATTAAATTTATTTCAATAAAATTGGGCACCAAAATAATTGGTTTCGCATTAGAGCGCGGGTGGGCTATCCATTTGTTCATCCGTTGGTTTTTCCTCTAAACGATTGTTTTTGTTCATCGGTACGTTTGAATGACGTTACATTTCTTTTTTATTGACTATTTCTTTATTTCATTGTAATTCTTCTCCTGAGGATGTAAACACGAAAGCGCTTGGGCTTATTCTGTATATTATTTTCCTTTGGGATATTTCAAGAATATATATATATATATTTATATACGGAAACATAATCACTAAAACTATATGATTTTAGATGCTTGAAATATTCCAAAGGAAAACAATATTTAGCATATTCCCAAGTGCTTTCGTGTTTACATCATCAGAGGCAAAAATACAATGAAATAAAGAAATAGTTAATAAACCAAGAAATGTGACGTCATTCAAAGGTACCGACGGACAAAAACAATTACTTAGGGAAAAAACCAACTGAAGAACAAATTAACAGCCCACCCACGGAATTACAATATATAAATCAATTAAAAAAAATATAATATATATATTGCAAACAAATATTATTCATGATACAATTATCCAATATAAATCGACCTTCACTTAAATTGAAATTAATTTTATTGGAGAATTTGATTATGACTGATTCCATTAAATATATTTCAATAAAATTGGCCACAAAAATAATTAAATTCACATTAGACTGCGGGTTGGCAACTCATTTGTTCGTCGGTTGGGTTTTCCTAAACGATTATGTTTGTCCTTCGGTACGTTTGAATGACGTCACATTTCTCTGTTTCTTAACTATTTCTCTATTTCATTGTACTTCTGCCCCTGATGATGTAAAGACGAAATCCCTTAGGATTATTCTGTGTATTATTTTCCTTTGGGATATTTAAACCATATATATAAAATGAATAACTCACAAAGTAGCTCGTGAGGTTCGCAATGAATGGAATGTGCCTCAGGAAAAATGAAAAGGTGCTTCCAAGTACTTTCGAACTTTATTCAGTTCATTCTCAAGACCGCTCAAATAACTCAATTAAAAGAAACCTTGTTGAATGTTCATGTATACGCCAATTTAATAACTTTAACATTTTCACTGGCCTTTTTAAAATTGATGTTGTTAAGGAAAAAACTCATTCTTAAAGAAATTAGCTTTGACTTATTTTCTTAATTTTGTATTTTGGGGGGCAATGTTCATCTTTATGATAACCCGATGTGTCAATTTAATTATTGCATTGAGTTTGTATTAATATTATGTTATTTCTCTTCCTTTCTCCTTGACCCTCTCCTCTTCGTTTCAATTTACTTCCCGTGTTTTTCCTTATCTCCTTCTTTAGAGTATCGCTTTATCCATTAATAATTTTAACCCTTTTGGCTCTGTTCTTGACTCTTTCTTGCCTCGCGGTTTGACCTTGCTACCTGAAATAGCTAAATCTTAATGTCAATTTACCTCTTCCTCTCCTACTTCCTCATTAGTGATTTCTTGTCTTAGATGAGGTCCTTTATCTTTTACTAGCTTATATATACCCTTATTATATTATTTTCTCTTTTAGTTATCCTTGAGAATGAACTGAATAAAGTTCGAAAGTACTTGGAAACATCTTTGCATTTTTCCTGCGGGACATTGCATTAATAAATATATCTATATACTCGTATAATACTTGTAATTGACTTGGTCCTTGGGAATCTGATATGGAGTAGGAATATGAAGACCCATGTGAGTATACTAATCATTTATTGGCCGGACGTTTTGGACCTTTGCTAGGACCATCTTCAGCGACTGTGTCGACTAATAAGAATGAGAAGTATAATTAATGATAAGAGTTAAAAGAATGCATCATATCATGGCTAAAAAAGAGGATAGAGACAAGTTAAAATAATAAAATTGAAAATTATTGAGACTAAAGTAAAAACACAAAAAAATATCTAAAATTAATTAATACTATCCAGTTTAATTTAAAAAAAAATATAGATAGAAGTGAAGTTATAACATAAACTGACTTAAATATCAAATATTAAAGGTAATTGGAGTAAACAATAAAATAACAATATAACAACAAAAAGCCCGAAAACAAATTAGAAAGAATTAAACAGTCACTAATCTTTATCGTGGGAGCTGAGAAATCAACTAACTATATATATAAAAACTACTAACGAGATTTGGTCGGTTGGCTAGTTAATGTATTGAAGTGTTGGTTGGTTATATAGTGAATAGTTTAATTGTGGAGAAATTATTTAGGTTGGGATTTATTTTATTGATGTAGAGTGACTCTAAGATTTTCAAATCTTAGAATCAGAATTAAGAGGATGATGGTGATACACAGAGTGTTAACTGATGGAAGAGGCTTCATGTTTAGAAATGGGGAAATGGGAATACTAGTCCCATGAGGTTAATTGATTGTTTACTCCAGTTACCTTTAATATTTGATATTCAAGACAGTTTATGTTATAACTTCACTTTTTCTATTTTTTTTTTTTTAAAATGCACTGGATAGTATTAATTATTTCTATATATTTTTTGGGTATTTTTAGCAAATATAATGCATTCTTTTAACTTTTATCGTTAAAGAATTTAGTTGAAAAATGACGCTGAAACTACATCTCTTACTCGATAAAGGAGGAAAAGGTTGAGGGAAGGCAGCCTCAAAACGCCAGGATTTACATTGCAATCTCCACGGGGAATATACGGAAGACATTTTTAACCGGTTCCTAGGCGACTTAATGTCAACCTAACTCCTACCCCTACTCTCTCGACGGAGTTGCGAAGCTGAAATAAACTGAACTGCCATTCATCTGGTCTCGCTCACACTATGTCAGTACACTTTGATAGACATAATTGGAGCCATAAAGCAAAGCAGGTTTGAGGATTAGCCCACTGTGGAACTCTACGGAAGATACTGCCCAGGTACGAGGCAATGCTGAAAGCTTTGGGGAAGAGTTCGCTCTAATCTCTAAGTGTAGCTTCCGGCCAAGACCACATGATGACATGCAACCGTCCATGTGTAAGTTGGAAACAGCATCGATATCCAAACCCCAGATGGGGCGGCACCCCGGGATGCTGGTATTTGATTCTATCACCACCCATCATTAAGTCCGCCACACTTAACCCATATGAGGGGCCTCCCCGAGTTCACCCACCATCATTTATTCCCTCATTTGGCAGATCATGTTCACGAAAGCTTAGCGACGAAGTAGAGGCAGTCATCAAGAAATCTAAAAAGGAAACAGCAGCATAATAAAAAAAGGAGCGAGAAATTGACTTAAATCACTTCACCGCAAATAAGACTTTGGGGAGGTAAAGCGAACCCAGGGCTAAGGGGCAACTCTCTTGAAGAGATGGCCCAAGACCACACTACCAGAATACCTCTGCGAGTTGTCAACGGGCAGCCCAAGCCTAGCAGAGAGAGTGTATTCGAGGCTGTGCATGGCAAGTTGGGCATTGCCATGGTGAGGCTGCTAGACATAGCTTCAGGTTAAATCGCAATCTATGAGGAGAAGAATGACATAGAAGACATCACTAAGGAGAAGGCAGTTGGGGTCCTTCGGAGCATTGGGCTGCAGTCAGCATTACAACCACAAATCCTGGCCCACAGGAGCGTGGTATGCAGACGAATCGATCCGTGGATTGGTCAACACTCCGCGGATGAATTCAGAGAATAAATCCAGCTTCGGCAAACCTAGGCCAAGGTAGCCGAGGTGATAAAATTTAAAAACAGAAGGGATTGAAGCGATTACACCCATGTATTTACAGGGGTCTTCGCAAAACAACCATGGCCCAAAAGGCAAAGGAACAAGGCCTTCTGATGTTCAATGTCAAAACTAGCGGGGAGCAGATTGAGAAGGGAGAATACATTCCCCTTCCGATTCTGTTTCAGATGCTACCAAATAGAAACACACGCCAGCCACTAAGGACTGTGAAGAGCCTCAAGAAGCGTGCTCTCAATGCAGTGAGAAAGGGCACAATTGGAGGACATGCAACAGTAACACCGAAAGATACGTAAACTGCTGCCAGGGACATATAACTGCGGCTATGTCATGTCCCGCTAAAAAAGAAATCATGAGGAACAAACAAGAAGCAAAGAAAAGTGAAGAAACACGTAGGGCGAACACGTCCTACACCTAAGCGGCAAAGGCAGCCCTCTCGGAGGTAGATAAAGAAAAATCCTACCTCAAAATTCAAAATGAGAATTCAACAAAGATCCAGACGTGCATGCTTCACACGCACGTCATGAACCTAACTCGCCTGGGCACGTTCGAACAGAGCTAAATCAGATGTTAGCCAAAAATTGGATGGAACAAATGTGGTTCACGGACAGCTTTCCCTCTGGAGATATACTACAACAGCAGATGGTTCCAAACCAACAACCAAACGGGCAAGACAACACCAATAAAGTGACCAATAAAAAAGTAAGAAAACGAGCAGTTTAGGCAAAAACTCCTGCGCCTAAACAGAGCTAAGTAACCACAACTGAGAAAAATAACACCGACACCAACAGTTCCTTGGAATCCTCAGATTCCTCGGACACCGAAGCACAAAAAACTCAGAAAACCAAGGAAAAAAAAAAAGAAGAAAAGATTTCGGGCGCATAACAACATTCTGAAATTCTACGCCTGCGAACAATTTCCCTTTTCCGAGGAAATGGAAGCCAGGGCTATTTTCCAAGGAATAAATTTGAAAGTTTACAAATGGGAGTACGACTACGAAGTCGACCATGAGTCAGTGGAAGAAGCTCTGCTCACACAGAATGTGACCCTATATCACAGCACCTGCGAGCAGATCTTGAACGCTGAGTTCAGAAAAAAGAGAAGTGGGAGTTAGAAGAACTTCACCCCAAAACACTAGATAAACAAAAATAGAGAGAGTAAGCAACATAATGAGGATTCTGACACTCAACGTGAATGAATGGGAGAGGAAGGATACGACATATCGAAACATATTCCGAGTGCTTGACCCCGACATCATTCTTATAACGGAGCACGGTATCGAAACCACAGCTGGTCGAATTAAAATACAGGGCTACAGAGTAGTCATGATAAATCATTCCCAGGAAAGGTTCGATGGTGCTGCAATAGCTGTCAAGGAGAACATCTCGTTCAAACAACTATCAGAACTCGATTAATCCTGTGTGGCGATCGAGATACACACACTGGTAGAAGATCACGTGATAGCTGCGGCCTATCAGCCCTCTCGTCAAGCCTATCTCCCGTTAAATAACTTCTGCACACTGGTCGGGCGATGGAGGATGGCAATCTTAGAGGGAGACCTCAATGTCAGATGCCGTGCGGCGGGCTATGGTAGTACCAACAATAGAGGCCAAAACTTGGAACTGATTATGGGAAGGAAAATCATCCAGAAAATAGGGCCGGATTTTCCGACCAATATCACTTCCAGATTAGCAACTAAACCTGACTTAATATTAACAAGTGAAGGCTTTCCATTCAACTACAATAGTGAGCCAGGACCAAGAGTCCCAAGTGATCACATAGCGATACACACCACAGTATCTCCCGAACTGATCCAGCTCCCAGTCCTTCTCTAGGAAAAACTACGCCCTGGCCAACTGGGATTATTACAAGAGACGACTCAGTCAATATGCGCCAGCTGACCTAAGCGCGGAGTCATTAGAGGAGATAGACGGGGAACTGGAGAGGATAACAACGTCCATCTTAGAAGCGGACCGCAAGAGCATACCCAAAACCGGGTATAAAACACCTCCGCCTAGATGGACAGAGGAAATGAGAGATATCGCACGCGTTATTTCCCAACTGGGAAAGAAGCTCGCTTATTCGACGCCTAAGTACAGAGCTTAGAGAGGCTATCGACCTTCAACAGGAGGAAATTCGGAATAACTTGATAGCCAAAGTCAAAAGCGAACTCAACCCGGCTAAGTTCTGGTCTAAAGTCAAGAACTTAAAGGGACTTACAGCAAGACCCAAGGCTCAAATAAAAGAAAACGGAGACTATTTAGAGAAACGGGTGGTTCTGGAAACAGGTTCAGAAACTTCTGGAAAAAACGTTTTCGGGATCACCCCTGAAAACTGATCGGCCAACTGATCGAAGAACTGAATCATGTAATGCACCGCACGCACCCACAACATCGAGTCAACGAAGGCAGGGAAATGGCGGACCACGGCCGTCTCTTAACACCAGAGGAGGTCATGGCCACTGTAAGAGCCTTCCACAATAGGCACCAGGCTGGATAGGCATCATTAGAAACAATTTAGTTAATGCCCCACAGCAAATCATTCATGAAATTGCAAAAATCTATAACGCTTCCCTAAATACGGGTTACTTCCCGGAAGGTTTCAAGATTGCTAAAGTAATCTTCATACCCAAGGTAGATAAACCCCCTGATCAACTGGTAAATTACAGGCCAATCGCGCTGCTGGAAATCGTTGCCAAAGTCTACGAGAAGCTCCTAGCTGACAGGCTTCAAGAACAACTAGCCGAGCTAGGAGCTCACAACCTTCAGCAACACGGTTTCGCAAGGGACGAGGAACGGAAACAGCCCTCGCCCTCCTAGCGGAAAAACTCGCTAACAGTAAAGCTGAGAGAAGGTACGTAGACGTGGTGCTGTGGGGTGTAAAGAAGGCCTTTAATAAGGTATGGCTAAGAGGGCTACAATTAAAGATCCTCAAACTCCAGCTTAACCCACTCCTGGACAGGATCCTTTATAGCTTTGTCTCGGATAGGAGAGCCGAAATCGCGTTCGATGGCTGCAAGTTATCCGAATTCAAAATCAAGGTGGTAGTTCCACAAGGCAGCTGTCTGAGTCCTTTGCTGTACTTAGTGTACATAATTGACCTACCTGTTCCAGTGATGTACGATTCGATATATCTGCAATACGCAGATGACATTACTCAAATCGTCCTGAGTCCATTTAAGAACTCTGGAAGTCTGGCGAGGGCGAGGGTGACAGCGGCCAAAATTGACAACATCAATCGATATGAGAAAAAGTAGAAAATTAAGACCAACCGCCAGAAGTTCACCTTAATTCCAATGAACCACTAGAAAGTGGACGACGTCATCGTCAACAACGAACTCTATTCGTACTCCAACGAGGGAAAAGTCCTGGGTTTACAACTCTAAAAATCTGGTTATAAGGCTGATGTAAATACCAGAGTCTCCCTAGCCAAAAAAGAGCTGAGGAAACTTTACCGTTTCCGAAACCTTAGCAGGCCAAATAAGAAAAAACTGCACATGGCCTAGGTATGCTCAGTCCTAGTGTACCCGGTTGTGATTCCGCAGATGGCAAGCTGTACATCTCTCAGAATTATGCAGATAGTGCAGAATAAGACCACTCTGCTGATAACTGACACGCAAAGGATTCACCATATTCGGCAATCGGTTCTACACCAAAGAATCGTAGTAAAGCCGATCAATACGAAAATCCAAAGGCTAGGGAGAAAGACCTGGGAACAAATCAACCAAGAGATACTCCCGACTATAAATTTTAACCTGAATGTACGTGGAAACAGAAGAGGCGCAATTGGTAGAACGACTCTGTTCCCAAGCAGTAGAACCTGCGCAATAGAAGACGCACTACCAATATATACTAAGTAGGGCACAAAATAAAATGACTTTGACCTTATTGAACCCGACTCCTAACAAGGAAATAAACATAAGAGAAAAATTATTCTTAAGAAAAAGAGGCGAAGTGCCCAAATTACAAATTAGAACTTAATAAATTTTAATTAAAAAAGAGGCAAAGTGCCAATATTAAAAATTTATAACTTTAGAATAAAAAGAGGCTAACTCCCCAAATTTAAATCAAATCAAATTTAAATAATATAATTTAAATCAACAAAAAGAGGCCAAGTGCCCAAAATGAAAATAATAAATGTAAAGATTAATAAAATTCAAATAGAGATATTCAGCATAATAAAAAAACTTAAAAGGCTCGAATGCTACGACGGGGGAAAATATTGAAATTAATAAATAGAAAAAATATATATAACAATGGAGAAAACTGGCTGTCAACGACAGTCAGCACCATTACTTACGGAGGAACATTTTATTATAAAATAGAAAAATGAGAAGTATGCTAGTGATGCCCTAACACCAGGGCAAACAAGAAAACATTTTAACACCTTTATAAACCTACCACACAATTCATCACTTCCACTAATTAATTAATTAATTCCCCTTCTCATTAGTCGACACAGAGGCTGAAGATGGTCCTAGTGAAGGTCCGGAACGTCCAGCCAATAAATGATTAGTATACTCACTTGAGTCTTCATATTCCTACTATATATATATATATATATATATATATATATATATATATATATATATATATATATATATATATATATATATATATATATATACATATATATATAAATATATATATATATATATAAATATATATATATATATATATATATATATATATATATATATATATATATATATATATATATATATATATATATTGTAATATTGTGGGTAAAAGATATGAGTAGAAAATGCTTTCAATTTAAAATCATCGTGCTTCAACAAAAAGCCATAAACCTTTACGAGGACTTTGAAAAAAGGAATGAGTGTATAGTTGAGGAAAGGAAGGCATTTAGAGAATGCCCTAGTAGTGAGATGAATGGTGGAATAGGTTAAGTTCGAGGAATATAAAAAGTTACAGAAGAAGCTGCATCATTCACTGAAGAAGCTACTACCACATTTCCGCCTGAGTGTTAACAAATGTTGAGGAACTACACTAATCAAGCTCAAATGCAGACAAATGTGTAATTCAGATAATTTAATCGTACCTTGCCTATAGGGGGGCAAATAAGCCCAACTCAGTGCCTGTCACAAGCCCAGATACGTCCGTTAAGGCTCTGCCAAAAATTAATGAATGAGTCTTTTACTAAAACCATTCATCAAAAAGGGCACCGCTGAATTGGTTAAAAACCCAGAAGAAGAAATAAATCCTCTCTCTCTCTATAAATATATATATATATAGAGAGAGAGAAAAAGAGAGAGTGAGAGAGAGAGAGAGAGAGAGAGAGAGAGTCGGATTATGTATTACTTTCTCTTAGGCATCTGGCATCACGCCTGCATTTCTTTGCATATTTAAAGACATATAAAAAATACTATTCCTAATATAGTTTCAGGCAATCTATCAAGCTTTCTTTTTTGGATTCAAATATCTATTCCCCTAATTCTATACAATTATAGAATAAATCGAAGTTTAATTCCACAATATATTTAATGATATCACCAATCCGATCTCCTATAACGATTTTTGTGCTTATTATTAAAGGTATATTTTTAAGAGTATTTCTTGTTTATTTTAATCTGAATTTAATAGTAGAAGAAATACAGTTGAAAATCAACTGTGCTGGGTTCATTTAAAAATATGTTTTAAATCATCAAAAGGCGATCAAAACACTTTTTATTTATTAAAGATACGTTTAAAATAATTTCTTCTCTTTTAATAAAACGTATTTAACTGCAGCTGAAAAATTTCTAATTGAATTATATACGAGTATTTATAGGTAAAAGAGCTTCATTACTGTTCTTTCTTTACTCATATCCTATTATACGCATCGTCGGGACAACAAAAGATTGACTAAAATACCTATCTAGTATTAATACGGCTGTCGCCAATAGTATTAAGTAAAAACCTCTCTTTCCTATATTATTCTATCATATATAATTAAGGACATAAAATATCTATTTGCCAAGCCTAAAATTTAGCGTGTAATTGAGTTGTTATAAGCACATATTCAAAATAATGATAAATGTAGATTATTTTAATATTACATTTAACAAAGATATAGCATTGGTAGTATAATATTTCGCTGGGAATAATAAATGATCACAAACGGCATTCTTACATATTTGGGAATCAATAAAACTGAGATTTTAAATTCAAAATTTAGCAAACTGAAAAAAATTTGAATTACAAAAGCAATCAGAGCGGACTAATTTCCGCCAAACAATAATTAAACAGTTTCCAATCCAATGCAAGAAAGAAAAAGCTTATAGAAGTATTTAACATCGATTTTCAAAGTTTTGAAATTTTCACCTATTGCCCCCCCCCCCCCAACTCATTATACTCCCATATAAAGGTCGACCGGAACAGAGATTCCTAAGGAAATTGCTAAGTGTCATCATCTATTAAAATTGTCTTTTCTTAGATTCATAACTGCACCATGACCCTCGTCGGGACTATTGGTGCAGGAGAGGTCATTTAAATCATTTGAAAATGACAATCACTCTACATCAAATTAAATATCTTTGTAAATATAGGATGGTATTCCGGGGCCAATTAATTATGTAAAGACTTATGGCCAGATGATCACAGAACCAGTTTTTTAAGCATTGATTGAATTTTTTTTTTGTTTCTATAAACTATATTATTTTGTGTTGTGGCACCGACATTCATGTAACTAAATGTACCCACAACCATTAAAATTTTAATTCTAGTCTCGAGCCGGATATAATCATCCGATCTATTTGAATCCAGGAGTTTCCCGGATTCAAAGAGATCTAATAATTATATATGACCCAACGCTAAATTACACGATTAATAAAAATATTCAAATTGCTATTGCTGAGTTTCTTCATTGCCACCAAGATCTACTGGTTATTGCAAAGTCCTGTTAACAAAATACAGGGAAATTTTTATGCAGTTAGACAGGTTTATATTGTTTTTCTATATATATATTTTTCAATTGTAGAATTGATCAATGTGTCTTCAATCGGCGGTGAGCATGCGCTTCAGACATGACCACAAAACTACGCACACGTTACGGACGAACGACTCTGTCATACTGGCCCACAAACTCGTCGAAGTTGCTTTGGTGGACCTTGCAGACCATGCTTTCGACATGGCCGACACATTCTATTCGAGGGTTTGAGTTCGGGCGACTGCGGCGGAAAAAGCACCCTCGATCAGTAGTTCATTTGAACCCCACCACTCTTACTCGGTCTTAGCAGCGGTTGCCGAGGCAACGTCCTTAACAAAGACGTAGTTCAGCCTTCTTTGTGATTTTTTTCACCTATAGAAGGATTTTTGTGGCCAAGATATCCCTGTACTCGCGGAAGATGAGCTTCTAACCGGCCATGACGCAGACTCTCATCACGAAGGCCGTGTGCTTGGTCGTTTACACGAAGCAAACCTCGGAGATGTTCTAAACAAACCTAACCGTGCAAAGAAAGAACACCGAATATACAAATTTTCCAAATTTTAGTTATATATTGACTCTTATGTAGCTTCGCCCCTAGATTTCATTTCTGGCTTTGGTTTACACCCATCTTTCACTCGTTTTGAGTTAGAAATTAGCCATACACCGAATATACGCGATACTACCATGGTTAACATAGAAGAAACACCGAATATGCAAAATGCAGAGGTAAAATACCCGTTATATTGATTATTCGGTCTGTTTCATTTATATGTAGCACGATGTCCAGACGTAAAACACTGTATATGCAAGCTTTCTATCACTTTATTGCCGCTCATCTCATGCAGCAACCTGTTTTTTCCCGATCAAATTGTGAGCTACGCGTCTGTACTCAAATAGATAAGAGAGAATTTTTTTTACCTATGTCAAGTTTTATCTTTTTAATTCAGTCGGAGATAATCCCGTCGTTAAAGCAGAAGGGCTGGTAGCCATGGCTTGCAATTACAATACACCATCAAACGTCTTCCAATTTTCAAAAGAACAGTAAGTAAAAAACATATTAAGCTTTAATTTGAATTTAGTTTTGTTTCCTATCACAAAATGCTTTTGCCTCTTTATTTTATTTTTTAGATTTATAATTAAATTTTTTATTTTATTTATAATAACTCTAATTTTTTGAAAAAAAAGGCCTGTATTATTAATAATCCATAGCCCTATATTTTAAGAACGAGTTTTTTGAAGGTTTCAATAAGATTTTTTCATTTAGTTCGGTTGTCACCTAAGTATATTTAATTCTTTATCAAAGTTATTTCTAATAATTCCTTTATAAGAACTACAGAACTACAGAACTACAGAATCTAGGAGCAGCAAAGACCCTAAGGTGCGCTCGAGGCTAGTCCGCTACACTAAATCAAAAACTACGATACACCCTTATCTACGAGTGTATCTCTAACATGCTATTTTTTTTATTTTTTTTTTTTTAATACTATCTACTGTACACACTTATCTACATGTGTACATTATCGTGCAATTTTAACTAATCAAACTAGGGGTCGGGGAAGATAGAAAGTTTTTCTTCTCATCTTCCGCAGCCACTCGACTGCTAGTGGTGAAAAGCTAATTTAGGGATAGAGACTACTTATAGGATAGGCGGAAAAAAAATGGGACATCTAAGCTACACATGCAGAGAATCGCCGGCATCATTTTTAGTCATCATAATTTCATATCCTTAAACCTCCGCTCCAAACTCTCTCTCTGCAAGGACGTTTGAATTCACAGTGCTCAACTACGTTATATTTAAACTATTCAAATGCACGTCGAGACGATTTTTGAACATATTAACCGAAGTGCTATCTACTACGTGGGTGGGCAGCCGATTCCAATTTTGAGTAACTTTAAATGTAAAATAGTTTTGGGCTATACTAGTGTTAAAACGCTTGTTCACTAATTTTAACCCGTGCTGACGAGTATTTCCCCTATGATCCAGTTCGAACAGATTGCGAAAGTCAACGTTTGAGAAACCCTTTAGTATTTTAAATGCTTCTATTAGCTGGCCACGTAATCTTCTGCGTTCTAGCGATGGCAAATCTAAAGCCCTGAGCCTTTCCTCGTATGATCTATTCCTCAGCTCTGGAATTAATTTCGTAGCCCTACGCTGCACTCTTTCTAATTGCGCGATATCTTTCATTAAATATGGAGCCCAAAATTGAACAGCGTATTCGAGAAGTGGCCGCAAAAGGGATTTATATAAAGGTAAAATTACATCCTTAGATTTGAAGGTGAAATTACGCGCGATATAACCCAAAACGCGATTTGCTTTTTTACACGCATCCGCGCATTGCTTCGAGAATTTAAAATCGTCTGAGACTAATACTCCCAAGTCTTTTTCTAATTTAACCGCGTCGAGGACTTGGCCTTTCATGGTATATTCTACTCTTAAATTATGGCAACCAAAATGCATTACCTTGCATTTGCTTAAATTAAATTCCATTTGCCACTTCTCCGCCCAATTGGCAATCGAGTTTAGGTCCCCCTGCAATTTATCGACATCCGATCTTACATAGGCACGATTGCCCAGCTTCGTGTCGTCCGCAAATTTCGAAATCCGACTAAGTATGCCTTTATCTAAATCGTTAATATAAATTAAAAACAATAAAGGGCTTAAAACAGAGCCCTGCGGTACCCCACTACTAACGCTGGACCAATCTGAACATTCCCCATTTATTACCACCCGCTGCGAGCGATCTTTCAGCCAATTTCTAATCCAGTTTAAAATCTTACCAGTCACCCCAATCGCTTTAACTTTCATTAATAACCTTTGGTGGGGGACGGTGTCGAACGCCTTTTTAAAGTCTAAATATATTACGTCTACAGCTTTGCTTTCATCGTACACGCAAATCATTTTGTGGAAGAATTCGAGGTGGCTCACTATTCTATCTTTAATTACAGATTCTAAAAGCTTCCCAACTACCAAAGTTAGACTAATAGGCCGAAAATTCGTTGCTTCAAATCTATTCCCCTTCTTAAATATAGGTGTAACGTTTGCTCGCTTGAAATCCAACGGAACTACGCCATCCTCTAATGAGCGATTGAAAATTTCACGCAATGGCTTAACGAGTTCATTTTGAAGCTCCTTTAAATGAATTGGATATACCCCATCGGGGCCCGGAGATTTTGACTTTTTCATTAGCTTAATAAATTTCAGGATTTCCTCGTCATTTATAGTTACATCGGATATGCAATTATCAGCAATACGAACTTTCTCCAATTAACGATTCCAATTCGGAAGAATCTTCCACAGTAAACACGCTCGTAAAATGCTCATTTAAAATTTTGGACATTTCTGTCGGAATTTCAGTCAAACGACCATCCTTATCTTTGATCGGCCCTATCGATCCTTTTACGGGTTTCCTATTATTTACGTACCCATAAAACCGTTTTCGTTCATTCTTCGAATCCTTTGCGAGGTTTATTTCATACTTCCTCTTCGCATCTCTGACCGCACGTTTAACTTCCCTACGAGAATCTATGTAATTTTGCCGACTTATAACTGACCCGTTGTTTTTATGAATTTTAAATTTTCTATTTCGTTCCCGGATTAAGCGTAGTATTAACGGACTAAGCCACGGAGCTCTCACCGACTTCCCGCTCTTACGCACATACTTAACCAAATCAGAATTCACACGAAGCAGCGTACATCGAAGTTCTGCGTACATCTCTCCTACCGACCTGTTCTCGAATCGTATTCCCCAGTCTATATCCTTAATCCTTTCGCGAAAAATATCAAAATCACAGCTACCAAAACGAGGGATGAGCTGCGAACTCATTCTAACTTCTACGCAGGTGTTTAGTTCGAATCTAATCGCATTATGGTCGCTGGAAGCTAAATGTTCACCCACAATGACTCATCGGTTGCTATGATTAATTCAAGAATATTGCTACCACGAGTAGGCTCTTCCACTTTTTGTACGAGAAAATTCTCCAACATAAAGTTTAATAGCCTCTTCCCCGGTTTATCAGAAGTAAGGTTGCTAAAGTTAACATTAGGTAAATTAAAATCGCCGCAGACTAATGTGGTCCCTTTTCTAATCCAAGACGTAAGCGTATCGAAGAGTGCAGCATCTTCTCTTTCCAATTGGCAAGGCGGACGATATACTACGACTAAGTTAATTTTATTTATAGCATCTAAACTTAGCTGGACTAATAAAGCATCACTTCGCATATCATCCTTAGACGAGTCCATTGTTATGGCGTTTAGATCCACTTTTATATACATTAATACGCCCCCTCCTCTACCGGTTTGTCTATTTCTGTAATGAATTTTGTACCCCGCTATATCGAACTCACAAACACTGATCCCCGTATGAGTGTCTAACCATGTTTCACTTAGGAATACGAGGTCGAAATCACCCTCTAGAATAACGGCTTTTATTTCGGCAATTTTATTTTTTAAGCTACGAACATTCGCATATATGCATCCCAGTTTGCGCTTTACGTTAACTCTTCTATAACACTCAGATCCGTTCCGTTTCCCTGCACCCCGTCGATAGTGCCCCCTTCACGCGCGGGCCGGCCCGGCGCATCGGCATCACGAGGCCACGCAACTCTCCTACCTAAAATGCTACGTACGGACTCGTCTAAGATCCTACCCAGCCGACTATAACCCACATCGCTTAGGTGAATTCCGTCCTTTTGGAAAAGTGACGGTTGGTCCTGGAATGAATCCCATACGTTAAAAAAGCTAACACTAGTTTCTCGACACAACCGATTAAGACATTCGTTAGTATAGATCGCTCTAGATTGGAGGCGCAACGTGGATTTAAGTCGGGGGAGAACACCAATAATTCCCACGTTGGTTGCTTTGGATTTCGCCGTATCTATCATGGTTCTGGCACGATAAACTATATCTTCCGGGGTGCTGTCATACCTATGGACGTCGTTGCCCCCTACCATCGTGATGATCGTTCGTTCACCACGCGTATCTTCCAATTTCTCGATCTCGGCGGCCACGTTGTTAATGCGGCCACCGGGATAGCAAAAGCGCTTACGCTTAGAAGGGTTACGCGCAGCAAACTCCTGATCCTGCCTTCTAATTAAGGAGTCCCCCATTAAAACGGTTTCCTCTTCCCCCTCGATAGGAGTTAGCAACGCGAAAGGGTTCGAACAGGGTAAAACGAAGTTCTGATCCCTCGTTGGTCTAGCCCCATTTCTAACACTTCGAAATTGCGAATCCTGAGGCCTAAACGAGTTTAAAATTCGTTGTTGCTCGTCAACAATTACCTGATGATTCGAATTTGCAGGCCGCCTATCTCTATTACTATTTTCCCTCCCGCGCATGTCGTGAATAGCAGAATGTAGTTTGGAATTTAAGTCATCGACTTTACGGTTAGTCGAGGTCACATCCCTTGTAACGGTATTTAATTTAAGTTTGATCTCGCTGATCGCACTTGACGAACTTGCGTTCAAACGCTTCGTTCAACATACAAAAGCGACAAATACTAATTTGCTCAAGGTTCGAGGGAACGTAAATTTCCTTATTAAATGAAGCAGCGCACCTTGAGCATTCGATCTTTATAACGGGCATTGTCGGTTTTTTTGGGGTTTTTTTTAATTCACACTAATTTAGAAAACAAGCTGCACAAGCTAATATACTGTATACGGTTATTGAAAGATCGAACTTTATAATACGGCGACGAATATTGAATAGGCACGGTAGATATATATAAAAGTATTCAGTAGCAGAGGCACGATAAATTCTGAGCACAGTGAAATTAGCGGGAGCACAGAGCGAGCACGTCTTTTCAGTAGAGAGTCGGTGGGACGAAAAAAGAAGAAGAAGAAGAAGAAGAAGAAGAAGAAGAAGAAGAAGAAGAAGAAGAAGAAGAAGCAGAAGTAGAAGAAGAAGAAGAAGATGAAGATGAAGATGAAGATGAATAAGAAGAAGAAGAAGAAGATGATGATGATGATGAAGATGATGATTAAGATTAAGATGAAAAAGATTAAGATGAAGATGAAGAAGAAGATAAAAAGATGAAGATGAAGAAGAAGATGAAGAAGAAGATGAAGGTTGAAGATGAAGATGAAGAAGAACAAAAGGGTGTTCAGGGTGTAAAAATAAAGAGTCTATAAAGGGGATTAAAAAAGGCGGCTAAGATTAGCAAATAAGGCCGTAGGCCACACCCCACAGGGGTGCCTGTGTAACCAAGCTCTTTCTGTTAAGTAAGAGAACAGCGGCTTGTAGTCATAATTACTGGAATGTAAAAGAAATAAGAATTCATTAAATCTTTTCATTATTGATTTCAAGATAAAGTTGAATAGCTTGGCTGGTGAGAGATGATTAGTTTGTGTTGTCTCTCGTATCAAATTTAATCTTTAATCAAATTAAATCATATCAATCTAACTTTGAGCCCGCAAGGGGATTCAGGCTTACACTTCATTGTGTCTCTGTTCCTGGAGGTTTAGGTGCCCTTCTGACCCCAGAATATTTTTCTTTTGCTGATGTTCTTTTTCGTTTGTTTTGCTTCATCTGTTTGTTCAGTTTTTTTTTCTTTGTTTCTTTTTTAGCCTAGACTGCTAGACCCACTATGGGGGAATTGTCGGGCTATAAACCGGTATATAATAATAAACTAAGTATGATGCATATATAATATAGTAAAGATAGAAATTATTTTTCAAAGATTATGATGTTTTGTTTTGTATTTAAACTTATTTATACTAATTTGTACGACTTCAAACTGGGTACACTGGGTGAAGTTTTAGTGTGAAAGAAAACTAGTATGCAAATTTGTCTTAAAATCATGTCGCCAAAAATTGAATGTTCTATCCTTTCTACAGTACCGTCACACTAATTTAGGATTTTTTTTATTTGGATCCAGATTATTTTCTCTTTTGTGCATTATGTGTGTGTGCCATGTTCACGGCACTGCCCAGCTGCCTGCATCTCTTTCTGAGTCACTGTCATTTAACTTTCAATATCGTTTATCTTTAATATATCGTTGTTTATATATATTTATATTCAGGAGCAAGCCTTAAATATTTGTATGTATGTAAGTTATATGTGTGTCCATTTGTTAACACAAAATACTTGTACCGTTATGCTGTGTATATAAGGTAACAAGCATAAAATGAGGTGGTGGGGAGGGAGGTAAGAAAAGATGATGGTGGTGATGATCATCGTTATGATAATGCAGTAATTTACGAAATTATTCTATGTGCTACTTAAATGCAATAAGTAAATATTTGTTTATTTTTCTCCTTGCAGAGGTGTTTGGAGGACAGAAGAGTAAGGCATTTCATGCATTCAAAAGAATAATAAAGCAGCTGCTATCGAAGTTCAATCTCCTGGAGTTTTGGATGCTCATGAAGCAGTGTATGACAATGAAATGGCTTCTTATCACACCTCTGTTGTTTCTGAGATTAAAAAAAGGGGAAATAAATGATACAACAAGAAAAGATCAATCAAGATAAAGAAAAACACCCACTATTCAGTGGATGTGATATAGATAAATAACCTTACAAAGGCCATACTAAGTTTTCAGATTAAATGCAAAACCGCATTTACTCAGAATTGTCGAAAAAACTGCTACGATATGAGGATGGTTGTCAAGCAAAGTAAAAAGGAAAGAAGTAGAAAGAAAGCATATTCAGGAAGATTTATCAAGGAAGAAATCATCGTATATGTATACACTGAGCGATGACCAAAGATAAGCAATCAAAGTCTGTCAGAAATTTTCTCAGCACTTTAGGGTACAGTCAAGATCAGGTTATTAAAACCATTATTTCATTTTATAGATGCAGCTTCTTCATCTACCACTAATTTGTCAGGAAATATTGTAGTGCCAGATAGCAGAGGAAAATGTGAACCTACCAATCGAGTTAATAGAGAAGTAATAATGAATCATATCGAATCTTTCAATCTAGTTATTTCTCATTTCAGAAAAGACTATGCTCCACATGTAAGATACATTTCAACAGATCTCTTCGTTGCTTAAATGTACAAACTTTTTCAAGAAAAACACGCATCAGTTCGTTGTTCATATGAATCCTATCGGAGTATAGTAAAGAAAATGAACATAAGTTTTTCTGAACCTTCTGTTGACAAATGTTCAATATGCTTATTTTATGAATTAAACATGAAGGATGAAAATGCTGAAAAGGCTCAATGCTACAATGAAACGCCAAAGGGAATAAGAAAAGAATACAATAAAGATAGTGAGATATACAAACAAATGGATGGACTCTTAATATTTCCCGTCGATATGCACAAAGTTTTGCTTCTGCCAAGAATGCCTTATTTTAAAGAAAGTTTATTCTGCTCGAGAATGGTTGTGTTTAATGAAACATTTGCTTCTTTAAAGAAAAATCTAAATCACTATTGTGTAGTTTGGAATAAAAGTCTTCGAAGTAGGAATGCTCCTGATGTTGGATGATCCTATATCAAAGTAATTAAGAAAAATAGAGATACATATCTTGTAACCGGGCACATATTCTTTGCCGCAGATGGCGTTCATGGAAAAGTTAGACAAGTAATCCGGAAAAAGAAGAATCTTAGGATATGAGAGACCTTTGCGATTCATTGGAACTTTCACCGAAGAGAAAAAAGGTCTTAGAAATGCCACTTTAGGATTTTTAAGCCTACGAAAACTTGTCAAGTTTAAGAACAACTCGAAGGGGGTCTTCTGAGAATAATATTCCTCTTTTACAAGATTTATGTGATGTCCGATTTGAGAAAGGTCTGCATGGACTGATCTATAAAAATCATTTCAGGACTCTGGAACTAAAATTAAATTTCTAAAAGAAATTATTCCACCCAGAGAGAAATATTCATCAAAGCCCAGAGGAATCCAAAAAGAAAAATTGGATAAAATTCACTCAGGTCTTGTTATGAGAATGCCTATTTCATGTCGAGCATTTTGAAAGAACCTTCCTACTAGTGGTAATATCTCCAATTTCTTAAATTCTAGAGTAGATTAAATATCAAGGTCTTATGAATTTTCCCGTAAAGTTTAAAATGGATTTACTTTTTGTGTATTCAGTCATTTCTCCTTAAAAAGGGATATAACTACAGTTTTTGTGAAGTTTTATATTTTTACTCAGATCGTTTTAAATATGACTTTATGTTAACTATTTTCTTTATTAAATTAAAGATATTTCGAACTTAAATTAACATGCAAATAGAAAGATAAATTCATTGCATTTTTTAAAGATTCTGTTTGGTTTGTATTTTTATGGTCAAAATATCAATAAAAATTACATAAATTCATAAGATTGTTTGTACCTTCATAATAACTTGTTAAAAATTCTAATAATAAACAAGAACAGTGATGGATGTATAATGTAATGAACTCTGATTGCTTAATGTTGTCAATAATTCAAAGTGTAAACACCGAATATAGGTATAATCAGTGTCTTATTATTTAATATTAATGGTCATTCAAGAAAATAAACACCGAATATACTTATATTCGGTTTTTTTCCTCTGCATTTGTGGTGAATAGAAATCAACAAACCAAAGGAAAAACAGTTTTTGCACAGCTGAGCCAAATATATAAAATTAATGCACAAAAGAAAGTACTAATAGGAAAGATGATGCCTATAATGGAGTAAATACATTAAACGTTCAACAGAATCTTGCAATTATACTATTTTTTTGGCATTACAATAAATAAAAACTTTAAACGCTCTCCCTGTAATGTTATTATTTTGTATATTTTGTTCTCTTTCTCTGCATGTCAAAATCCTCCCACACGGTCAATCAGCTTGTTGATGACCAGATCAACCATGAAAAATGAGAATTTGGTTTTCATGACTCTTTAAGTCGTTGAGAAGTTAACAACAGTGCTTACGACATTGTTCTCATATACGCTCGGTAGGCAGAGGCCTTTCCACGTACATCAAGATCTTACACCACTCCTCTTTAACGTCCCTGGGTATAGTTGCCAGCGAGATGTTCTTCTCCTTCTCGAGCGCAGTCATTTTGAGCTTCAGAGAACTTTCGAAGCCCTTTCTCACAGCCATACGATTGAAGAGCTTAGGTTTGCCTGTAAAAGGATGATCTTTAAAGTCTACTCCATTCTTAAGTCTCTCCGCTACTCTGTGAGTGGTCATCCGGCTGTTTTTGAGCCGATAGGGATGTCTAGCTTGTTTTTGCCCTTGTTGCAGGAGAAATGATTTATAGGGTATTTTAAATTCCATTTCGACGCACATGCACACAATGGAAAAGACGTTTTACGGACAACTACCAGAGACGTAGAACTTTAATTTTATTTGACGGAACTTTTTCTTGCACACATGTAAATCTGGGGAATGATAAAATAACGAGTATAACATAAATTTCCAACCCACGAAACCGTTATTTTTAAGACCTAGTAAAATTTCGAAATATTTGCCATCTTTCAATCATGTATAAAATAAATACATTTTTAATTCTAGATGCGGATATGAATACCTATACCAATGTCTAACTTTCTTCAAAATTCATAGCGCAAAGAACAAAGAAGAAATTTATTAAGGAGAGATTCCAAAAGAAGGTAGTGAATAAGACAAAGAGCAAATAGGGGCAGAGTCCAGAGGTATTAGTAGAACTTTGGGCAATGAGGCTGAGAGGGCTATCTTCTCGATTAAATTGTCGAAGAAGCATTATTTATGATACACGCAGTAGCTTTAGCAGGCGGAGATGAAGAAGAGGTATGAAGAATAAAAATTTGGGAGATAAAAAATGAGGTGCATTTGATCAGCAGAGACAGAATACATGTTCCGCATCGGCAGTGGCTGGAGGGTGCGCAACTCCGCAAGGTGTAAACGTCTACAGAGAACATCTAATTGCAAGACCTCAGTTCTAAAGAGTTCCAAAATCACAGTACACTAATATTTGCATGAGATTCTAGATTTGCCTAGGATCTAAAATAAAGATAATTATTTAGATTGAAGTTTATCATTAGAATGAAGCTTATCCTTTATACTAAATTTCATCGTTTAAAATGAAGTTTATCCTTAGGAATGGAGTTTATCATTTAGAATAGTTTATCATTTAGAATTATTTGTCGTTTAAAATGAAGTTTATTATTCATAATGAAGTTTATCAGCAAGAATGAATTTTATCATTTAGAATAAAGGTAGCATTTAGAATGGATTTTATCATATAGAATGGAGTATATATTTTAGGATTTAGTTTATCATTTACAATATAGTTTACCATTTAAAATGAAATTGATCGTTAGAATGAAGCTTATTATTCAAATGAGTTGATCATTTAGATTGTTTACCGTTAGGAATGAAGCTTATCATTTAAAATGGAGTTTATAATTTTAGAATTATTTTGATCTTTAGTAGTTTGTAAGATATCAACAAAATTATTACATTGCCCTTAATGGTGGAATGAATCTGGATTTATATGTACTCCGGATCAGTCATAGATCAAATAAACTAACTCCATATAATTCATACCCGTCTCATCGTAAATCCTGCCTCTTTCTTCAGTAGATTGGAATTTATTAAAAAAGAGTCAATATTCCATAATGGCAGAACTGCATCCCGTATTACTCAAGATATAACTTTTTCTTTTTAAAAGATAGACAAAATGTATTTAAACATCTCAAATATTCATTATATAAAGAGAAACAAAATAAATTCCGTGATGGGCTGTCTCGTGCGCTTAATATCTGTAAAATTTTTAGATATTTAAGAACACAATGAAAAATAAGTTATTTAAGGTAAGTACTTACTTTGCTGAAAGGAGACATGTTCAGGTAGCAATATATGATTTAAGGTATAGTAGCGATAATATACCTACAAAATATAAGTCTGTTTTTTAAGGTATCTACATAAAAAGAATGTTTTAATTAAAGGTATATAATAATAAGGTTCATTAATTTAATAATAAAAGTTGGCTTTAAACAATAATCTATTTCAAATGAGACCCTCGGCTTTTTACAAATAGTACGGACGTATCGTCCGACCTACGAGTCAGCGGGGGCGATGAGAAAAAAGAGAGGGGTTACTTGCAGTTTAACGTACGTAAATATAAGCTTTTTGAAACGCACCAGAAAACAAGCTTGTATTTGGAAATATATAATTATAAGCTTGGATGAGAAAATGCGTAAAATATGTTTGTATTCGAAGATACCTAAAATTATAGTTGTATTCAAGCTACCTAATAATAAGCTTTTATTTGAATATATCTAAAAGTAAGGTTGTATTTGAACGTACGTAAAGATAAGATTGTATTAGAAAGTAAAAAAATAAATTACATTTTAAGGGAGCAAAACATCAGCTTCTATTTGAACTTAACTAAACTATGCTTCGTTTGCAGGTATCTAAAAAACTATAGTATTAGAAGAAACGCTCCAATTATCTAGTAATAGAAGGTCGTAAAAAGATTATTTTAGCAAAATGTACCGAAAATAACCTTGTAAATTTAAATACCTCAAAAAAACATATTTGAATGTACCTAAAAATAAGTTATTTTTTGAAGGTACCTAAAAATAAGGCTATAAGCTTGTATTTGAAGGTACCTAAAAATATTATCTTATAGGATGTACGAGTAACTAAAAATAAGATATTCATAGTAGCTAAAAATACGTTTATATTTTTAGCTACCCAAAAATGCGCTCGTTTTTTTGGCTCCCTAAAAATAGGTTTTCATTTGAAGTTACGCAAAAATTCTCTTATAGGTGAAGTTACTTAAAAACAAGGTTGTATTTAAAGATAACACAAAATAAGCTTTTGTTTGAAATTAACTAAAATTAAGTTTGTATTTAAAGATACCAAAAATGTGGTTGTAAAGGGTCTTTGAATAAGGTCGCTCGATTTTTAAATGTAAATACAACAAGTTGTATGTGATATATGCACTTAATTTATTTTAAATTTGAAACTACATTTTATGGCATTAAGTGTGGAATATGACGTCATTCAAATGTCCGCCGCCGCTTCACTTTGTGGAACGTATTCGGGAGGCGCAATTTTCGATGACTTTCTCGCATAAATCTGGCTGAGTTTGCTGGATGGTGTTGTTATGTTGACTTCGAGGGCATCAAGTGTTTGCGGATTATTCGCATAGACCTGCCATTTTAGGTAGCCCCAAAGAAAGTAGCTAAATGGCGTTAAATCGCATGATCTCAGTGGCCTGTTGATGTCGCTGCCACGCGAGATGACCCTGCCCTGAATTTGCTGGTGCAAAATGTCTATCGTGGCGTGTTCAGTGTGGCACGTAGCGCCATTCTGTTGGAACCACATGTTGTCAGTATCCATATCAGGCATATAATCCAGTTGAGGCCACAAAAGGTTGCTTATCTTCGATCTGTAGGTCTCGCCGTTGACGCCTATGGCAATCCCATCTTCGTTCTTCAAAAATACGGACCGATGATTCCGTTAAACGAAAATCCGCAACAAACAGTGACTTTGTTGGGATGCAATTGACGCTGATGTATCTCATGTGGATTGTTTACGTCCCAAATCCGACAATTTTGGTGGTTCACAAACCATTCATCCAAAAATGGTCCTCGTCTCTGAAAATGATTTTTGTGGGGAAATTTGGAGCAATTTCTAACTGCTTTAGAGCCCCTTTAGCGAAGACAAGGCGTTGTGTATGGTCGTTTACCTTAAGTTCCTGGGTAAGGTGGATTTTGTACGGTTGCAGACCCAAGTCTCTACGCCTAATTCGCCAAAATGAAGTCGCAGAAAGGCCAAGTTCTTGTGAACGATGAAAAATTGACTGTCTCGGATTTTCCCGTACACGCTCATTTACGGCAGCGATGTTTTCAGTAGATCTTGCGTTTCAGCGACATACGGGTGTTGGTTAAATGTTGGGCGACCCTTTTTGCTCAAATTTGGCCACCAAGCGTCGAACAGTGGACTCGGCAGGACGATTGTGGCTAGATAGAAATCACGTAATGCGCGAAACATTTGTCGAACGGAGCACTGATTTTGATAATAACATTTGATAATTTGCATACGCTGTTCAACGCTATAACCTTCCATCGTGACTTGCCAAGTACACTTAATCAGTTCACAGTGAGGTAGCCAGATGTGTCTTTAACAACATGGCCACTATCGCATGACAAAGCTTGAGCGTCCTTGTTGAACGACCCTATATTTGGAAGTACATAAAAGAAGGCTTTATTTGAAGGTAAGCAAATTCGTTTCTATTTGAGGATACGTAATAGTAAGGTTGCATTTGAAGTTACGTAAAAATGAGATTGGTTTGGAAGCTATCAGGCTATAACGCATATAATAACGGATTTATCATTAATTTTAAAAAATTTGAAAGCTTATATCTATGTAAATATATATAATGCATATTATCTATTGATTTTAGAATCTCATTACATATATCAACAAGCTTAACAATTTCACTTTTAAAATTTCTTTAGGTTTTCAGGCAAAATATGAATAACAATCGTTTTCAACCTCTTATATTGATGAAAACGTAAGACTATTCTAATGGTTCCGAAAGCCCTGCACATTTGAGAATAAGAAGTAAAAATGATCGGGACAATATGGATGATGATTGATCCTTCCCCAGCCGAGATGCTCCAAAAGATCTGTGCTCTTTCAAGCTGTGTGAGGAGGAGCATTACTCGGATTGAGCATGACACCCCTTCTGTTGAATAACGAGTGTCGCAATTTGCCCAAAGCGGCTTTCTAATGATGAAGTTGTATTGCAGTAGAGATTAGCATTATTTTTTTTATCTTTGTCTAAAATTTAAAAGTGGAAATTCCTTCAATGTCCTACCATATACTGTAAAATACTTTTTTCGTATGAGGTCTTCTATTCAGTTGTTGAGAAATACTGCTTGCACGACTTATCCATAAAGGCAGTGATAATAAATTATCCATTTCTCCTCACCTGTAATAAGCCTAGCCAATAGTGTTTCGTGACGTGTTCGAGAAAGATATGAAACACAGCTAGAACACGCTGTTTTAGATTCGCAAGCTAGTCTACCCAAACCGTCAAATCTTTTGTGGGAGCAACCAGATTAAACTTCCTTATTTAATATCCGAACTGAACCCGACCATTAATGCCATATTTATCCCTCCTATGATTTGTCCCGTGCTGACAGTTAATTTCACAAGTAAGATCATTCTCTTTAAACACTGTATCTGTATATATTTCAATTCTATATATTTTTTTATGTAAAGGTATATTTTTGCTATCGTCTTTTTCTTGCCATTATGAAAGAGTCCCAGTTACCAGTTTATCTTTGGCCAACTTGTACTCTGAATTATTTGTCTTGAAAGGAAACAGCAATTGAAAAGTACACCATTCCCACTGAATCCTTAACTAATCCCCGTTCACGAACCGGCTAGGTCGACTCTCAAACAGACTTTGACCAAACCCCCAAAAGGCATATATATATATATATATATATATATATATATATATATATATATATATATATATATATATATATATATATATATATATATATATATATATATATATATATATATATATATATATATATATATATATATATATATATATATATATATATATATATATATATATATTTATATATATATATATATATATAGGTATATATATATAAATATATTGTCGTGGTATGACATTACATTATATAAATACCATATTATATCTATGAGGTAGGGACCAATAACTTGAAAGCGAACAGACAAAAGGGACGGAAAACCACGAGTTTAGACGGCCTGAGTAGCGAGAGAGTGCAACGAGGTGGGGTAAATTATGGACAATGGCAGAGCTCAAGGTTATTTCAAAGAGGCATGTATAAAACTATAATTTTATTCCCTCAAAAACAATGAGAGAATTGATGGGTAAAATTACTTCAGAAAGTTAACGGGGGCAAAATCACATTACCAGATGAAGGGGGGAATTAACTCAATTGGGTTACTGAAAGGGAAGGAGAGGGGTTGGCTTACGGATGTCTTCTGCAAGTGAGCTGTAGCCGTTCGGAACTTCTCACTAGGAGATTAGAGTGATGACGGTTCTCCATAAATAAGGGCGGGGGGGTAACTATCGGTCCAGGGGAGAGTATTTCGTCTACCCGAGATGAGGAGGGCTTCGACAGGAGTTGATGGGAGAAGTCGGGAAAATAACTCAGGGGCGATCACTGAGTGGAATTACCTCCTAGGCTGGGGCTAATTCCAAATATACAAAATAGTCCAGCTGTCGCTTCGCTTTGTTGCTAGTACTTGACTTGGAACCATGGGGATTCTTCTGGGGTCCTGGCAAGACTTCTCAACTCTGTGTCTCTTCTTGGAAGTCGAGCGGTATTTATGTCTAAGACTCTCCAGGATTGGAGGCGCAGAAAGCGGGATGCAGCTCTACTCAAAAATGGCCTCGAATCTTCTTGCAGAGGCTATTCTGCCCGTATAAAAGCGAGTCGAAGCGGACATGGTTTGAGGCTACCGCTTGTGGAAGGAGGAGGGGGAGGGAGGCTACCAATTTTGGCCTAACCAGGCGTTTTGCCACGCATGGAATTTCCATTCTGCTCAAGAGCTTCCACGTGGAGATTCCCTCACACATCTCCCAGCCGAAAGATGATGCTTTACAAAGCAGTTGCATAGGAAAGGATCATCCCAACCCGTCAAACTAGAATTATCAAAGGTCTAGGGAAATTCTGACCTGCTACGACAGGTGTACACACAAAAATAATCGCAAATCTGAGCTCAGCGTGGAATTTACGGACATAATCCTTAAACAGTTCGAATATATAGAATTTAACTAATACAATTTTAAACAAAAGAAAAATCACAGGAGAACATTGGCGACATTTCAGTGGAAGCCAAAAAAAAGAATAAAACTAAATGGAGGAATAAATAAGGGACAAAAAAGCTTAACAATTTAGTGGACCCTCCCAAAATATCATAATTAGGAACATTAATGAGATAATATATATACAATTCACGTGGAAAACCTCTGCTCCCGCCGGAGTAAGAATGGGGTAATCCACGGGTCCTCTAGCCTCGAGGACGGGGGAGGGTCCTTTTCACTGGCTAAGGATTTTGTTGCTTTCCGTGGGAAGTAGCACCAGCAACTTCACGCCAGGCTTGAATCTTCGTTATCGTGACTTAAGGTCTAATTAGGTCTCAAACCTCTTAATAAGTCCTTCTTCACGGGATACGAGACTCGTTTGTTATATCGGGTGAACTCACGCTCAAGGGTTTTAGTTTTCTCCCAAAAGTGGGGGAGAGTTGTGCACTCCTTCTGGGCGCGGGAAAACTTATCGCTCCGGAGGGCTTGGAACTTCGGGTCGATAGGGGTTTTCAGGGGAACAGGTGTACGAGATACCAGGGCTGCCTGTGTACGGGTAATCACGGGCTGGGCCACGGGATGTTCGTGAATTACGGGGTTCTGACCCTATAAAACGGAACAGAACTGGATTGGGGCCGCTACCAATTCAGCCCAACAGGACATATAGTCACAGTCGATGTGACAACGAATTACTGGGAAACAACTGGCCCAGCCAAAGTAGTCGTGGACCACCGCAAATTTCTTGTTGTCGGGCACAACAAGGGGGAGTCGGTCCTCAGACACTATAATACAAGTGCACCCGGTGTCGCAGACAAGGGTGGATACTCGGCAACCGTTCACAGTTCCTTTCTCGAACTTCAATCCAACAGGGTTTTTCTCATTAAAGAGAAACTTTACCTCATGGACCAGGTCTTTGGCGGGCGAGGGAGGATTGGTCGTCTCCTGAGGCGACGGAGGAGGATCAAGGGCAGCCCAGATTTGGTGCACTTGGTAGGACTGAGAGTTTGCGAATCAGGAGTTTTTAGGACAGTTCGTGCGGTAATGGCCGGGAACTCCGCAGGTGTAGCAGGCGATTGGGTTCTTTTGGTACGGCAACAAGCGGGGAGAAGAAACTAGGGGCTTAACGTCCCGGTGTTCGGATTGATGGAAGGTTCTTGGCTTCGAAGGAATAGGAACTTTGGTAAATCTTGTAACCAATTTAGGGGCGGTCTAAGGGCCCTAAAATTTAGTTTTGGGAGGTGATTGGGGAGCTTTTTTAACATCATTAGTGTATAAATCGTGACTACCCGCGTAGACATCGGCCTCTTCCAAGAAATCCTTGAAAGTGGCGCAACGTTTATCCTTAAAGAAGGCACGAATTTCTGGAGCCACGGCAGGAAAAGCTGATCCCTAAGGAAGAAGTCAAGAAGGGACTCGTAGACCTGGCGAATCTTGCACGCATCCAGCCAACACTGAAGGTGTCTTTGAAAGATGTACGCATTTTGCCGAAATGTTTGACCAGGATGGATCCTTTTCTGGCGCAATCGGGAGTGGTAGAATTCGCTATTCATATGAACAGCGGCTAACAATTCGGACTCAAACGTGGAATAGTCCAAAGTTGCTTCCAGGGGCAAGAATACGAAGATATCCCTTAACTTAGCATTTAGGGGGGGAAGTAAGCGAGTGATGCCATCATTTTCGTGATCAAATCTATTGATCTGAAAGATTCTCTTAAAATGGGCCAAAAATGACCCAAAGTCCTCTCCATCATTGAAAGCGGGAAGGTGGACTGAAGGAGTTTGGGAAATTTCAGCCCGGGAACCGATGGACTGAGAATCCATTTGATTTCGGCTCATTTCCAGCTCATGCTGCCTAATTTGTTCACGTTTTTCCCTCTCCATCTTCCGTTTGTTCTCCTCCATCTCCATTTTTAGTTTGTTCTCCTCCATTTTGTTCTTCTCCATCTCCATCTTCAGTTTGCTCTCCTCCATCTCCAGTTTGTTCTCCTCCATCTCCATCTTCAGTTTGTTCTCCTCCATCTCCATATTTAGTTTGTTCTCCTCCATCTTCAGTTTGTTCTCCATCTCCGTTTTTCTTACTTTCTCTTCCCTTCGCTCTGCCAGTTTGTTCCTCTCTTCTTCCTGTACGTAATTTAGCAGGTCTTTGCCCAAAAGACCTAACATTTCGGCCTGACTTTTAAATCTTTCGAAAGATGACATTTTTACACAGTTACCTGAGGGAACACTGAAATGCGAACGAGCTAGGTCACTACCCACGCGAAACGAATACTTGAATATTCGTGAAGGCCTTGATCACAAAAAAATAAGATACAGCTACCTACCTCTGCTGTTTCTAAGCGGGGAAAAAAAATAAAATGGTCCTACCGGAATTAGGACATCAAAGACCTTAACTCTTTTGAATTAATAACCAGGAGAGTCTCCAAAATTCGAACACAAAAAAAAAAAATTAATTACCTGGGGTCCAACACAAAATCTAAATGGATTACGTTCCACTGCTGTTCAAATAACTTGAACTTGCCTTCTGTCAGTACAATACAAAAATTGAAATATAAGTGATGTACAGGAATAACAAGGATATTTCTTATGTCGAAATTAAATTGACACGGGTTCGTAAAAACCCCACCACACTTGACACCAGATTTATATAATAAGTGTATATATATATATATATATATATATATATATATATATATATATATATGTCGTAGTATGACATTACATTATATCAATACCATATTGTATCTACATATAAGGGAGGGATCAATAACTTGAAAGCAAACCGACAAAAGGGACGGAAAACCACGAGTTTAGACGGGCTGTGTAGCGAGAGAGTACAATGAAGGTCAGGTAAATTATGGACAATGGCAGAGCTCAAGGTTATTTCAAAGAGGCAGGAAAAAAACTATAATTTTATTTACACAAAAATGATGAGAGAATTGATGAGTAGAATTACCTCAGAGAATTAACGGGCAAAATCACATGAGTAGATAAAAGGGGAGGAGAGAGGTTGGCTTACGGATGTCTTCTGCACGTGAGGTGTGGCCGTTCGGAACTTTTGAGCAGGAGATTGGAGTGATGACGGTTCTCCAAAAAAGAAGTGATGGGGGGGGAGGGGAAGAACTTTCAGTCCAGAGGAGAGTTTTTCGGCTACCCGAAATGAGGAGGGCTTCAACAGGAGTTGATGGGAGAGGTCGGAAAAATCACTCGAAGGCGATCGTTCAGTGGAATTACCTCCTGGCTGGGGCTAACTCCAAGTACAAAAAATAGTCTAGCTTTCACTTTGGTTTGTTGCTAGCGCTTGATTTGGAACCATGGGGAACCTTCTGGGGTCTAGGCGAGACTTCTCAACTCTGTGTCTCTTCATGGGAGTCAAGCGGTATTTATCTCCAAGGCTCTCCAGGAGTGGGGGGGGGGGGCGGTAAGCGGGACGCAGCTCTACTCTCGAATGGCCTCGAATCTTCTTTCAGAGTTTATTTTGCCCGTATAAAAGTGAGTCGGGGTGGATATGGTTCGAGGCTACCGCTTGTGGAAGGGGGTGGGGGAGGTAGGCTTACCAATTTACGCCTAACCGGGCGTTTTGCCGCGCATAGAAGTTCCGTTCTGCTCAAGAGCTTCTACGTGGGGATTCCCTCACACACACACACACATATATATATATATATATATATATATATATATATATATATATATATATATATATATATATTGAAACTCCGGACTATGAAACACGGATCACTTGAATCTATATATATATATCATTATAAAATCTGGTGATCAATTGTGTAAGGGTCTTTAAAAGGTTTTTAGAGAGATCTTTTAAAGGCAACCCTTTAACTTTCTTGTAATTTCCAAAGTTCAGTACTATTTGAGTTTCAAAAAAGAGCAAGGAACAAACCTGCCATATATATTTAACGCTCAGTGTGTTTTGTGTGCTTGGGCCTAGAACTTTCATTAGGAAAAAGTTTAGGATACAGAGCTTCTCCCCCGGTCACTTATCGGATTAGCAGAATCCGAACCATTCTTATCCATCCTCCATAGGCAAATTATCTGTTTCACGGATTAGCACAATCCGAGCCCTTCTTATCTCACGAAGGCTCATTTTTTTTCTCAATTTGAGTTTATATGTGTATTGTAGTAGTGTGGGTATTTAGCTAGCAGAGCTTCCACGTTTAAATACGCGTATTCCTCAGTGTGTAAGTATTTTCTGACTCAAGACCCTTCTCCGCCCCTTGCCGACAGTCCATTAAATCATTTCTTTAGGGCAACTCACATCCGTTGTTGCGAACAAAATGTCGTCGCTTGAGAGATTTCTATTCCCAGAAGAATCTCTTGTTTAAGTGGCAATAACCTCATCGCCTATATACAGGAAGAAGAGATAAATGACAACGAACAAGAAGAATAAGGGAGAGCTGAACAAGAGATAAGTGAGAGCGAAAAGAGCCAGCGAATTTGCCAATATGAATTGGGGTTAAATCGCGATCTGCTTGAATCCCTTTCAGTCATTTCCCGTGCAAATGCCTCTTAATCTGCTTGCATTAAACTTCCCACTTTCAAAGAAGGAAAGAACTTCGAAACTTTTCTCACTCACTTCGAGAACATTTTTGAATTTACTCATTGGGATATCCAGAGAGAAGGTTTTGCCAAGCTCCTTAACCTTATTAGTTCCCAGTTCGGGGAAATTTTTGTTTCCATTCCCTCTGAAGTCACCATGGATTACTCCACCTTCAAATCCGAACTTCTTGCGCCATATAATATGACAAATGATTTCTACAGCACCAAATATCGTCACACCGGCAACCAACAAAATATGACCGTCGGTAAATTTGGGTATACCCTTTCCCTTAATTTCAATATCTGGCTAGACGCATCAAAATTCACCTAGGGTTATGAGTCTCTGGGTGTCTTAAGGGATCAGTTGCTGGCGTCGCTACCACTAGAGATTTGCTCCTTTGTGAAGGATCGTCGGTGCAACTCACTCAAAGAGTGCATAGAACCAGCAGGTATCTAGGCATCGAGTTCCAACTTATACTCGAAGGAAAATAAAAAGCCTCCCTTACCACCTCCCAAGAATAAAAATAATAACTCACGGTTCACTCCTTAGAACTCCCTAAAATTCGTCAAAGTAACGGGCTCATTTAAGCTTAGAAGTTTCCCTACATCAGAGTCTCGTGATATTAAGCCCCTTATCTCAAAATCCCCCGGTCCCCCTGCGCTATCCTTCCCACGTAGGCTAATTTTCTGTTGCACGTGCGGTGTCGAAGGTCATGCCCATCCGAACTGTGCCCCAAATTACCAACCCCTTAGTAATCCCATTCACCAAGTAAAGCAAGTGAATGCTATTCCGACTTCCCCTTCATAGCGACTAGAAATCCCAGTTCCAATCTCGTCTCTAAGTGCCCTAGGGCACCAAGATAATTTCCTCTTTAACAATAGCTCTCCAGGAGGTTTGAAGTTTGATAACTGAACCCTTACTGGATGCAGAGTCTCCACCCTCGTCCACGATGCAGGGTGTACGTGTATCGTGGTATCTATTGAACTTCATCTCCCTGTGGCCCCTTGACCACAGAAAGTTTGCGGTAGTTCATGACTACCTCGGACGCGCAAGCCGCTTCCCCATTGTAAACTGTTACCTGGAGTTTCAATACCTTTCAGGGTAGGCTGATGTCGTGATAGCTCCTATTAAATTTTGCTTTATTTTGGTAGGACAGGGCCCCTAAGTCGCATCCAATCCGGTGTCTCAGCCCGTTATCACGAGAGCCCAGGCAAAGGATTCCCAGACGCCCGCTGCCCTTGAATCCCTCTTAGATTCAGAGTTTAGCGGAGTCATGAGCGAACAATTCGTTCAAAGAAAGAAGGAAGGTTCAAATCTCCTTTCCTTATGTGAAAAATTTCGGTGCCTTGGATAGGATTATGTCCGTGGTAACAAGATAGTTTTTTATATCATAAAAGAAGGTTTGTTATATCGTGCTTGCTCGTTTGCATATCCACCTTGTCCTAAAAATTTCCCAAGATAGTGTATTTTCTGGCCACTCCAGCCAAATAAGACTGCAAAGAGGATTTCTCGGTATTTCTCCTGGCCAGGTGTGGCAGTTGACATCTCTGAATACAGTCACTCCTGTGACATCTGCCAGAAAACCATGTCAAAATGACGTGTAAAATCTGCCCCTCTTCACAAGGGACGGATCATAGCTCAACCGTTTTCCCGTGTGGCCATAGGCCTTGTTGACCCCACTTGTCCCCCTTTCAGCGAAGGGCATAGTTATGTACTTGCCCTTGTGGAATGTACCACTCGATTTTTTTAAACCGTACTCTTAAAGAGAATCGACAGTGTTACGTCTGCCGAAGCTTTAATTTCCATCTTCTCTAGGGTAGTCATATCAAATGAAGTATTGACTGACAGAGGTAGGCAATTGCCTAGGAATTAATAGAATATATCGGTAAACTCTTGATGGTAAAAACACTCTTTTCTACTCCCTTTCACCCCTGCGCAAACGTAATTTCCTATCATTTTAATGCGACATTGAAATCGATATTAAAGAAGATGTGTGCCGAGCAGCCTCGTGAGGGGCATCACTTCTTCCCCATGGCACTATTTGGATTCCAGGAGATTCGTCATCGTATTCTCAGATTTACCCCCTTCGAATTAATCTACGGATGTATCGTGCGAGGTCCCATTAGCATCATCAAGGAGTTATTCTTGAACGCCAAACTAGATAGAGAAATTCAATCTTCCTACTAGTATGCTTTGGATCTTCGGCGAAACCTGGAAACTGTGCCGAGTTTGCATACCAAACTGCCGCGGTTAATTTGGAAAACTACCGAACGTACTTCGATGTCAAGTCGAAGGAGAGGAAGTTTAAACCCGGTGATGAGGTTCGGTTGCCACTCCCTACAGAGAGCAACAAACTTCTAATCCAATGGAAAAGCCCCTTCCAAATTCTTGAAGCGCGAGGACCTGTCGATTATTTAATTAAGACCTCCACAGGGAAGAAGCTGTATCACGTCAATATGTTGAAGAAACATCACCGCCCCGCGTGTAACAATATTGTTACCATCGACGAAGAAATAGCTTTGGAGGCCGACTACATGAAAGATGCCCTGAAATTTATACAGCCTTGCCCGGCGCCGCCAATTTACCACCCGCCAGTTTGGATATCAATAAACAGCTAACTACTAACCAAAGTAGCTAGCTGCAGTTTATTCTAATTAAGTTTGAGGACCTGATTTCCTATACCCTGAGTATGCTATTAAATTCGATCATGGGATAACGCTCACTACCCAGAAACCTGTTCGCTAAAAATCTTACCCCCTCCATAGACATTTGAGAAATGCCTTTAACGCAGAGGTTAACAATCTGTTCAACCTCAAAATTATTGAACCCACCACGTTAAATTATTGTTTGAAATTCGAATTATATTAGTGAACTCGACCTCTGTCAGTCATATTACCAGATTACCATGAAAAAGTGCGTAAGGAAATATGCCGCCTTCCCCACTGCCATGTGCCTTATGCAGTTCCATCGACTTCCCTTTGGGTTAAAGAGGGCCTGTAGCAATTATATTCGGAATATGCGCAGAATTTGGGACGGATTAGATAATGTCACCTTTTATTTTGATAACATTTACGTTGCCCCTAATGACTGGGACCAGCACTTAGTCTCCCTTCAGGCGCTCTTAAGAATTTTGCGAGAGCAAAACAACCAAATTAAGCCACAAGAAGACAAAGTTCCGGCAATCGTTGATATACCCCTCCGGGATAGAAACAAACAGCTTCGTTTTTTTATGCGTTCTGCTTTAATTTATATGAGGTTCGTCCCCAATTTCGCGTAATTATCGCCCCGATGTGTGAACTTATCAAGAGGTAGTCTAAAGATCGTATCGTCTGGAATTCCTGGGCTATTGCTCATTTTCATCAACTAAAGGGGAAATTGGCATGTAAACCATCCTCAGGGTGTCTGGCTAGAGTAGGCGCTTTAGGATCCGGACAGATGCGAGTAACGAGGGAATGGAGTGTATTTCAGTATGGGGAGGACAGTAAGAGTCACCCTGTGGCCTAAGTGAGTCGCAAATTGTTCACACGTGAGAGGAATTATGCAATGATAGATAAGGAAGCTTTAGCTATCATTTGGAAGGTTCAAAAGTTAAAAATGTAACTGGTAGGGTGAGAATTTATTATAGAGACAGGTCACCGCTTGCTGGCATACCTCTGTAACATTAAACATCATAATGGCCGCGTAATGTAAAGGAGCCTTTTATTGCAGAAATTTCAGGATCGGATATTGTATATAAAAAGGTCGGAAAATTGTATCGCCGATATCCTTAGCCGTATTCATTTGGGCGATGACCCCTGCTAAATTGTAATTATATTTACTCCATGGTCATTTGTTTACTTTGTATATAATGTAACAACCAGCTGTGTGGGTAGGTCTTTTTTTTAGATGCGTACGTCTAGGACGCACAGCGCACTTTTATGTAAAAAATTATTATTTAGATTTCTGGTCCAGCACCACTATATATAAGTATATAGGTACCATCGTAATTCTCACACTCATTTATGTATGATTTAGGTTTGAATATTGATTTCATTTTTCTTCTTTGCTTTGTATAGCTTCGTCTATAAAATTTCTTTTCATTTTTTTTAATAACGTTCCCGCTTCATTCTCACCTGTAATAGGTAATTTCCTGTACCATTCATATGTACACGCATTCGATGGGAATTAGCTTGTATACCTGTCCGAATTCAAGTCAGGAAATTCCTTTTCATATCTCCCCCCACTTCCCCTTTGACCGCTAGCGTGGAAGACTCCGCTTCCCTCGAGTCATGGGTTTTAGGGGATGTCACGTTTGTCTCCCAACTCAGAAAGTGCCATATTCCAGGATGGGAGAAGATATAGAAAAATAAGGTCGAAGGGCGATCTCGTGCATTTCGGTACCCAAGTTGTCTTGAGTTTCCTGCATGGAGCGTGGAAAGCGAGGCTGATCTACGGTGTGGATGAGGTCCACGCCGTTTTATTGCACTCCAATTGCATTTACTTAGGGCTAAAATTTCCTCGTAACACATGCCCTTATAGCCATCATTTTACCCTCCGGCATAGATCGAAGCTCTACGAACATTCTAAGCCATTTTTATCTCGGTTCGTCGCTGCCTCCCCCAAGATCGTGCGAGTCATAGATACTCTCGCTCAGGCAATCCCCGCCAAAAAACGGAGTCTCTATATATTCGCGCGGCTCGGTTTAGCAGGCAGCAGTGTAGCACTGTAGCACGGTAGGACTGCAGCATAGTAGCCCCGGTCAGGACTGTTTCGCCTAACGCCGCGTATGAGCAAAGGGTACGCTCACCCGTCTCGGTCGGAGACACCAGTGAGTTAGATTCGACCACAAAGGCTAAATCGACATTCATGAACTCTCCCATATTCAATCGGCGAGTATCTGACGAGGAACTCCATCTCCGAAGGCCATACTACAAGTGCTGCCTCATCTGCTCCGTGATGTAACCCAGCTTCTCCATCGCAGTCATCGTACCCCGGCTGGTCCATCTTTTCAACAAACACGTAAGCAGTTGCAATCGTTTGAGCCTACAGATTATTCTATAATCTGGTCTGCCCAAACCATCCCATTTTTTGTGTTTGCCCACGGATTAAAATCCCCTTTTTAATCTCCAAATTCAACCCGACCACTAATCGCATATTCCTCCCTCCTGTGATTTGTCCTGTGCCGACATTTAATATCATATGTACGATCATTCCCTTTAAACTCTGTATCTGTATATATTTCATATCTATTTATTTATTAGTAAAGGAATATTTTTGTTATCATCTTTTTCTTGCAACCCTGAACGAGTACCATCTACCTGTTAATCTTTGGCCAAATTTCACTCTGAATTATTTACTTTGAAAGGACCCCGCAATTGAAAAGTACACGATTTACACTGAATTCTTAACTATTATCCGTTGACAAAACGGCTAGGTCCACTCTCAGAAAGACTTGAGTACTAGTTCGATAAATACATATCTAAATTTCTTTAGTTGCATAAGTACTACCCTTGTTACACCAAGGGGTTGGTTGGTGTAACAGGGGTATTAGTTCTGCTATAACAGGAACTATGAGAAGCGACACACCTTTGCTCCCAAATAAATTGGTGTTAGCTCTAAGGCTCGATTTGAGCGCCTGTTTTAATGGTCTTACTTTACTGTGCCTGTTTTCGCCTAAAATCGAGTGAAAGAGAAGTTGAAGTTTCTAAAAATAATTCCATAGCTTTATTGATTTTACAGCATTGTTTAGCGATTATATTTACATCTCAGGACATATTGTTATTGCAAGAAAGTTATGTAGCGCCATTCCTCCATTGCATTGTGTACAAGATTCCCCCCAAGATAATAAAATTAGAATGACATTCAATACTCAGCCAAAAGAATTAAGTGGCCGTTTCTTGTGGATTTAGGTTTTGGTGTGGTGTGTCCGAGTTATATATTGTGAGTTTGACTACAAAAGGTGAAGGGGAAATCTTTCATACTTAAATAGGAAGAGTTCTTCAAAAGAAATTTTGTAGCAATGAAGGGAGTGCGTCCGTACTTCGACATTACAAATCCAACACCGTATCCCCAAGGGATTTCAAGAGCTCTAGAAAATATTGTTTATTCAAATTAAAAAAATATATATATTTTTATAAGTGAATAATTTTCTAAAAGTAGAAAAAGAAAACATAACTCTAAAGCCCGTTTTATTTTTAATTAGCTCAACTACTTAGAGCCTTTCTAGATGAACGGCGAATTGCTTATGCCGTGGAGCTTAACATCCGAAAGATGCCTAAAGAATGCTACGGGCGTCATTGAGAGAATCAAGGATATGAATAATCAGAAAAAAGAAATTATTCTTAATTCAGACGTACCTCCATATTTACATCCCTCCCTCTATATCTTGCATAGGGAACACACGCCTAATCATAAATACATAGTGCCTTAATATCACTCGATTGACGGAAAGAAAGAATCGAGTTGCTGTACTCTTTAATCGCCTCAACTCTCTTTACTAAATGAGAAGTAATATTCATCAAGAGAAAGAAGAAAACCCCTATTTCCTCACCCGTGTATGTCACTATCGTCTTACCCCTCACAGCCGTCAGCTTACTTTCTACCAGTGCTTGTAAAATGAATGTTTGTCCAATATGAGGAAGACTTGTTCAAGGTTGAATAGAAAACTTTCACGCGCACGTTAAAACCTATTTTTCAAAATTTGGTTTACGATTGATATAAATGAGAAAAATAAGCTTCCATTACATAATGTTCTGCTCTTTAGAGGCGACGACAAATCACAAGAAAATACCGTTTCAAGAATAAATACAAACTCCAATCGCTACCTAGATTTTGATACGTTAAATCATAAGAAAAGCACAATGTGAAGCATATACAGAAGAGCTGAACCAGTAGTAATGCTGAACCTTTTGTTGAGGAAGAACAGTTCTTTAAGATCAATATTTTCAATCAATAATTACCATTCAAGACTTGTATTCGAAGAGAAAAATCATAGAAGACTAGCAACGATTTTAGTCCCTTTAGTCCCGAATATTTTAGTCCCTTACTCCTATGCGTCAACACCAGCTTTGTGATTACTGACCGTCTCCTTCGGCCCATGAACTAAACGTTACCCAAAACTCTACTAACATCATACGCAATACATTGAGCTTGGTAAATGAAAAGATGGAATATATGGATATTTATGGTGTTATGTACTAGTCAAACTGCGGTGGTTGACGTAGAAACTCATTGCTATAAACTGTTAAGCAGCTTTAAACACTAATACAATAACAGCTATGAGCCCTTAGAAGAAATGAGCCACTCTCTGCCAATTTCATCATACTGCACCACAGAGTGTCACGAGATGAATTCGTAAATTTGAGTAGTCTATTTTACTCCACGGGGCAAGTTATCCCCCATGGGGACTTTTTTGGATTTCAATGTTGCTCTAGGTGGGCTTCTCTAGCAGTCATATAAATACATCCACCCATACATACAAACAGGCTTTAGGAAATATATATTAGATTGGTGATATTATTATTACGTCCTATTTCTATTTATCTGCCTTTTTATACGGCAAATTTCTTCATCTACATTGTTACCTATGTAGATGTTTACTTTCACGTATGACCGGATATATCTAACCTCACTCAGCATATATACAGTTGCCTAAATTCCTTTTTTTTCATATTTTCCAAAATATTTTGGACAAAAAGTAAGTTAACTACGATATTATAATAAATATGTTATATAAATCTACGAATAAATTTAGATTGGATGACCGCCGCCAAGCTATGGAGTGCTTTGTTTCCAATAATATTATTTTCCCCCAACATATTTGATTGGAAAATTATTACAGGAATTCAAATAAAAAATCTCCAAATTTTGATGCGAATATTTCGATTATATCGATCAATAAAAAATGAAATAAATATATAAAGTTAATTAAAAGCTGTCAAACAAAATAAAATCGGGGAAACTTGGCAGTCCTGGTTAGAAACAAAACTGTTTTGAAATCTATCGAACCTAATGTTTGAAAATAGAGCAGTAACTTAACACATTTTACCAAATTTAAGTAATTTTATTCGTAAATGTTATATCCCTTCTATTTATAAATAAATTTAGCTCAACACTATATCTCTCATCAAATAATAATAAATTAAAATAATTTGACGTAAATTATCACATGAATAATAATAGTAACTAACAATAAACATATAATGATGTACTAAAATAATTACTTACTTATTTTAACCTCAACATTGCGTGTTAATTATAATTGCAAGCAAATTCTAATTATATGATTCATCTGTATTTTAAAATGGCATCAGTTCACGCTGGTACCAAACTTAATTAGGGAAATCGACAAAGTAAATTAGTACACCACCAAAATGGGAGTAATGAGCAGGAACAACGAATCACAAATGTCAGCTACAATAAGTTTGACCATGCTACACGCCATAACCCATTGTTAAAGACATATTGGGGCCGAGAAAGCATGCTGTGGCTCCAGGTTTTAGGTATGGCAGGAAAATTTACCCTCCAACACCATGCAACACCTTCATTGCAGAAAGTCACGAAATCTCAGAAAATATTCGTTTGTCAGGTCGTAAAATAAATTTGAATTTCTCTCGTTACCAATTTTAGTTCAGTTTGGCTTCGCTACATCATAAATTTTGATCACGTTTTGCTCTTTCGCATCCTAAGTAGCGAGTTCTTGATTGACGCTGACTTGGTTCTTCTGTGTGTTTTTATGCCTTTCAACTGAGTGAGTTTTCAGTGAAGAAAAATAAAAAGTACTTTTATGTTAGTTAAGGACCCGATTCTCAGTTAATTTCGCCCCCTTTCCCTCTTCAAAAGTGTAAATAATCTCAAGACACGATAATGAAATCCGCATGAAAATCAGAATGACAATGACTAAGAAGCTCCAGGACACTCAATACGCTGCCGTGCTGTAAAGAAGAAGAGCCTTACTGAACTGGATATCAGGCTCCCACTTGGTGGCTCAAGGGAGTGCAACCCTCATGTCTCACAGGAGTGTTTATATGATGGGCAGATTCAGCAGATTCGGCAGGTTTTGGGAGGAAATAAATATATGTGCGGAGAGAGGGTGAGGGCTAAACAGAGAGGTTGTTACTGCCTGTGTGTGTGATCTGTCATAAGACCGTCTTTACTTTTGATCGGCCTTCCTGAAATCCTTAGTGAACTCTATTGTATACGTAACTATAAATCAATTTCAGATCGTGATTCGAATATCAGGCATGATCCTTTTCATAATTTATCTTCCTTTCCCAATGTCGTAGAATGGACTCTCGACGATATACCATATATAACTATTCGTTGAGGGAACTTATTTAATTATCTTTAGAGTGCGTGGATGTCTAGGCTGGCCGATATAATGTATCTTCGATATGCTTAAGAAGTGAAACTGAGCTCAAGGATAATAATATTGCTATCATTAATAAAATAGAGTTTTATTAATAAAAACTATCAATAACACACAAAAACGGAAAATATTGACATAAACAGAGAATGGAAAGGGTCGTAGGGAATCTAGCTAATCCGAGGAATTAAGAGATTTAAAAAGGTAAAACAAATATAAAGTCAAAGGGATGGGATGGTTTGCTAAACCATTTAAAGCACAGGATAGAGTTAACAAAAGGGTTAAATACTCAAAGGTAACGTTTGGCTTACGTAATTATACTTATTGTGCAGAGGAAGGTGACGTGAAGGAATTTTCGGTCCGCTGGCGAGTTCCAGCCGAAGGGAAAGGGAATTAAATGACTTGGGAATGAGAACCGTTTCTTGACGAACGGCTTGAAGAACAATGGCTGTTCTACGTTGTTCTCTTCTTAACTACAGGGGGGGGGGTGAAAACCGTCTCTTGTCTACGGGCTCGAAAACAATGGCTGTTCTAATGTTGTTCTCTTCTGAACAACAAGGGGGAAGGGTGAGAACCGTTTCTTGGCGAATGGGCTCAAAAGAACAATGGCTGTTCTACGTTGTTCTCTTCTGAACAACAAGGGGGGGGGGAGAACCGTTTCTTGTCAACGGGCTCGAACGAACAATGGCTGTTCTAACGTTGATCTCTTTCTGAACAACAGGGGAAAGAGTGAGAACCGTTTCTTGGCAAACGGGCTCAAAAGAACAATGGCTGTTCTACTTTGTTCTCTTCTGAACAATGGAGGGGGGGTGAGAACCGTTTCTTGTCAACGGGCTAGAACGAACAATGGCTGTTCTAACGCTGTTCTCTTCCTGAACAAGAGGGAAAGGGTGAGAACCGTTTCTTGGCGAACGGGATCAAAAGAACAATGGCTGTTTTACGTTGTTCTCTTCTAAATAACAGGGAGGGGGGGGGGGTGAGAACCGTTTTTTGTCAACGGGCTGACAAGAACAATGGCTGTTCTAATGTTGTTCTCTTTCTGAACAACAGGGAAAGCCTTGTGGACTTGGCGTTACGAAAGGCTCGAACCTTGGCACTCAAGGGATATTGTCCTCCTTCTGGACAAGTGATGGTGAATCTCAAGGTCAAGGTGAGAGTGGGTCGTTGTGATGTTTCGCGACGAAAATCTGAAACTCCATTCTCATCTTAGTGGTAAAGTTTCCAAATAAATAGTCGGGACACCCCTTGGCGTGGGGAGACAATGTAGTGGGGGCTTCGAGGGAATGCACAGCCGAGCCTGAGAACAATGCCTTATCTGCCCATAAGCCTAACTCAATCTGGCGAGGTCGGTGCATGGGGTGCACGGGGGAAGATAAACCTCCTTGTTTAAACAAGGACTCAGGTGGATGCGATAAGGCCCCAGGCTTCAAAGCGAAGATGCACGTGGGTAGCATCGTGGTTTAAAATAAGATGTGATAGTAATTGAAATCAAGTGGCCTCAATCCGTTCTATCACACCCAAAAATCCAGCTTTATCAGCCTTCGATAATGAAGGTATCTTTCTCGATTTACTACCGTTTCGTTGTTTTTGAAAGTTTGATATCCTCTGTTACTCTCTCAAATTATGTCTCGATAAATTAAATCTCAGTTCTAAAGAAATTGTTTGGCAATTGCATCACAAAAGCAATTAAAAAAAATTGATTTCTGTCTCACTCTAAACATACATTCCTGTCAATAAAAGTGTAATAAGGCTCTTCTTCATCCATTTTTCTTTTTTGTTTGACTTGTGTTTATTTCAGTAAAATTCCACATGCTGGTTATGGACTAAGTGTTGATGAAATTTAGTGAATTGTTCGCTGTTTTATGAACGTATACTATGTTGCAGATTTTTGTTTGTGTTTTTCATTCATCGGAGTATATATTTGATACTTGCTTAACCAACTTTCATTTATTGGTAACAGCTTTGCAGTATCTCGCTGCTCTAAACTTTTTATGTATCCTAGGGCTGGTGCTGGGTTTGTATTCACAATTCCAAGACCCATATTAGTAAATGGGGAGCTCTCCCTCTATGATATTTTGTCAACTTGTACTATAAGGTAAGAACTTCCCAGTTTGATCTAGATATTGTTAAAATTTCTATTACATATTTCTCGAAGCAAACTTTATATATCAACCATTTTAGTGCGACGTTCAATAACTAAAATGCATTAGTTTTGCCAATATTATCACCACTAGAAAACTGCTTCAAGCTCCTTTTGTAAGGCTCATTTTGGAATTAAAAAAGAACGGGTTCTTTTGACTTAACACATTAAATTTTCATTTTTAAATTACTGATTTTGAAACTTCCAAATGTTTTATCTAAACTTGAAGCACATTCCATCCTGGTCATCAGCAAGATTAATTTTATTATTAACCTGCATAGACTAAAGTGAATTTTTTTTTATTTTTAAGAAAAAAAATTCCGTTTCAGAGTTAAGTTTAAGATTAATTTTAAAATAACGCAAAACTTGCACAAGTTTGGGAAAAGCCGCTCCATGTCAAGAATCAGAAACAGATTGAATACCTTCAACTTTGTGATTGAGGTCGCATGGAACACAAAGAACAGAAAAGCCCGACCCCAATTTCAAGCATGATGTCCCTTAAATAAAAGAACCTAGAACGATACGAAAAAAAATTATATTCTTTCGGTGTAGGAGTATGGAAGAAACTGGTCCCCGTGTTTAATAGCTGTGCGCGGAGCACGTTTATGTGTGAGTATGCCGAGAGACTTAACCTAGGAATGAAGTTAAATGGGCGAGATTTTGGACGCACACAGCATGCTATAACTCTGCAGAGATAATGGCGCTGAAAGAAGAATGGCGACGTCGGGAGAGGAGGAATAAACATTTAAGGCACTGATTCTTACTGCCCTAACAGTGGAAAAGAGGTTTTTAATCAGGAGGAAATTTACTCATTCCTGGAAAAAAGTTATATAAAATTATTAGAAAATTACGGCTATGAAAAACTACGGAAAATTAGGCACAAATGCCTAACTATTTTTCGAAATTAAAGATATATATATATGAAAAGCTTTGGCCAATATTTAATGATATCAATATTTTCTAGTATAATAATGATATTTAATTTGATTTAGAGATGTTTATGATTAAGAACTAGCTTATCACTTCAAAGTCTACCTTTTGAAAATTATTAACAAATAAAGAGGTTAGATTTTATGTAGTTGCAATACGTTTGAGAGGGAAAATACTTCATTTTCCAACCTTCTTGGGTTAATAAAACTTAAATTAACAACGTTGGTGAAGTAAATAAGGGCATGTATTAATTAAAATTTATGAAAAAACTGATGCCATACAGAGTGAGAAAGTAATATAGAAAGTAGTATAGAAATGTTCTCCTGGTTTGCATGCAACTTTCCAAAACCGACCAGCATTTTACTTTCATTTCGCTCTTCCATTTCATATAATTCTTCTGTGTGTAGCAAAATAAGGTAGAAGGGCGATCAGGTGCCCTTTTGTCCTCTTGTGGTCCTGAGATCACTGCATGGAGCTTTGAAAGCACGGCTGTACCAGGGTAAGGGTGAAGCTTACGCCGTGATCACACCTCAGGTGTAATTGCTTAGGGACCGATTTCATCGTCTCCCATGGATGCCTTTCAGCCAGCATTCTTGCCGTCTCTCATAAGAACGAAGTTCTTCAAACATTCCACGCCAACGTTATCACAATTCCGCTCTTCCCCGAAGGAGTCACCAACTTTTCCTCAAAATTGCACGGGTGTGTGGAGGCAGCCGCCAAGCCACCAAAAGACACCTCACTGAGCGTCTATATAATCCTTAGTCACAGTTTAGTAAGCAGCACTAATATAAACTTCCCGCATGCCACCGCGAACGAGTTGAAGGACGCTCACCTCCCTCCAGATCGGAGCCATCGACGATTTTGATTCGAGAACAGAAGACTAAATCCAAATCCGTGAATTCTGCCATAAACAATCGGCGAGTATCTGATGAGAAGTACCATATGCGAAGGTAATCTACGAGTTCTCCGTAATCTGACGAGAGAGGTAACCCGACTTCCTCTTTCGCAGTCACCATATCCCAACTGGTCTCTTTCCTTCAACGAGCACGTAAGCAATTGTAACCGTTGTCGCATGCAGATTGATCTAAAATCTGGCTTACCTGATCGATCGATTCTTTGTGTGTGGGCCCCGGTTTAAAATCCCCCTTTAAATCACCGACCTATATGCGACCTCCTTACTCTCATAATTAACTCACATGTATCTCGTTTTGACGTTTAACTCTCTCTGTTCAACAATTCCCTTTAATCCCAATATTTGTGTATATTAAAATATTATTTTGTTGCTAGTAAAGATATATTTTTGGCATTGTCTTTCTTTTGCAATCACAACGCGTACCAGCTACCTTTTACTCCTTGGCCAGCTTGCACTCTGAAATAAGTATTTTAAAAAGGACCCCGCAAAGTTAATAATAAACCATCCCCACTGGACTCATAACAATTTCCTCATTCATTAACACTCTTCAACCAACTTGGGACCAAAGGCCTAAAAGTACCTACATATATATATATATATATATATATATATATATATATATATATATATATATATATCAGAACCCCTCGGTTCAACTGCCAAGGATCTTGTTACTTATACACAAGAAGAGAGAAAAGAGAGAGCTGAGCAAAAGGAGATTAGACTTAGAGCGAGCAAAGAGCGGGAGAGAATTCGTGAATATGAATTAGAATTAAATCGCGATCGGCTCGAAGTCGTTCAGTAAATTCCCCTAAGGGAGTCCCTCAAGCCGCCTTCGTCAAACTACCGACGTTCAAAGAAGGAGAGGACATCGGAACTTTTCTCACTCGCTTCAAGAAAATTTTTGAATTTAATCATTGCGACATCGAGACCGACTATTTTACACAGTAGGGGCAACATATCGTAAGGCACGTGTACTATAATTTGTTTTAACTCTAGATTAATGAAGTTTAGGCCTAGTTCAATATATTCCCAACATTTATTTGTATTTTAGAACTGTGGTAAAATGGTTTATTTGATAACAATGTGGAATAAACAAGGCATCATATCTTGTAATTAATTCTTGCTTTCACAAGCAGCCAATGAAGATTTTCTAGAGAGGGATTGCTTCTCTCACGGACATTGTGTCTTTTAATCAGTCATTCTCTTATATTGATTGTGATTTACAATTTTCTAAGCAAATATTTTGGGAGATTGAAATACATGGAATTGGAGTAATTCACCCTACTTAAGATCTGATTTACAAACAGAATTTGAATAAATTTAGGTGTAAGATATTTTCTGATAAAGTACATATTTTTAAAATGATTATAGCAACTTTTAAGGACTGTGAAAATTTGCTTTTGTAAAGTTAGGTTTCTTGATAAGTTTTTATTTATAACTCTATGATTATATATAGCGATAGCTTGTAAATTATAGTTCTGTAATATTCTTGGAAGATTTTTTTTGTGCCAATGATAATAAACTTAGGTTTCATTTCATTTAGTTTTTGAAATTTTTCGTTAAGCCAGAATTTCACTGTAGTGTATGTTCAATTACAACTTGAATATCAACCTCTATGGTATCTAAAGACTTGAGACCCTTTCCATCATCAGCAAATGTTAATGGTATATATCATTGTTCGGTATGATCTTCCATTTAAATAGTCTTTAATCCATTTTAAAGCAAAATCACTCATGCTAATCTTCCTTAAGTCCTCCAGCAGCATATTGTGTTCGACAGTGTCAAACGTAGCAGACAAATCAAGCATAAAGAGAACTGCAGTGCCCCTGTCATCTAGTATCATAAGTTCATCAATTACTGTTAACAAGCAAGTTTCTGTGCTGTGGAATGATCCATAAGCAGATTGATTATTTGGCAAGGCATTGGTTTCATTCAGAAATGTATTCGATTGGTTTAATACAGACTTATCAATAATTTTAGATACAAATAATAGGTTTAAGACTGGACGGTAACATTTCAAGTCATTTATGTCTCCTTCACCTTTACACAATGGATGGATGACAGCCATGTTTTCACCCATAGGAAATTTGCTTGTCAAAAGGCTCAAATTCATAATTTAAGTATAGATCTCTATGAATTTGGCAAAACTTGGAGCTGCAATAATTTATTTAATGGGAAGGGATCAATTAGGTTATTTGTTTTTTTTTATTCCATCACCAATTTCCGAACAAAGTCAGTATCAACCTTAGCGAATCTAGCCAGTAAATTACCTCTATCATTCTCTTCATCTATGTTACCATAGTTAACATCACTCTCTCCATCATTTTTATCCCTAGTTCTCAATTTGTTAATAATTTGATAAAATTTATTTTTAAAGAAATTACAAAATTTATTTGCTAGTGTCAGCTCATCCCTTTCACATGGTAGCGCCTTCTCAGAGCTATTGCCAGATAATTCATCTAGTAACTTGTACATTTTCCTGGGATCCCTTTCAACAGTCTCAAACTTTCTATTGTAGAATTCCTTCTTAGTTATAAATATTAATCTATTAACATTGCTTCGCTCAGCATTGAACTCAGCTCTGTCATCTTCCAATTTTCTTTCGTCTCTATACATTTTCCTTTAGTCATCTTCATTTTCTTGCCTTCTTTAAATCCCTATTGTACCAATTTACTTTATCACAATTTTTTATAACTTTAGATCTTAGAGGGCAACGATTAATTTAGTGTTTTGCCCATATAAAATTGAAATATGTAGATAAGCAGTTTATACAATCAACAATAATGCCGGCTTAAGCAGAAAAACATTTCAACAGAAGAGAGAAGTTTTGATAAAGTACTACTAAGGAGATTAATATTTTTCCTAAGCTTAGAATTTTCAGTTGTAAGATCAGTCATTTTGTTTGTAACCGTTACAAGTTTAGATCTCAGTTCAGAATTTTCATTGGCTAGAACAGTAAGCTTATGCTTAATACTCCTCAGGTCATTTAATTCCATTGGGGAGTTACCGAGTATGTTTGAAGCTCCATTTACATCCAGAGGAAAATCACAAAGACTATTCATGGAATTGAAAGATTTAGAGGACTCTATCTCCATACATAGGTGACATTTTAGAGACAGATTGATAACTTATTAAAAAATCTCTCGAGCTTTATCAGGTAATTTTAGACAAGTGAAATGATACGACTTATCACAATCAGAACAAGCTAACCAAAAGTCATTTTCTCCAGATTCTGCCTCTAATTTATTGCAAATTGCACATTTTTCATCATAATCTTCATCCCCATCAATACTTTTCCCCTTTTGATGCTTTTTATATTTGACTTTTGGTCGTATTTTTCTATCACAAAGAAGGCCTGCCATTCTTCTCGCCTCAGCGGTGTTAGGAGATTACCGATTAGGTGTCAGTTGAGAATGTTTTGAGGTTCTCTGCAGATCTCGTTGACCTCTCTGAACAACTGAACTCTTATTTTCCAAAACCTCACTTGAGAAAATATTTTCTTACTACTAAAGATATGTGACTTAAGGCTTATCTAATGATATTTAATTTAATAGTACCTCAGTATATCTTTTGTATCAATACGGAGTTCTTTTGTTAATGATCGTTCGCTAAGTATATTCAAATTTTTGTTAAAAGAATTTTAGCAAAGGACTATCTAAACCCATATTAGATAAATTGCTATCTTTAAAAATAACCTTTGCTAAATTTACTTTCCTTTATTAATTTTTTAACTCAAGCTCCCGGAGATATGGAAAAGGTTAACTAATATGTGTTAAATACAATAATTGTTGTTAATGGTATGATCACTACCGTATAATAAGAATTTTCAGTAAACATACTTGTGCCTTAAGGTGTACGCTATATAATCTGGCTTGGAGACAGCTTTAAGTTAATTTCGCGGAAACCGTCTGTTTTATGTTATTTGGAGTCTATGCTCGCGAGTTTTCGTGCAGCGATAAGTCATGGTTTCTGAAGATTAATGTTAAGTGGGAGAGTAATTCATAGCTAGTTGTTCATTCATATTGAATTATATCACGTATTAGAGAGTGAGTTGCATGGTATGCACGAAATGGGTATATTTTTTTAGTGTCACACGGGCATATATTTTAAAAATTGGCGTTGAAGTCTGAGTAGATTCTAGTTTTTCAACAAGACTTTCCCTTCATCTATGTCCGTGGTTTCGGTACCAGGAAGAAGAGTAGGGCACTACTACTTAGAAAAACTTGGCTTTGGTAATTACAGTTATAGCATTTGGGATAGGGTGTTGTTTGCTTATCTTGTTTGATTAGTTGGGGTGGAAGGTAAGAGGGAGTTTGAATATATTGAGTGTGTGTTGGAATATCTTTTGAGCGTCTGCATTGAGGAGTAAGAGGTCAGTAAGTTTTTGCTGGTTGGTGTTTGATGCATTTTTTGTAATGTCCGCAATTTATCTAGAAGTGTCAGGACATACATAATAGTATGATTTAGGTTTATTAGAAGCTTCTTTTACCTTCATTATTTGATTAATGTCTAAAGTCTTCGAATTTTTTTTCCTTTAATCCCAGGCAGATTTTTATAGAACTAGCAAAGATGAAATTATATTGCTGTCGAGTCAGGTTGTTATTGAATTTGTTTTGAGCAGCCTAAATGGTTTCGCCTAAAAGTTATGTGCATTATGAAAATAATTTATAACTCCGTTGTCACTTTTCTTCAAATCTTCAAATGTGACCACACTGGGCCTTTCGGGGGCCTTATTCTCTTTCTAATCTAGATTAAAGACAATGGTGATAGTCTGGCCTGCGCAATATCAACTTATGATGATGATGATGATGATTCCAAAATCTCTAATGCTCTAAACTCAAATTAAAAATTATAACATATAAAAAAGAATTTCGACAAGGTGTCACTTTGGGCGCAACTGACAAATGTGCATTAATGCAGGTAAATGAAATGTGATGCACATAGATAACCAAAATGTAAATGTAGATTATTGATTGAATGGAACCCCACTGTAAGGATAGAAAGAGAAACAGATTTAGAAGTAATGGTATTGAGTGTAGAAGAATAAGGTCGAAAGGCGACCAAGTTTACTTTTGTACCCACGTAGTTCCAAGATCACTTCTTGGAGCTTTGAAAGCACGGCTCTTCTAAGGCGAGGGTGTAGCCCACGCCGTTTATGACACCAAAGCTATATTTGCTTAAGGACATATTACATTGTCTCCCACTACTGCCTTTCAGCAAGTATTCCTGCCTTCCTTCATAGATCGAAGTTCGTTGAACATTCTATGCCAACTTTATATCATCTCTCTCCCCTCCCCCCCGAACTAGTCACCGAATTTTCTCAAAATCCCACGTTTATGTGCAAGGGCAACCAAGCCATCTAAAGCCATCTCGCGGAGCGTCTATATAATCATTCGACTCGGTCTAGTAAGCAGCCCTAGTAGACTTACCACTTAACCTCACGTACGAGCTGACCAACGCTTGCACCTCGCGATCGGAGACAACGATGATTTCGATTCGAGGACGAAGGCTTAATTGACATCCTTGAACTAAGTGATAGTCAATCGGCGAGTATCTGACGAGGATTCCCATCTCGGAAGGCCAACTACGTGTGCTCTCTCATCTAAAGCGTGAGGTCATCCGACTTCCCCCATCGCAGTCAACGTATCACGAGACTGGCCCTTCGTTGCAAAGAACGCGTAAGAAATCCTAGCCTTTGCATCTTGCACCCGACCACTTTAATCTACTAATTAACCTGCCTGCGTTTTTCCTGGACATTTAACTTCGTCTGTGCGACCATTCTCTTTAAACCCAATATCTGTATATATTTAAATATTATTTCTGTTCCTAGTAAAGATATATTTTTGTCATTGTCTTTCTTTTGCAACCACAGCGTGTGCAGGCTACCTGTCAATTATTGGCCAACCTGCACTCTGAAATATTTGTTTTAAAAGGACCCCGCAAATTTGAAAATAACCCATCTCCACTGAAGTCATAACAATTTCACCATTCACTAATCGTCTTCAACCAACTTCGGCTAAAGGCCCTAAAAGTACCTAGGTAAATGTATGGAGAGAGTCTAGCTATTTCATGGCATTGAGTAACATATATTCAATTCAACAGTGTACAGAATTTACCACGAGGGCTGAGAAAATATATGGTTTTATAGGCAGAAAACAAAGAAAGCTACTAAGATTAACCCGCCCAAAAAGAAATACACACTAAAAAAAATTACATAAAACAAAATTGAAAAAAATGAAAATTCAATCCCTATCAGATAGGGATTAAATTTTCGTTTTTGCAATTTTGTTTTATGTAATTTTTTTTAGTGTGTATTTCTTTTTAGGCGGGTAAATCTTAGTAGCTTTCTTTGTTTTCTGTTTTTAAAAACTTCAGTGAGAGTTTCATAGTCTGAGTCCTGTGATACGTGTACGATAGAGCTTCTAGACGCACACGTACTCTCAAAAGTGTCGTCTTTTGATAGATTCCACAAACAAGGTCAAATCTTAAGATTAACAGGCAAGGATTTAATTGCCTATATCCCAAAGATGAAAGAAATGAAAGGAAAGAAAGAAAAGAAAGAGATCAAAGAGAAGCAGGAGAAATAAGAGAAAGAGAGCAAAGGGAACCAGAAGAAAGAGAAAGAAACAATCAATATCAGCGATAGCTAAGTCGGGATAACGTTTAAACCCTTTCTGTTAAAATTTGAAAAAAAGACACCAGCTAATGTCATCAAGGGGGGAGAATGATATATAACGCCTGTCTGAACAAGGGATACTTTCCAGATGATTATAAAACGGCTAAGATGATTTTCCCCCCCATTTAATTATTCTGACAGAGTTTGACTATATTCGCTCTAAGTTATTCAAAGTTTGTGGCAATAAATATCAAATTGTCTTTTAACAATTTATATATGTGCCCGCGAGACTCTAACTTTCCCTTTTCCTTGGTGGTAACCCTCTACTAAATTCTTCAATTCTTCCTTCTTCAGTTTTGATGTTTCCATCTTCTTTTTGTAACTCGATCATCTCCTTCCTAGTCGATCCTTTGAGATTTCTGATCTCCCACCAAAAATCTGTAGGAGTTGCTTCGTCATCGGCGCAATTGATCGGATAATTCCATTGTCTCCATTGTTGTTCGAGGATCAACTGGTTGAGTTCTTCTTTGATTTCTTTACTTAGTTGCATTGAGTTAATTGAGGCATTCCTGATATGAGTTTCATACAATAATTTCAGCTCACGGTATAAATCCTTAATGAATTCGGTTATTCTGTAGATAAAGATGGTCCTATACTCGGTGTGATAGAACGGTTTGAGGGCGCTTAATTTCAACCGCTAACACATGTTGTTTAGAAACACATTGCTACCCACGTGCATCTTCGCCTTAAAGATGGGCGCGTTATCGTCCGACCTGAGTCAATATTTAACCAATGAGGTTCACCCCCCCCCCCCCGTTTCGCCCCATGCGCCGACCTCGCCAGATTGTGTAAGGCTTATGAACAGATAAGGTATTGTTCTCAGGCGTGGCTGGGCATTCCCTCGAAGCCCCCACTTCATTGTCCCCTACGCCATGGGCAAACTCGACTATTTATATGTCAACTTTACCAATAAGAGCAGATTAAGATCCAGATAACCTTCGCCAAACATCCCGCCGATCCGGTCTAACCTTGCGCACCAGGGCCCTCTACCTTGAGATCCTCCATCTTTGTACAGAAGAGGACAATATCTCTTGGGTGCCAAGGTTCGAGCCTTCAAGACGCCAAGTCCACAAGGCCTTCCCTGATGTTCAGAAAGAGAACAACGTTAGAACAGCCATTGTTCTTTACGCCCGTTTACAATCGACGGTTCTCACCCTTCCCCTCTGTTGTTCAGAAAGAGAACAACATTAAAACAGCCATTGTTCTTTGAGCCCGTGGACAAGAGACGGTTCTCACCCCCCCCCTGTTATTCAGAAGAGAACAACGTAAAACAACCATTGTTCTTTAAGCTCGTTCGTCAAGAAACGGTTCTCATTCGGAAGACGTCACGTCAGGATCATTTAATCCCCCCCTACAGGTGGAACTCGCCAGCGGACCGAAGATTCCTTCGCGTCGACTTCCTCATCACAACACCTTTTAATTACGTAAGCTGAACATTACCTTTGAGTATTTAACCTTTTTGTTAACCTATCCTGTGCTTTAAATGGTTTAGCCAACCATCACATCCCTTTAATTTTCATTTGTTTACCTTTTTAAATCTCTCCTAAATCTTAATCCACGGATTAGCCAGATATTCCAACCACCCTTTCCATTCTCTGTTTATGTAAACATTTGCCGTTTTGCGTGTTGTTGATAGTTTAATTAATAAAACTCTATTTTATTAATGATAGCCATATTATTATCCTTGAGCTCAGTTCTACTTCTTGAGCATATTGATGATGAATAACATCGATCAACCAGGTAATCACGCACTCTAAATATAATTTAATAGTTCCATCAACGAATAGTTATATATGGTATACCATCGAGAGTCCATTCTACGACATATATATATATATATATATATATATATATATATATATATATATACATATATATATATATATATATACTATTTAAATTTGGTATCAAGTGTGTAAGGTTTAACGCTATATCTTTGCAAGCACTGGTCTTAGTCGAGTAAAGCATAGTGTTATTCGTTATAAGAATAAAGTATAGTAGTTCCCTTTTGCTTTAACGATTGCTATCCCCTTTTTTAAAACTGAAGAAGCTGGAGTACTCAAGGAACTTTTATAATCATTTGTTTATGTGATTTTAGTCATTGGTTATCTAGATCGAGAAACCAATTACGAATAGGTCAGTGCCCATAATTAGGTAGGCTAATTCTCTAGAAGGCATAATTCTTATTGCAAGGAATTTAGTTGGTTGACCATTTCACCCCCAAGTGCAAATATGACTCAGTTCGAAATCTTCAAAGCGCAAGGAAAATCCTTGGGACTTTTCGGAAGAGAATTAATTGAGTACGTTCAAGAGGAGCAACGAACGGGAAGAAAAAGAGAAATCCAACGAGAAAAAAGAGAAAGGAAAATCCAGCGAGAAGAAAGAGAAAGAGAAATCCAACTAGAAGAAAGAGAAATCCAACGAGAAGAAAGAGAGGAGCGGAAAAGACAAGCTCAGCCTTACCATCAGATTGAAATAGCTCGTGTAGAAGCCGAAATACAATCATCAACTTCACGTCCAGAAGCCCCGCCCAATCTCCCACTTAAGCTTCCCAATTTCAGGGATGGAGAGAATTTCGGAGCATTTTTAGCCCACTTCGAAAAGATCCTCAAAATCAATAACATGAATCTTGAGGCTGAAGGTGTAATTAGATTACTTCCACTGTCAAATTGTAAATTGCGCGAGATTTTCATATCTTTGCCATCTAAATGTACAATTAACTACAGCACCTTAAAAGTTGAGTTATTTGCCGCTCATACTATGACTCCCGATTTCTACCAACAAGAATTTCGAGGAGGTCGTATTAAACCCGGACAGACGTTCCGTCAATTTGGATACATTCTTCAGAGGAATTTTAAATTCTGGTTAGAATCCTCAAAGGTTTATCTCAACTACGAGTCCTTAACAGACTTCGTGTTGCGGGATAAATTTTTGGCGTTTCTCCCGACGGAGATCCGCGCGTTTGTCAAGGATCGTTGGTGCCAGACCTTTAAAGAGTGTACCGAAGAAGTGGATGTCTATGCCGCAAGCCATAATTTATACCAAAAGGAGAATCGAACTTCTCACCAACCCCCCAGCCAGGAAAAAAGGAAGGATTCGCGCCCCTTCCCAGGAAAGCTGACGGAGTTTCCGGGCCCCGTAAAACCCCAAAACTTCTTTCCCTAAAACCAACAACGGGACACCAAACCTCCTTTTAAGATTTCTCCTCCATCACTCTTCCCGAAGCGACCAATCATATGCTTCACCTGGGGTGTAGAAAACCACATGAGCTGGAATTGCCCCCCAAATTCTAGGCTTAAAAGCGGACCAGCCAACCAAGTTCCCCAGATTAATGCCACCCCGGCCTGCCCGGTGGTGCAGACCCAAGCAACAACTTCTCCCCCTCCGTCAGGCACTAGGTAAATTTTATTTTTGACAAAAGTTCATCGGCAACTTTGAAATTTGAGGAGGGCAGCGTGAACGGCTGCCGAGTATCGACTCTCGTCAGGGACACAGGGTGCACGTGTTTCATCGTGTCCGACGAGCTCCTTTCCCCAGTGGACCCTAATCACGAAAGATTTGCGGTGGTACATAAAATACCTTGGGCGGGCGAACCGATTCCCCGTTGTTAGATGTTACCTGCAGTGTCAATATTATGATGGCTGGGCTAAAGTCATTTTAGCACCCATATAATTTCTTTTCCGTACTTATAGGACAGAGCCCCTAAGTAAGTTCCGACCATGTGTCTCAGGCCGCCATTCCTCGAAGCCGAGCTAAGAAGGAAGCCCAGGAGCCCGTCCCCCTCAGAACCCCCATACCGTCCGAATTCTCGAAGATCCTTAACCAGGAATTTAGGACGGCAACAAAGGAGTGTGAAGTACTAACAACCTTATGGGAGAAGGCCCAAAACAAGGACACTGAGAATGTCCGTGGACCCAAAGAAAAAAATACCCCCAACGCGCCCATAGAGATACGTTCGTAGCACTGGACGAAACATCGGCACTTGAAGAGGATTACCCCGCGGAGTCCCTTAATGTAATACAGACAGTGTGCGTCCAACCTGATGCCGATTACCCTCTTCTTTCCCTACCAGGCGAGTCTTTTGAACCCTCTGACCTGGATATCGACGCGCAGCTGACACCACATCAAAAGAGTCAGCTACAAGAACTATTATGTCAGTTCGACGACGTTATTTCAGAAAAGCCTGGATGTGCTACTAGTTTCGAGCATGATATTAAATTAACAACCTTAGAACCCATCCGTTTTAAACCCTATCTCATGCGAATTCATTTAAGCCAAGCTTTTAACGCGGAAGTTGATAATTTAATTAGTTTGGACATAATAGAACCGTCCACCCCTAGTTATTGTTCCCCAATCGTCATGATCAAGAAACCTGATGGCTCTTATCGGATGTGCATCGACTTCCAAAAGTTAAATTCGATAACTGTGTTCGACGCCGAGCCCATCCCGTTGGTAGACCAAAACCTCCACCTTTTTGCAAACGCTAAGTTCATCTCAGAACTCGATTTGTGCAAGGCGTATTATCAAATTCCCCTTCGGCCCGATGTGAAATCATATACCGTCTTTGCAACGGAGAAAGGCCTAATGCAATTTTAGCGCCTTTCTTTTGGCCTCGTAACTGCTTGTAGCAACTATAACCGTCTCATGAGAAGGTTGTTAGATAGACTTCCAAATGTATCCTGTACTTCGATAACGTCTACGTCGCTACTCGTGAATGGAGTCACTATTTAACCACCCTATTAGCTCTCTTCGAGTGACTGCGCAAAAATGGCCTCACCATTGGTTCCAGCAAATGCCATTTTGCCCACGAAACCAGAAAAAATACTTCAGTTTAAAAATAGGACAAAGCCAGTTAGGTCCCCAAGAGGACAAGATTAAGGCAATCGCTGACATGCCCCTCCCGAATACTAAGAAGCAATTCAGATCATTCCTAGAATCAGCTTCTTACTATCGGCAATTTCTCTTGAATTTTGCTGCAATTTCGGTGCCCCTCAGCTCCCTTTTTTTAAAAAGAATTCCCCCGATCGTCTACGTTGGAATGATATCGCTGTTTCCCATTTTAATCAGCTCAAAAATAAGCTCATTTCTGCCCCCATTTTAAAGTTGCCAAACCCAGGAAAAATCCTTTGGGATTAAGACCGACGCGAGCAACGAGGGCATTGGAGGTGTACTCCTTCAATATGAAGATGACGGAACGAGTCATCCAGTTGCATATGCTAGTCGCCAATTATTACCACGCGAAAAGAGATATGCCACTATAAGGAAGGAAGCTCTAGCAATTATCTAGGTTATTGACAGGTTCAAAATGTACTTGATAGGAAAAGAATTTCAGATAGGAACTGCCCACTGCCCGTTGGCCTATATTCGGAATGTACGACACTCCAACGGCCGAATTATGCGCTGGAGTTTACTCTTGCAAGAGTATCAATTTAAGATAAATTATATAAAAGGTTCCGATAACCCAGTCGCCGACGCATTCAGTAGGAATGCGCTACCAAATAGTGTAGATTAATTGTATTCGTAGGATTAGGATTTCCATGTATGTATATACCGTCTTTTACGAATTAAATTAGATTCTATGGTAATTTAATTAGTTAATGTCTATGTCTGAATTTTGTAGCTCAAGGTCTATTTTTTTCTCGTATGTATATATATTTGTACCCATTAAATTACGTATAAATTCTTTTGTCCCAAATGTACTAATTTTATATCATTTCGTTGCTCCATGCCCCTTTTATGATTAAGTTTGTATTAAGGGGTAGTTTCCCCTTTAATCAAAAGATCAAAATAATCATATGTATCGAGGTAATACTAGTTAGGTGCATGAAGGTTCGGTCGGTACAAGAGAATGAGTTCCCCACAACGGAGCTCTATCGTTTCCCTTCTCTCTTTTTTTTCAAAGTGACAACTTTTCCTTGAATGGAGGGGTGTGATAGAACGGTTTGAGGCCGCTTAACTTCAACCGCTATCACATGTTGTTTAGAAAAACGTTGCTACCCACGTGCATCTTCGCCTTAAAGCTGGGCGCGTTATCGTCCCACCTGAGTCAATATTTTACCAAGGAGGTTCATTTCCCCCCCCCCCTGTTTCGCCCCATGCGCCGCCCTCGCCAGATTGAGTTAGGCTTATGGGCAAATAAGGTATTGTTTTCAGGCGCGGCTGGGCATTACCTCGAAGCCCCCACTCCATTGTTCCCTACGCCAAGGGAATGGCTTAATTATTTATATAGAAACTTTACCGATAAGAGCAGATTCAGATCCAGATTATCTTCGCGAGACATCCTGCCGATCCGGTCTCACCTTGTGCACCAGGGCCCTCTACCTTGAGATCCTCCATCTTTGTACAGAGGAGGACAATATCTCATGAGTGCCAAGGTTCGAGCCTTCAAGACGCCAAGTCCACAAGGCCTCCCCTGTTGTTCAGAAAGCGAACAACATTAGAACAGCCATTGTTCTTTGAGCCTGTTCACAAGAGACGGTTCTTACCCTCACCCCTGTTGTTTAGAAAGTGAACAAAATTGAAACACCTCTTGTTCTTTGAGCTTGTGGACAAGAGACGGTTCTTCCCTTCCCCTCTGTTGTTCAGAAAGAGAACAACATTAAAACAGCCATTGTTCTTTGAGCCCGTGGACAAGAGACGGTTCTCACCCCCCTTCCTGTTATTCAGAAGAGAACAACGTAAAACAACCATTGTTCTTCAAGTCCGTTTATCATGAAATGGTTCTCATTTCGAAGTCGTCCCGTCAGGATGATTTAATCCCCCCCTTCGGCTGGAACTCGCCAGTGGACCGAAGATTCCTCAGCGTCGCCTTCCTCTGCACAACACCTTTTAATTACGTAAGCTAAACATTACCTTTGAGTATTTAACCTTTTTGTCAACCCTATCCTGTGCTTTAAATGGTTTAGCGAACCATCACATCCCTTTAATTTTCATTGGTTTACCTTTTTAAATCTCTCCAAAATCTTAATTCTCGGATAAGCCAGATATTCCCACGAACCTTTCCATTCTTTGTTTATGTAAACATTTTCCGTTTTTCTGTTGTTGATAGTTTAATTAATAAAACTCTATTTTATTAATGATAGCCATATTATTATCCTTGAGCTCAGTTCCACTTCTTAAGCATATTGAAGATAAATAACATCTGTCACCTAGATAATGACACACTCTAAATATAATTGAATAGTTCCCACAACGAATAGTTATATATGGTATACCATCGAGAGTCCCTTCTACGACACTCGGATTTAGAAATACAAGCTCTATGTGCGTTGATGAGATGGTTATTGAGGTCGTCGAGTGCCTCGTCAATCACTTCTAAGATTGCCTCTTCAATTTGGACGGATCGTAGACCTCAAGAAGGCGCACGCACCGTTTCCAATCTGTTCTTGTGTAGTTCTTTGTGACTACAGCTAGAACGTGTATAGGGTTCCTGTTGCTAGTGAGTAGGATCCCTATACGCTCACTACATGATACCTGGAATGGTTTCATGTAGTAATTAAACGGCAGCCTATGATTCGCCAGACAGATGTCTGGTTTTTTGGTACTTCGTGCTCTGACAAAGGTGGGGAAGTCGGAGCCTATTCGCTGGGCAATATTTCTGTCAATCAAAAGGTCCAGACTTCTTCCTATACCGTTAAAGTTCCTGTAACCGGATTCTGGGAATCTGGGGTTCAGATCATCCATTAATATAGTGGCGGCTCTTCTGCCAAATAGGCCAGTTTACTTCTGTTAAATTCATAATAACTTAAATTTGAAATTTTAAATCCAAACCATATCAATTATTAAGCCTTCAATACATGAGTATAAAATATTGATCTATTCAATCTGGGCTAGTTTCACATTTTATATCTTCAATACACGATTGATTGGAATTTTTTGCTTTAAGTCCAATATTATAATGTAATAAATTTGATCCCATCTAGAATTAATTGTCATCTGGTTAATCCTGTAAGAATATGATTCAATCATCTCAATCCCGGTGAGATTCCATTTAACCTAATTTTACATCGCGAAATTAATTACAATATTTTTACGTGATCAAATTTTAATACTATTAATTCAACGCAAATAACATACTTTTTATCCATTTTACATTTAAATTGATAATTTGTTTAGAGGTGTAAGAGTTATATATATATATATATATATATATATATATATATATATATATATATATATATATATATATATATATATATATATGTATCGAGGCCAAGGAAATAATAACAAAAGACATCTGGGTTTAGCTTTGCTCCTCCGATGGTCTTCGGTAGGAGTATGGGCAAAATGGTATATTTGACGAGACAGATTCCTGGCCTCAGCTCAAAAGGCAGGCCCTTCGAGGCTGTACTTATAAACAATCAATTCAAAAGTGCAAACTGCCGATCTCGGATTACCCTCTCTCAGAGCTACAAGACACCAATCCTGGCAGACCAACCTGAGGTCTCACCTTGCGAGTCCACCCTCCACCTCCCCATTACCCCTCGGGAGTAATTTTGGTATATAATAGGTTGAGACGAGGAAACGTGGCTTTTAGTTTGTCCCGACAGTAGCAACAAGAAAGCCACCGGTTGACAGAAGATTTTTCGAGTTCGAGAAGAAAACAGAAAAATCACCGGTAGAAAGTCTTCTGCAAGTTCAGGAGAACTTGCAGTCCTTGTACAAAACCAGATTGTACCAAGGAAGCTCGGCAAACTTCGAGCCACCATGATTATTGACTATTAATCTACCCAGTTTGATGACTCCAAATCTTACTCTATCTGAGTTGGACAAACCCAAACTAGATAGAAAATAAAAGAAACAATTTCATCTCGTCCGCAAGAAAACGAGGTCAAGGTCGCCCCCCAACCGCCTAAAAGTAGAAGGACTAAGCTTTTGCTTGCCCTCTACCCAACCACGATCCTTCGTGACGTCACCCGTCAAATCGACAGGCAGGTCGACGAACGCCATCTATTGAGCAAATAACCAACTACTCAAGCTACGCTTTTTCGGAGCAAAATCTCCATAGATATCCTAACTGGTCACTGGTATTAATCTCAATTACATTATGTAAGAAAAAAATAATCCTGTTATTTATGTCCCCTTGCACAACAATTAGTTTATTGGATGTCCGGCTAAGGACAAAGATATTAACTTAAAATTGTTCCCCTATAAAATTATATCTCGAATCGAGCCTCGAGAGCTCACCCAGTAATCTTACTTTCTTTTAGACGTGTATTAGATCTGTGATTTTTTATTTTATTTAGTGAGAGGGTTTATGTTCATTAAAGTCTAATTTTTTTAATAAAAAACATGTTTTAATTATCCTCGAACGACTAGAATAAAAATAAAGATTAGCACTCTTAGAGGACGATCCTCAAGCGATCACCGAGGTACGAACCTACGCCTCAAGTCAAAGATTATTTGGTTTATTAAAAAATAATAAAACAAATAAATATACATATATATATATATATATATATATATATATATATATATATATTCTTGGCTAACCTACGACAATTTGTATTTAAACAAATATTGTTATTGGAGTTGGTGTTCTCTTTAATTGTTTCAATACGAATTATTTCAGTTTACTCTACATAGTAATATTTTATTTAACTCTTTTTTATATTCATATAGAACCCACGAGGTCAGGCAGGAGTTCTATCCACGTTTTCGAGGACGGTGAGAACAGTCAGAATATCAAACTGCTTTGTGCGATAAGATAGGAATTGGAATCTCAAACGCGCGCTTCTGTCGCATCACGGTGCGTTATCAAGAAACCCCCGCGGGATTCCTTCCACTCCCTCAAGCGCCGTGTTGCTTCATGGAGAGATTACCCCCCCTCCCCACTTGGTGGAGACAGTAACAGTTCCAGCTGGTCCCTATATATTGTTGGTCCCAATTGTGCCTTGACAGTATAGACCTGCGTTTTACACCGAAACACGTCATTCTCGATCGCGCTCCATTTCTCCACGAGACGAAGGCTAGAATTATATCGAAAGATCTGAGCTCTAGTCAATTTGACCATCCTTGGTTTAAGTACATTTAGTTTGGCACGAATACTCCTTGCGGTAAGTGTTACTACTAGAGTTTAAACTCCCCGTGGTTCAACTCCATAGAATAACAATCCAATCCCCTGTTTTATTTATTAAAGCCTCGAACATAAGCCTTGCTGAGACTAATCATCTGTGGCGACCAGGCCAATAATCTCCGTGTGAGTATGTACAGAGGTTCTTATCGCCTCTCGTCCCTACCCCGTAGACCTCGCACTGAGTAGCTCTGATAAGTTCGGTTCTTGTATACGTCGAGTATCTACTGCCATTATTCTATTTAATCTATTTATTGTGTATAACTGTTTAAATATTAAAGTATATTTTCTTCCTACTTTTTATAAGTCTCATAGCCGGCAGCCTTCTGTAGCTTTATATCTGCCAACTGCAGATATAAATTTAGATCGTACGAACTCGTCCACCCCCCTTCTATCTCCCATCTCTGTCGTGACCAGAGTTGAGTCAAGGTCACCCGTTTGACCTTGAGCGTCCATGCATATTGGGTAGAAGTGACCTACATGTCGGGGACATTGATGATTCTACGACAGGTACAATAAATCCAAGCTGTTATAAAGACTAATAGTTTTACTGCAAAACTCGGAAAGATTGGTATTTTAATCATTTAACAAACATGAGACATAATTTGATCATTTGGATTTATAGTAGATAAAATCGTATTTTAATCCTTTTAATTCAAATGACATTTAATTAAATATCCATTAAACTTACCAAGGTAATTTTCGTCTTATTACGCCATCTACGTCTATATATAGTACTAATTAGTCATCTATTTGTAATTTTGAAAATTTTATTCCCTGGTGTTTATACAATATTAGTTTAATCTTTTTATCTAACAGATCTTTTTTATTGTACTCCTTTCAATTCATGCAAAAATTAATTTCTGTTTCTGGATAGATCAGTGGTGTTAATGTGTAATAGATTAGTTGGGCCGAATTCTTGAAGTCCTTTAATCCACGGAAGCTTTAATTTAATAGTTGCAATCTTGAGAGGGATAAAACAATGCGACGAACCGAATCCAATAGAAGAAAATTTCTGATAGGAAGATAATAAAGTATGAAAGGAAAAATTAAACAATATTGTATTGGCTTAAATAAATAGCTGATTCGGAACACAAAGGATTAATGAATTAAATTATTTTCAGACAGTATTGGTTTGCTTTGATTTTAAAGCCAATTTCAATCCCATATGAGGCGTATCTCAATGAAATCCTACAGCTTATCGTTTAACTATCTTCAGTAAAATATTAACCTGTATTTCCTAGCAGTTTATAAACGATTGAATAGGTTTATTATAGATATTTATTTTTTATTAAATCTAAATTATATTTAATATAATAAATGATATTTCTCCACCCTACAATAAATCATATTTATATAATTAATACCATATATTTATATAACTTTAGTATGAATATAATTATTTTCTTTCTCTAGATTGGCTTAAAATAAATAATATCACTTACAGGCATATTTATATTGTTTTGATGGAGTCATATTTAGCATTAAAATTTAGATAAAACAATTTGATATAATTTCTAAATACGGTATAGGCCTGTAGAATTTCTAAGCAGTTCAATATTTTTCCAGGTCTAACATTGATTATGTAATAAATGAAAAAAAGCTTTGAATGGTGAACTAAAAAAATAGAACATAAGTGCGTTGCTCAAAAAAAAAAAATAGATTTGTTCCATTATTTTCGGGTATTGTAATTTAAAGATAGGCAGGGATTTATACAGAGTGTTTGCAAGTGATTGATTGGATTTGTAGTGAGCGGAACTTACATAATAGCATATTGCTGCCGCAGACAAAAAAACTTGCGCTGTAGTATATGTGTAGTAGATCATTGTGGTTAATAACTCATTTATATTCTTCTCACATTTATGTGTAATTAACTGTGGAGTAATAATAAGAAAGAGAATGTCAACGATAACCATTTAAGTTCAAATTCTCATCCTTGATTCGACTTAAAACTTGGGTACCAAGAGAAAGGATTTTCCCATAATCTATGTTGCAAAATGTTTGTTTAAACATTGCGGTCATTAGATCAACTTAGTAATATACTATGTACCTCTTAATGCTCCATTGATTTGAAAAGGACCAAAGATTGGATTAATTAAAGTTTTTCTGCCTGAATACACTCAATGTTTAGATTTTATGTTAATATTAATTTACGATCTATGAGACTTTGTTTAAATTAGTCGTGCAAAGGACTGAAAGTACTACTACTGAAAAACAGTAAAAGAGTTGGGTCTATTTCACCTGGTCACTGAGAGAACATTTCAGTACTTCAGAGTAAAAATATGGATTGGCTTGCTGCTTATTAAGTCCGAGAAGCACATATGGAAGATATGTAAATAGTTAAAGTTATGCTGCTGTGATTAGAGCTGACTGTGTGTTCCTTTTCCCTATATTTTGTTTATTTGTAACTATCCAGAGTTGTAGCTAAAATGTTTGTAGGCCATAGCATAAAAGTTATTTCAATTAAATTATAAATGAAAACCTTTAAAACATTCATTTTTTCCACACTTACTGTAATTCTGCTTCTATTGACAAATATTTCCAATATTTTTGTTAATTATGTCTTATTTGGCTAAAAAGGTCCCTTTTAATTTAGTCGGCTGCTTTTAATTATTGAAATAATCTATTATGCGATTTAAATTTACCATGTCAACATTATAATTTATTAATTAAGGCAACCTAAACATCCAAAGAAAATTTCCAAAGCAGACATGTGATATAAGATGAATGCTCATATATGCATGTATACCTATATATAATTTATAGCTGTTATAATGATTATTACTATTTAGTGTCGATAAAAGATCTTACAGCTTCAAACCATAATCATCAATTTTGTTGTCGTTATTCTCCAATTATAAGCGAAATTAGTTTCATAATTTTTCTCTGCATTTCAAATGGTATACGGAACCTATCTAATAAAGGAAGTTGAATTATCCAAGCCGCTAAGAATCGTTAATTATGCAAACATAATGTTCCGCTGCTTGACTTTACAGGTCCATAATTATCCAGAATCAAAGTTTCAAAGAAGCAAATGAAAACATACTCATATTTAGGTGACTGTTGCCCAAAGATTATTAGGTCTCCTACTAGTACATGAAGGATCTTGCCCTCTCTTCATAGTTTTATATTTATTTCTCTCAACAAATTCTCCTTTCATACTTTATTATCTTTCTATCAGAAATTCAGCTTTGAATTACCGAATTTCTAAAACACAAAACACATAAACCACAGACAAAAGAAGCCAAACAATTCTTTAATGATCATCAAATCGACACAAATATTTTGTTCTTTCGGAATTACTGATTTTCCTTACAGCCTAACCAATGAAATTATCAAAACATGTATATTACTATATACTCATCTTTATCTAGAGTTTAGTACTAATTACAAAAGTATTTTGTAGCCAAAGTCAAACATACTTAACTGCCTTTTTTTGTTCATTTGTACCAACCTAAACTTAAGCCAAATAAAACATTCATTATATTTTCTGCAGGGAAGTTCTTCTAAATAATGTAAATGTAGATGATATATCCAAGTAAGAGCGATAGAATGAAAATATAAGATCACATGTACACTTTTTCCATACATTCAGTCGCAATGTACTAGAGCTGCGCGTAGATCTCCTCACCTAGTTACTCCAATATATTGAAATAGAGCAACTATTTCTGCATGGCAACATATATTAAATTTTCAAATGTAGTTGACGTTAAATTTTGGGAGGGGAAGAATTTTTTAAAGCGCATACATTTCTACAAATGACTATTAACTAATTCAAGAAATTTCATAGAATACAAATTAACAGTGAGTATAGCTTCGAGATTAAATATCCTGAATTGACTATCGCTGTTAAAAGTGGTTGTTTTATTAATCAAGTCACCTTGGCCAGATAATACTGTCAGTGATCTAAAAGTCACATCATTCAAGAATGATAAATTATTTAATATATTATGATTCGCTAGCGTATGTTATTTATGGAGTCAAAGAAACCACTCAGATATTTTTCTTTCATTAATTAGATACTAATGTTAATAACTTGAAAAGGAAAAAAAATCAAATTTACTCTTTAGAAAGGAACTTATGCAAACACACACTGGTGCTGAAGTGTACATCAAGATTTGGCAAAGAAGATAAATTAACTATCAGTGTCTGTGAAGGCAATTACAATTACGTAACACGCGGCCGAGAGAAGACTGGCTGTACAAGATCGATCAGTGTATCCCCACGAAGTTCATTAGGACGAAATGTAGGAATCTATTATGCTGAAATCATGAGATTCAACAAAAAGGTCATCAGAACGAAATGTAGAAAGCCATTATAGTGTACTTATGAGAGTGCACCAAAAAATAAAAAATAATTCTTAACTTCCAAAGTTTTAATGTAGTTTTTACAAGCATCCTGAGTTTTCCAGGATTTGTCTTGGTCCCCTACTTGTATGGCAAATTATGGTTTGTATGCTTCACACATTTTTATAGATAGTGTAAAACCAAACTTTTTTGGCTCATAATTTGATGAACTGCGCAGAGATAATGGATTCTACAAAATTTACTTTACATTTGTTTTTTTATCTATCGAGGGTTAAACTTGTGTAATAAAAAAATTCCGTTAAACATACTGGAAGTTTTACTTATCCAGCTCGTGTCTGAAAAACCTCTTTTTCATTGTGTGCAGATGTGTTGATATGGATTGAAAAGATTCAAGATCTCGGCTATTCTGCATGTCAGCAACAAGTCCAACATCACTAAGTGGCTGATATCAGCAGAAAGAAAGTCCTCACAGCAGTGGAGATTCTCACGGACGGGGAAGACCTCAAGGATTTACCACGTTTGGCTATGATACAGAACTTCGAAATTGTTTCAAAGCTCAAAATAACTGGGCTCGCGAAAAAGAAAAAGATCTCAATGCCTTCGACTTGGAGATAGCAAGATCTTGAGGTACATGTAAAGGCCTCACTTCACCGACTGTATGTGAGGAACTTCTTGAGAGCGTTGTTGTGGATTACTCAACAACCTAAAAAGTCATGTCAATCAAAGGAATTCTCATTTTTATTATGGGAAAAATTTCATGGTCTATCTACTCATCAAAATACAGTAAGACCGCTTATTATGTGTTGGCATGAACATCTTCGAGGTCTGCTAAGTGTCCACGACCAATCAGCCGGCATCCGTGATGATGTTTGGTGTCCTGGGCTTCAAAGCGAGAGATACTGACAGTGTTGTTCGTGGCCGGCTACAAGCTCATGCCGCTCCATTACATATACTTCTTGGTCATGAAGTTCCTGAACTGGGTAAGAAAGATCACGAAGAAGGCCGAGTATGTCTCTTAACAGGACATTTCCATGGCATGCAAGGCCAAGACCGTGGGAGAGTGGTGAGGATCGAATATTAACTTCTGGTTGAAGGAGGTTTTGCCGTCGCATTAGCTCCACCTCAAACAATTGAAAAGTGTGTAGGCGCATGTCGAAGAAATAGACATTAATGTCTGCCACAGAACTGTCTACGATTTAAAGCCCTCCTTTAAGAGGGTCTTGGCCAACATGAGGAAGAACTTCGCCTGCAACGTGCGCGTGGCCTTGAAAGCTCGCCTGGACTTTGGACTCGCTGCCGAAGTCGGCCACATTGATTAATATTACAATATAAACTCATACTTATACGTTAGAATAATACAAACGTTTATATTTGCATCAAAACTTTAATTTTGTTCTTTGTTGTCAGCGTTGTAACGAGTTTAACAGGACTTTTGCACTACCTTGTATAACAGAATGCATCTAGAGAATAATTGCAGCCACTTGAGGCCATTTCTCTTCTGATGGTTTTACTATGGTAGCTAGAGCTCAAATTAAAGAAGATTCGTGAATCGTTCTAGAAATATTTCTGAAGTAATATTCCCAACGGCACCAGAAGTTTCCATGTGTTTGTTCTGGCAAGTTCTGAAAAATTCTTGAAAGTTCTTAAAATTATACATAGTAAAATCTAGGAATTTTTCCTTAAATTTAGAATCTTATGGAAGGTTTCTATAAAACAAATATCATTCCACAAAGCTTTAGTCAAAATAAAATGTGACCGAACTTAATACCCTTTTATTTTTTCAAATGGGCAAATTTAGAAAATGAGTGCCCTATTTACAGAAGCAAAGTGTGGGAATTAAAGTAAACTTTCATCATTTACTTTATTGAAGAAAATCTAGAAAATAACACTTTTAACCCAGTGATAATAAAGAGCAGTTTTGTTAAAAATAGTTATCTATAACATCCTGGACTTATTCTTACGCGTTAAATTTCCCTTAAACTAAAAGTTAAAACTCCCAATTTTCTAATCATTTACGAATTGACATTTTGGCGGTAAAAATATTTAGAGGGTCTATGTATGATATTTCAGCCGATTAAAAAAGGAATTATAAATTAAATAATCCCTGCAAAGTAATTGAGATCTGATTCAAAATTTGACACTAAAATTTCTTGATTTGTAGAGAAATTAAGAAATATGATTTATTCTTTTAAATTATAACTTGCCTAGCATCAGAGGAATTCCCTTACATGATACTTTTCTGTCGAAGTTTAGATCCTCTTCTCAAAACGGGGCTCCCGATGAATATAGCAGCCATTTCATCTGTATAATACCCCCATTTTTCATAATGCATTAAAGGTTTGTGTTTTTATTAGTTGTTTTTTAAGTTTGCATCCTATTTCCACCTTTCCCGATTATAAAGAGTAAACAAGATAGCGGGAAATCTAAAAGAGGAGCAAAAAACTACCCCAGAGAGAACATCACTTTCTTTAGAGTCATTGGGTCGAGAGAAAGTGTCGTCACTCCACATTTCTGTTATAGCAGGAATATTCCCTTGCTACACCATTCACCCCCTTGTAGGGTAAAGGTTTGTTTAAAAGTGATCACTGAATGCAAGATTGCTTCCTACATTATGGGAAACAAGGACAAAAAAATATGAATCAGCTAATTGTGTATAAAGAGGCTGGAGGTTGTGTATGGATAATTGTTTGCAAAGACTAGTACATTTGTATGATTACCCGACATAAATTAATTCCGCTTTATCTCAAGATTTGAAAAAGTGTAAAAATCATAAGTTTTATCTGACTGACATTTAATCAAAGTCAAAAGAATTCCAAACCTGATGGCAAGGTAAAACTCTGCTATTATTTACGCTCTAACACTGCTAAAGGATGCTATGGTGCTTAATATGGTTTGAAGAGGATGGGAGAGGGCTTGGTTTTATATTGCCTTTGAAACTTGCAGAACTGACATTTTTGGAAACTGGTATATCATGAAATAATGAAGATTATCGCAACTAAAAAACGAAGCAGAAGCTTGGAAATTCGATCGAAGATTTCAATTCCCAACTAGAATTATTTAGCTTTAGACACCGAAATCATGCAATATATGGACGATTCCATAATTATACTCGAGCTTGGCGTTTGAGAAAGTCCACGCAGTGCAGCCTTGAGCTGGCGGAATGAAAAGTAGTCGCTAGGGGCCAGAACTGGACTGTAGGATGGATGGTTGAGCTCTTTGAATCCGCACTCGCGCAGGGCAGCTTGTGCAACTCTTGCCTTGTGGCCTTTGACCACGTTGAGTTGGATCATGGGGCGTGAGATTTCTATGGACCCAACGGGCAGAGAACTTGGTCATGGCCAAATTATCGTGGATAATGTTAATAACACTTCCATCTGATATTCCAAGTTCTCGCTCGATTTCTTCGACCTTCACCCGTCGATTTCCGAGGATGATCCTCTCCACACGGGCTACATTATCCTCGTTGGTTACATCGGATGGTCGTCTGGTACGTTAGGCATCTTCAAGGGTCTCACGACCATGGTGTAACTCCCTATTCAAGCGAACAATGGTTCAATAGGAAGGGGCGGTGTTGGTGTACACTGCAACCATGCGTTCATGGATCTCTTTCGCATTCTTGCCTTCCTTGGTCAAAAATTTGATCACTGCGCGGTGCTCAACCTTCTCCATTGTTGAAAATTTGTGACTGACGATCTGCGATCAGCTACTGCTTCTTAAATAGACGAGGTAGGAACGTGCGGCTGCAGGTCCTGATTTGTCATAAGTTGTCCTAACTTCCCCACAAACAGCCATTCCCCTTCCTCTGTTTTGCCCTACCGATTCGCAAAACTTATTGACTGTTCTTCGTAGTAGAAGCTGGTTTCAGTCAAGCAAATTGAATGCTTGACATGAGAAAGTACTAAACTAAAAGTTTAAGAACCAAGAGACGCGGAAATTCTTTTTACCTGATATAAAAACTATTTTCGAAACCAAACCGAGTGTATCCTTATCAATGAATGTGCTTATACTGGGTTATCCAGAAAAATGGTTCCCACAAAGAATACCTACTAACTCATAAAGTATAATTTATAAACCCTTTTATAAAACCATATTCATGATTTGAAAGAAGCTAGTCACAAGTTTGTTGTTTTTTCTTTAAATGATTCCTTTCAAATGTGTCTATTAGTTGCCAAGAATTTCAGCCTTCTCTCCTATAAGTTCTGCATCACTTTTGCAAGGGTACGTGGTCGTATGGCCTGTATCTCATTCGTAATGGTGGTTCTTAATTCTTGCCAGGACATTGGATTATTTCTGTTGGCTACTCTCTAAATATTCCCAGAGATAATAATACAATGAAAAAAGATTCGCAGACCTTTTGGGACATTCAACATCTACGAACCTTGAGATTAACTTGCTAGGGAACATTTGATATAAAACTGACATGATGTTCTTTGAGATTTCTAGATGAAGAACTCTTAATTTATTGGTAACGAACTCCTTTAACATTTTTTCAAGCCATCACCATTTACAGTAATCATGTTTCCTGCGGAATCCTCGGAAATGTGTGGCCCTATGAGGCATTAAGGCCACACGAAATAGTTACGCACTGAATATGCAAATGGGACTTTACTCATTGGATTTTCAGTTGCCTAATAACCATAATTTTGTTTGTTTATAGTTTAATTTAATTGAAATTGGGCTACGTCTGACATAATCAAAGTTGCTAGAAAATTGTTTGTGTCGTTTACTTGCAGTTGGATCTATTAACGTTTATGTGTGAAATGGCCATATTTTAGTTGTTGATCACTTTAAATTTTATATGGAAAGAGCAGTAAATTCTGCTTGAATATATGATGTATTGTTCCATTCCTACTCTTAAGAGTTGAAAAGCACGCCGGATGCTTAATTTGGGGGTATTCTAGTTAATGTCATGAGTTCCTTGAATGAACTCTTCTGTCATCAAGTGCACACTATTCTAGTTGGTTTTCTTTGTACACTGCTATCAGTTAAGGAAAATTTCTGACGCACCAACGGATTACTATCCTAAAATGTGATTGCCTCATCTGAATGTTTGTCAAGAAATATCTTTGAGCTGAAACTACAATTTTCCCTTGCTCATAATACTGCTCAGTTATGAAACGCAGGTGCTCCACAGTCTATGCAGTCATTTTGAATGATAAATTTAGACTAGCATTTTTATTTTGCTTTGTATCTTATCTTGTCCTGCATTCTTCTTAAAATCAGAACAATCATCTACAAACTTGTATTCATCTTCTTTCGAATGATGAATATCCTTCTATAAAAGAACCTTTACTTTAAGAGTTACAAGCATTTCTTTAGGGTCACATTTTTCTGAATCGCCTTGTATTTAAAGCTCCTATTTAAGTAAGAAAGAAACATAGTGATTTCATAAAAATCCAACGCAATAAGTCCTTAAAATATAAATTATATAGGTTATTAAGTCTCACCACATTAATAAATATTTTAATTTAAAAAAACTTTTCTTATTATTTAATGAGGGTTCTTTTGGCATTCGAAGCATTTTCCCGGAAGTTATTGGTAAAAATAGGTGGGAATCCGCGATCTACAAGATAGATGAGACAACCTTTGTATGAAAGTAATATTTAAAACTAGAATGGGTTATAACGCACTCTGCGCTCGTTTTAAGTTTTTTTTATTCTTAGTGGAGAACTACAGTTTAACTTAAAAGTCCTAACCAGGGGTCGCTTAAGTGTATGGTAGCCGTTGTGATGTTGGCTTGAATCAGGACTCCAACTAAGTACTGACAACTCTCTGTTAGCTTAACTTTGCTAAATCTGGAGCTATGTTTCTACTAGAGTAGGCCTTACAGTCGAATAATTTTTTCCGGATTCTCTCTACAAAACAATAATACTAAGATACCTCCATTTGTGATTTTTTTCAAAGACATGAGCCTTCATAAGGAGCCCATCGACAAAGTAACACGATGTGTGTAGTGATTTGGAGAGTGAATAGCAGGTTGCGATTCACTCTTCATTCTAGGAGCAAAATTAGAGAAGGCAGAATCGCCCATGCTAACCAAATGACTAAGTAGGTAGAAGGAATATAGGACTAGAACCACTATAAAGGAATTTAAGGGTAAGGAATAGGTTCAGAAAGGAAAGTGGATGTTTTTTTTGCTTTAAAAGTGATGAATTATGTATAAAGGAAGGGGGATTAAGATGAAAGATATGAAAGTAGTGCGCAGATGGTAAAAGCGAACATAGTTTTCGAGGAGTCAGGATAATCACAGACTTTTGTAAAAGGGTGACGCCATAGCATTTAAGGTCATTTTTGTAAAATGAAAAACAATGGAGTCCATGTGAGAACGGAAGGAAGCAATGTAGTTTAGGTAGTAAAGAATTGCACAAGAGGAAATTCGTCAGGAGGGAAAAACCGGATAGCAAAGTTTTTAACAATTGAAGAAGGTAGTTTCGGTTATAAAGGACAGAAATTAAAGTTATAATAGTCAAAGTTGGATTGGATGTGGGTAAGGATATAGAGGAGAAAGAGCAACAACTTGCGAACATTGTCCACAGAAGCTTTGAGAAATAAATGACTATTATATATATATATATATATATATATATATATATATATATATATATATATATATATATATATATAAATACCATGCAAACAAAAATTTTATTGTATTTTAGTTGTTTAGAAAGTAACCAATGATGTCTCTGAAAATAATGATTTGCTCTTTTCTTGGTTTGATTTTGAAACTATTTCATGATTTTTCGAGCTATAATAACATTAATGCTGATACAAGCAGGAACTCTCTGAAATCGTTCTAGTTTGGTTCTTGGTGGTAACTTGACTATTTTTAGCCATTGATTTTCTATCCTGCGCGATTTTATCATTTTTTGTGGATAAGTATCAATCTTTAATTAAGGAAAACATCCCAAAGAAAACATATGTTTTCAAGGTAGGTTGAAATGTGTACTAGGTATATATAACGACTAGTCTGAAGATAAGGAACTTGTTCAAATAGACGATGGATTTCAAAGTCTGCCGGAATGTGTTTCTTATTACTTCTTAGTGTGTTAATGTTTGTGTCAGTTTTATTAATATTATTGTTTTATTTAATGGGATTAACACATTGATAGTATGCGTGGGAGTATTTGTTTACTCATTGTTATGAGTTCTGAAGAAGGTAACATGATTTGTAAAGTGAGACGATTATTACGTTCTGTTACAGCCATATTTCAAATATTGTGATATAGAGATGTAAGTCACAAGCTGAAATAATGGGCAAAGGCCTGATGTCATCTACATAGATGAAGATTTTAATTATGGGATTTCGTGGAATTAGGCAATAAAGGAAAAGGTTAATCTCAATCACTAAGAAATAATAGTGCCCATTAAAAAAAGAAGAAGCTTAAGGTGTGATGTGAATCGATAGACTGAGAGGCCGGGAAGAATTGACTAAGGCTTTAGACCACTCATCCGTCCAGCAGCTAAATATAAATACCTACAACGAGTTTTAAGTCTTCCTACTCTCGCTCTCGTTGAATTCACTGCAAAATATAGTGGAGAGAATGGATCCCTTATGGATGCCATTGTTTATTTAATATGAATCTGAAAGCTTGCCGAGCGGCAGAGAGTGCGTTCTTCTTGCTGTGAGATAGGTTTATTTTTTTTTTTAATTTAAGTTGTGTGATGGAAGGCTTTGTTTATATTTGTGGTTGCCATCGCTTTACTTCCAGAAATTAATACTTGATTAAATATGTCTTAAATAAGATTGGAGGTTTCGAAGTGTGCAGTGCTTGCTGAGTCTTTTTGACTCGTTTAAAGGAAAACGGAAAGATCTACGTTTGGAATTCACAGTAGTTTAATTCAGATTTATTTCCTGATCAACACTAAAGGCGTTATCAAGAAAAACCGGCACGATATCTACTATTCCAGTGTTCACTCATCAATTTGACTTACGCCGCATTCTGAAAAAGTTTTAGTTCCAGTTGTTAATCGTTATTCTTCCTTATTCGATGAAAGTTGTAAATCTGATCACGAGATTCACGGCATAGTCTCAGATTCCCAAGATTCGTCATCTAATGCTGAACACTCATCAGCCCTTCGCCATTTTACTTAGCCAAAAATGAATGACTTGGCACGCAATTTACCACTTTCCCACAAAGCAGCGTAATTATTAGCCTTCAGGCTAAATAAAAAAAAACTAAATTCTTGGTAACTCTATCAAAGTCTTAACTTTCTGAACATGCGGCATTATTGATTGTGTTATTTTTTTCAAAATTTCAAGATAACATTTTAATGATGGTGCATCTCCAGCTGGTTAAGCGGTTTATTTGCGAGAAACTAATGAGGAAATAAAATTGTCTTTGATTTACTTAAATATCAAAAACACTTCTGGTTCATATTTGAAGATAAACTATGATCAACTCACTTCTAGGTCAACAAAAACATGCCAAACATTTTAAATAACCCGATTGTCAGTCAAGAGAAAATTATTTCCTACATGTGTTCAGCTTAAATTTGGATTGATAAAGGGGTTGTGAAGGCCTTAAATAAAGACGGGTAATACTTTCAGCACATACTTTCTGCCTTTCATGATTTGCTTTTGAGAAAACCAAAGGAAGCGTATTTGATGTATACTAAATTCGTGCCCTTGTACTTTATATGGCACTTGTCACAAAAATGAATTACAAGTATACGACAGCGTACCTGTCATTTATTAAGCTTATATAAAAATTACTTGTAATAAAAAGGCCAATAACTAGGAAGATTTGGTTGCTAGAAAGCTATTGGATTTTCTAGATTTTGGATGTAACTTGAGTTTCAAGTTTCATTATTTGAGTAGTCTCTTTCACCATTTCCACAAGAACATTGTATCTTTAAGTGATAATATGGAGAGCACTTTTATTAAAACATCATGACGGTGCAAAACCGCTAGCAAGGGTGATGGGACAAAATTTATAATTGTGAACTAAGGTTTGAGTATCAAGGGAAGATCACCCAGATTGTCCTCAAACTTCAGAGCTACAAGCGGAACTTCTTGCCACAATAAGAACACTTTGAGTTTTTTTATTTCATCGTTCTTTCTGAATCGCATCGGTGAACACTAATATTGGAAGGTAATTGATTCAAGTATCAGATTCAATTAGGAGTAATACATAATTTTATTTTCTATATTTGATGTTATTTAGTTTTATTTCAAATTCTCCTAAGCACATTGATGAATATACATTCTGTTGAGATAAAATACAGGTTTTTTTGTCTCACCCTCTGTTTCAAGCATAATTTTAACATAATATGACAACAAATTATTTATTTTAAACGTGATAAACATTATGCTAATGCTATCAAAATTTCGCCAAAAATGAAATGGCTGATTTACCAAAAAAAAGCTATATTTTATGGAGAAAATCAGGCTTAGGTTTTGTATTCAGCACAGCAAAATTAGGTAAGGAAGGTGGTATTAGGAGCCAGACTTAATACATTAGTTCCTACATTTACTTTTATTTTGGTCATAATGATTAAGTCAAACTTTCGGTGTTCACTTCAATTTTTCTCCGCGGCCCGCGGGTTACTAGGCCTGAATGATTCGATATAGAGATTTCCACGATCGTTTAATGAAGTAATAACGTTTCTTGCATGTCCCAAGATTCGGCTAAAGAGCGCTCTTTTAGGAGTGAGATTCCACCCACATTTAATTTAAGAATTCTCTTGTTTTACCGTGTTCTGAACCCTTTTCGTTTTTTCCACCGTCTCTTGAAATGTTTACAGATTTCAATTCTGCTCAAGTATAAGTCTACTTAATACAAATTTTTGGTTAACAATAATGTCAACAATATAGGAGTAGTTTACGCTATCGATTGTGAAGTTTACACTAAGCGTTACTTGGAGGAAACTGGAAAATCATTAAATGTTAATTTTTTCCAGTACAAGTATAGTATTAGAAGATGTGAATACAATAGTGCCTGTTCTGTGCATTGAACTAAACATGTTGATTTTATCAATTGGAATTCTGTTAAGTTCATTTACCACTCAGTGGACTAAATTTAAAGAAATATTTTTGAAGGCTCATTCATTAACTCCTCTCCTAATTTCAATATATGCCCGGGTCTCTGTAACCGATTTGCTCGCACATGAGCCACCCGTGGCGCACTTGCTTTCCTCCAAGAATCAATATGTACCACCTGTGGTACAAAAAGCGATTTTGTTTGGGGTTTTTTAATTCCATGCTTATCTCTTCTAAGAATTAATAAATATGGGATGAATGACTAAGAAAAATACCTGAAATAACTATTATACAAAAACTCATAGAAAATTATTTTGCCGATTCAGTTTTGAAAGGAAAACATATACAAATATCTAATAAAATTACGCCAAATAAAATAATTATTTCCAGTTTCAAATAGAAAATTACTAATTTCTCAGAGAAAATTCCTTAAATAAAAAGTGAAGAGGATATAGGCAGTCATGTTTGAAGTAACAAACAATGGCGCGAATGCTGCCTTTTTATACCATCGGTTTTTCTTAAGTTGAGTAGTTGCAGCAGATTGATCATTGATGTCTGCGCCCTGCCTCTCAGAATTATAGGCTAACACGCTTATCAACTCTAAGACTTTTCTTATTAGTGCTTACCAACGCAAGACCATGATTAGGGTCAGTTTCAATCATTAGAATTTTACGTTTATCTTTTGAATTCATCACTTTTATACCAGCTCGTGTTTACCTGCTATACGTCTCTTCTCTCTTCAGTTTCCTGGTAATTATCTCCTGAGGTCAATTCTTTTAATCTTGACGGAGTGTTCCACAGATATAATTTGATTTCTGAAGCAAACTTCTAGCTAACTTGATAGGGGTTTGGAATTTGTCTACATGGAGAATTCGGCCCTTTTCCTCTAAATAATCTAAATCACCTTGTAAAGGTTAAAGCCGTACTCCCGCAGGATAGTGCTTCCTTCCTCTGTAATGAACAAGGCTCTTGCCTATAACATTTTCCCCAGGAGTCTATTTTTCTTGGATAGTAATCTGCTTAAAGGGGCTATTTTGGCGAGCCTATCTGTATGATAAGCATTATAGTTGTCTGCCAAATGGGAAAACCTCAGAATTTCTTCAAAGGGATTTCTTGACATAGTTTCCAGGAATAGATTTTACCCCATACATTTCACAGCGAAATCAATAGCATTTGTAAGATGGCTACCTGCTGATTCATGCCCATCAAAATCACAATTCTAAGAAATTCTTCGAAACCTTTTGGTGTTACACATTACCAGTTTCTCAAGTTTGAATTTCATCTGATTAGTTCTGAAGACATTTGGTTATGAGGATTATCGAATCGTTTCTTTTACGATCAAATTTATAACTTCATCATCAACAAACAAATGCTAAACATAAATTTGATATAATTTATCACAATCGGTTGTGACTGCAAATCATAATGTATGAATTCTCTTGCGGTAAGATGAAATTTTGATGATGCATTTGCTTTTTGATTTTCCCAAACTAGTGATTGGGATGCTATAGATGCACCTGTATTTATAATATGAGTTTTAGATGGACCTGGTCTTGTAATAAAACTGTGGATGGACCTGGATTTGTAATATCAGAGTGTGAAATACTCCCTTGATCATCTTGATTCGGATCTTCCTGTTTTCATCTCTTTGTAGCAATAGAAAAATTCATCTTCATCAGCTGATGTCAATTCTGTTCCGCTTAAATCTTCTTTAGAGCTAGAAGATAGAGCGCCACTGTTGAATAAGTATTTCATCATATTTGGCCCTCCACCAAATTTAGGATAATAAGAATTGCTATAATAGTTAAGTATAATTTTTGCCTATAATAATAATGAGAGAATCACTGGCAAAATTTTGTATAAGTGTTATTTTAAAGTTTGAGAGTTTCATGCCACACAAAAACTTCTCGATAATGGCGGCCTTGCTTCCGGGCCCCCTAGAAAACAATTCTACACATGCTTAGCAAATTTTTAAAAAATATAAAAAATAGGAAAAAAATGCTTTACTGCTCAAATGCAATCTTGCCTATACATAATATAAATATAAAATATTATAAATCGTTAGATAATATAAATAAAAATTGTAGGTGGATCCAATATCAAATTGGGACAGGGGGATGGGAGCTAACCTTAATTCCCCCCTCTGAGTAGTCTGAGGTATTATACTGCATTTAATAATTATTTTTGGATTTCTTTATAATAGTCATGGTTCATATCATCGTTTCATTACATTATGGTAATAAAAATATAAATTTTATGTTGTTTCGGCAACCATGAATCTGACATTGGTTGAACATGCTGGTACTAGTTATTTCAAACATAAGCCACTGGTACGTCAGGTGGTACCAGCGTAAAAATCAATCTTCAAAGACCACATGAAGCTCCTTTAGCCATGAAACTTCTTGGTACAACACGGTACCTGTAGGTTTGGGGAAACAAGAATTGTATACTTATACCAAATGACGCATAGGTGTGACATGGATTTAATCATTTTAAAAGAAAGAGCATATGCTCACCATATGAGAGACCATCCTCGCAAGAATGCAACTAATTAACTGAACGCAGCGAGAATCGGCGGGCTTGGTATTTCATGGTATCCTTGAAAATTGCGCTTGGGAATGAATATGTTAAACTTAACATGCATTAAAGGCTCATTTTAAATGAAATTGTCCCTGTTAATTCTTAGCCCTTTGATTTATTTACGTTCATAGATTTATTTTGTTTATTCAATAATGTATTTATATTTTCATATGTATCTATTCATAGTTATGTTGAATTTTTACACATTTTACACAAACTCTCTCACATCTAATATTTCGGTAGAGATTTTATCTATATCTTTACACTTTTTGATTTTATATCTACATTTTTTCCCACCCACCTTGTTTAGCATCCTTTCGTTTTACGTAGGCGGAAGGTCGATTATTTACCTACTATATATACTATTCTTCTAAAATAATTCTTTATAATTCCTTGAGAATGAACAGAATAATATATAAAAAGTACTTGGATTGCGCTTTTCATCTTTCCTGCGGAATATATATATTCTACAGCCTTAGGCAAAATTATAAGGTAGGTATGAAATAGGAAAGAATATGTTTAAAACTCCTTCATTTCACAATTAAAATAATACAACTAAACATTTTTGCCTATATTCTATCAATAAATAATATTTTATGTGTCCTCCTTTTGCTTTTATAAATGCTTTCATGCATTTTTGCATGCCTGAGACTAAGTTGACACAGGTGGTTGGCTCAATTTTATACCACTCATGAATTTTGACTCTCAATTAACGTTTTGAGTAACATTTGTGCACTCTCACTCTTGTGCCCAAATGTGACCACTTTAAATGTTCAAAGGAGTTGAGGTCTAGAGATTGAGGAAGCCATTCCAGCAACATCACCCCTTTCTTTTAAAACAGCACTTTGAAACTATGGATATGTGGCATGAAGCACTATCTTTTTGAAAAATTACATCCTCTGGTATGTCATAATTAAAAGTTTTACATAAATAAAGTAGATGAACCTGGTCTAACAGCCTCGTGTAAGTGTGAGAATTCATTCACTCTTACAAGTAAAAAACGATCCTGGACCTAAAGATGACATAATGACCAAAGCTATTAACTGCCACCTCCAAATTTGACTGTTAGGAAAGCAAATTCCGGATCATAAGCTTCCACAACTCTTCGACGAGCATGAAAAGCTCCAGGGGTTTCAAAGATTTGCGGAGAAATACAAACTTTAATGATCATTATAATATCCAATAAAAAGGTGTACAAGCATAAAATATTGGTGGGGAAACTAATGTTGAGAACCTACCTCAAAGTTGCTTTGATCTGACCAAGATTAGTCCAATCTCCATGCCCTTTTGCCCAAGACAATGGCTTCTTCTTTTTCACTAAGAGAGCCACGCTTTCGATCTATCTTTTGGGCCCAGCTTCTAATAACCTTCATGTCACTGTGAGTCTTGAAATCTCTTTGTTTGTTGAAAACTTGACCATCATGGTTTTTTAAAGAATGGGTCTCACTATATCTTTTAATAGTTGTTTGGACACCGTTGCTTGAGCACTCAAATTTTGTTGCATTTTGGCTTGGGATAATCGTTTTCTGGACAATGCAATGATTGGTCTTCTTTGAGCTACAGGAATCTGTTTCTTCGGAGAGATATTGAACAAAAAATGACCACTTGTAAATTACCAATGAGGTAATCACTGAAATTATGAATAAAGGTTAATATCACACATTAAAGGGCAGAAGGTTGTCCCAACCACTAAAGCACACTATGCAAAAACCCATTAAAGCGGTTATAAGAGCAAACTTGAAAACTTCCAAAATCATAATTATAGATGGGATATATTCGACTGTTTATTAGTGTTTTCAATTATATTGTGAATGAGTCTCATTTGTATTAGCAGGCTGTATTTAGGAAGTTTATTATAGTATGTATTTTAACTTGTTTGTATCGACATTTCGGGTAGGAACTCACTTTCAAGGATATGACTATAGCAATATATACAAACATAAGAAGTGTTTGAAAAGCTATTCGATATTCCTAAATTAATTATATGGGAAATGTGAAGCAGCAAAGGTAGTGTCGAGGAATGGCCAGAGTATATATATCTATATACGTGGGTACTTTTGGGCTTAGGCCCAAATGAAAACACAGTCGGCCGCCTCCTTGCCTAGGTTTCCATTCTTTCACCAGCTCCATGCAGTGATCTCCGGATCCACTTGGGTACAGAAAGGCACGGGGTCGCTATTTGACCTCATTCTGCTACATCCTTCCCATCCAAAAAGATGGCACTTTCGGAGTCGGGGAAGAAAGGTCACATCTCCTTAGACGAATTAGTGGTCACAGGGGAAGGAGAGAAAAAAAAAACGGAATTCCTGACCTGTCGTCGAGCAGGTGTACAAGCTAATTCTACCCGACTGCTTGTACATATAAACGGAAAAGGAAAGGAATTATTGCCGACCATAAGAGCAATAAAGGAGACATAATTAAAAATAAAAATAAAAAAATATTTAGACAATAAGCTATACAAAGCAAAAGAAAAGGAGAAAAAGAACAAAAAAGAATGAATGGGAATTCAAATATACATTCTACATAAATTACAGAAGGATTATAGTGGTAAATATACACATCTTTTGTTGCCGGACCAGGTTTATAAATACTAATTTCATATATACAAGGGTGGTGTGCATCATAGACGTACACATCGTAAATAAATAAGGACATAACATAAATAATTGAATATAAGCTAATCTCTAGCTGGTGGTTATAATAATTACAAGGTGGGCAAATAGATATGTAACAATTACAATTAAAATTTAGCGCGTGCAGAGCTCGCTAATAAATTTCGCTTTTTCGAACAAGTAAAGGTCCTGGTCCATTACATGAATCGGTTCAGCATCGAAAACGATCACGGGATTTAATTTACGGAAATCTACATACATGCAGTAAGAGTTATCTGGTATTCGTACCAGAACTATTAGGGAACAATAATTCGTCGTGGACGGTTCAAGGATATGGGGATAAGATCTTGAACAAGCGGATTTTGGTATGATTTGGCTCTTCTGAAGCTTCTGAAGAGAGGCCGGTTTAGAACGGCCTTTCGCCTTGGTTTTCTGGCTGATGTCACAGGATTGGCAGTATTCCGAAATGTCAACAGCAGCACCAGGCTAATTAAAATACCGGAAAATCCTCTGACTAATTTTATCGTGTCAAGTGGCTAGAAAACACGCTATCGTGGGTCATGTTTAGGACCAGGGTGACCTACGAACGGGGAACACAGAGGGCGTCAGTTTCAGGGTTGATGCCATCCGAGAAAGCGCGATATAACAAGCCTTCTTTCACGATATAAGAGGCTTTCATCTTACCACGGACCAAATCCTGCTCGAGGATCCGAGATTTTTCCCACAAAGGAAGGAGAATTGGGCACTCCTTTTGTCTTTGAGCGAATTCTTGGCTCATAAGGCCGCTGAAATCTGAAGTTAAGGGAGTTTCAAGGGCAGTGGGCATCTGAGATTCCCTCTTTGCCTGAGCCCTCGTGATATCCGGCTGAGCCACATGGTCAGATGAGATTTGGGGGCACTGTCCTATCAAAACGGAACAGAATTTGATAGGGGCTGACACGATTTCAGCCCATCTGAAAAAATACAGACACTCCACGTAATAGTTTACAATGGGAAAGCGGTTTGCACGTCCCAGGTAGTTATGGACTAGCGCAAACTTTGTGTGGTCGTTAGCGGCCAGGGGGAGAAGTTCATTCGATACCACGATACAAGTAAACCCGGTATCGCGGACGAGCGTGGAGACTCGGCACCCGTTAACGCTTCCGTTTTCCAATTTAACACTTCCGGGAGAAACCTTGTCGAAAAGAAAATTTACATGGTGACGGAGGCACGGGAAGACGAGAATAGAGCTGGAATTCTGGTATCGATGGAGGGGAAGCATGAGCAGCATTCAACTGGTGGACTTGGTGAATGGGATTTTCACGGAGTTATGAATTTTGAGGGCAATTTGGGCGCGTGTGGCCCTCGACACCGCACGCTAAACATATGATGGGCCTACGTGGAAAAGTGGTCACCAGAGGATTAGTTATGAGGGCCTTCACGTGACGGAGTTTAAATGAAGGGATAAATCTGGGCCTAAAGGGGCCCGTAACCTTGGCCAATTTTGGAAAGTTCTTAGGGAGGAACCGCGTGTTATTAAATTTATTCTTGGGGGATGAAGGGGGAGTCTTTTTATTTTCCTTCAAGTATAAGTTGTGGCTCACGCATAGATATCTGCTTCTTCTATGCTTTCTTTGACGGAGTTGCGCCGACGATCCTTCAGAAAGGAACGAATCTCTGGTAATAGCGATGCCAGCAACTGATCCCGTAGAACAAAATCGACCAGAGACAGATAACCGTGAGGAACTTTCGATGTGTCTAACCAAAACTTAAAAGGGGTACGGGAAAGAAGATATCCAAAATGACAGTAGGTCATATTTGGTTGGATGCGGGTGTAGCGAAATTTGGTGCGATAGAAGTCAGGCGTCATATTTTACGCTCGAAAAGTTCGGATTTGAGGATAGAGTAATCCACCGGAACTTTAGAGGGGAGCGATATGACTAGGTCTCGGAGCGGAGAACTTAGTAGATGAAGAAGCTTAGCTACACCGTCCGTCTCTATTTCCCAATGATTAACTTCAAAAATATTCTTGAAGTGAGTGATAAAAGATCCCAAGTCCTCTCCTTCTTTGAAGGTGGGGACTTTAACGGAGGCTGATTGAGGGATTTCTACACGGGAATTTACTGAAAGGGTTTCAAGCCGATCACGATTCGATTCCAGGTCATATTGGCGAATTCTCTCACGTTCTTCGCTCTCTCTAATTTCTTTTTGTACAGCTAATTCTTGAGTTTCTTTTTGTTCAGCTAATTCTCGAGTTTCTTTTTGTTCAGCCAATTCTCTAAATACTTTTTGTTCATCTATCTCTCTTCTTCCTATACATAAGTGACTAGGTCTTTGGCACTTAAACCGAAGGATTCTTCTTGGAGTTTAAATCTCTCAAACGACGACATTTGGTTCCTAACACGGAGAGTACGTTGTTCGAAAGAAAGGGTTTTAATGTTTTGTCAGTCCGGAACGGAGGATACTTGGCTCACAAATTATTGACACAGGAGGAATATGCTTGTTTAAACACGGAAGTTTTGCTATCCAAATACTAATACTAATACAATATAGGATTAAACAAAATAGAAAAAAAAATCTTGGTGAGATGAGAAGGGATTAGACTCTCTTAATCCGTGGGGAATTAAAGTGACCGTGGGGAAATTCTGCCGCCTAACAAAATTTTTCTACTAAATGTTGTCGGTCCAAACACATACAAACAGCAAGCGAAAAATAAATATGGAATGGTTATTTCCTGTTTGGTTTTGTCTTTGCAATTTAAACGGTACTCAGCTTAGAAAATTGCAATAAAGTTAAAGGGTTGCCTTTAAAAATTATCTCCAAAGACCTTTTAAAGACTCTAACACACCTGATCACCAGATTTTATAATAGAGTAAGGTATATATAAGTATATGTCGAGGAATGGCTCCACTATATATTTATATATACGTGGGTACTTTTGGGCTTGAGCCCAAAGTTGGTTGAAGACCGATAGTGAAACGGGAAATTGTTAGAAATCCAGTGCGGATGGTTTATTATTAACTTTGCGGGGTTCTTTTAAACAAATATTTCAGAGTGCAAGTTGGCCAAAGATTAACAGGTAGATACTACGCGTTGGGGTGGCAAAAGAAAGACAATGACGAAAATATAACTTTACGAAACAACAAAAGGGTATATATATTTACATAAAATTTGGGTTTAAATGGAATGGTCGCCTAGAGGGGGTTAAAGATCTACACACTATCACGTAGGTTAATTAAGGGATAACAGAAGTCAAATACAGTTGGTGATTTAAAGGGGAATTTAAACTGGGGTGTTCACACAAATAAGGGAGCAATTGGATAAGCCAGGTTTAAGATCAATCTGCAGGTGGTAACGTTTTGAATACCTTATGTGCTCGTATCTGCAAAGGGGCCAGTTGGAGTAAGGTGAATGCGACTGATAAAGTTGGTTTACCTCTGGCTTGATACGAGGGAGCACTAGTCGTCTTTGGAGTTGGAAATCTTTGTCAGTCCTTGCCGATTGACTAGGGTAGATTTAACTGATGTCGAAGCTTGCCGATTCACTAATACTGAGTTCACGGATCAATTTAGCCTTTACTTGAATCCAAATCGCTGCTGGGGGGGGGGAGGGGAAGAGCGTCCTTTAGCTCGTTCGTCGGAGTAGGTGGAACTCTAACAGTGCTGATCTCTAAACTCAGTCGAAGCGTTATATAGGCGACTGGTGAGGATGCTCCAAACGCGCGCGCGATCTTGGGAAAAGGTCGGCGACTTCTTCGGGGGAATCTTGATAACAATCGTTGTAATGTCCAACGGATTTCAATCTTTGAGCAGAAAGCCTGTATGCTCGCTGAGAGGTGGCCGCGTGGGGGGAAGGGGGGAGGCGATAACATCGTTCCCTAGGCAAATACAGCTGGGGCGAGTGATAACAGCGTCGGCCGCCTCCTTGCCTAGGTTCCCATGCTTTTACTATCTCCATCCACGTGGGTAGAGAAGGGCACGTGGCCGCCATTTGAGCTCATTCTGCTACAGGTAGCAATATTCAAATTATTCAATTTGTGTGGCTTTTAACTATTAGGGAATGGGAAAAATATATTTTGCTTTTTCAAATAAAAAACAGAGATTAATCAGTTAGTTAGTCGACGCCAATCTTTCCTTTATCCAGGAGAATCCCCGATCGTAGAATTAAATCTACATAAAGGTCAGTATGACAATCGTAGGTCAGCCCGGAACGGTCATATTTGGATAGAGGTGAAAGGAAGTTTTATGTTTTGACACCAAACAGCGTTCAAGTGGAACCCTTGCCGCACCGAGGCAGAGGGACTTGTTCCGCGTTAGAGGTATTTGGATATAGTTACCCATTGGCAGGATCCTTGGAACACAGTGTGTGTGTTTTGCTGGGAAGAGGGGTGTTGTAATTGGCTATGTGAGTGTTGAGAAAGGGAAGATATACCCACCTGAATACAGGGGTGAGCACAGTTGGTAGCCATATCTCTACGTGCGCTGACGTTTGTGTCAGCTCATGTCGGGATTCGGGATCGAACCCAGCACCGCGGAGTTGAGAGCCTAACACCCATTCCACTCGGCTAGCATGAGCTCTGAGATTAATCAGTTTCGGGTGTCTTCGTTGTAAAAATGGGAGATAATGGAAATATTGGAACAATATTTGTTCTTTTGGGGGTGTGTGGTTTTGGCGTGTGTGATTCGTGGTTAATTATAGTTGTAGTAAAATTGGAAATGAGCTCGTGTCAGAGTTTAAAGTGGGGTTTATAAATCTAATATAAAGAGATTCAAGTGTACGTAGTTGGTTTTCCGTGTTTGCCGTATCTATAATTAAAAAAATATTTAAGTTGCGTTTATGGTGTGGATGTCTCTTTTTGTACTGTATTCGGATAGGGGAGAATTCAGGTCAGGAGTAGTGAGTGGGGCTCCTGTTCTGTTGCTGATGACTAAATCTGCGCAAATACGGATATGTAGTGTACGCTGTGTCGGTCCCAAATACGCATCGGAATTACATCTCGAGCAGGTGAATTCATATATGATTGAGGATCGAAGCAGCCTTGGTATTTTGTCTTTAATGTTGAAAAGGTGTCGTAATTTGCGTGTGTTTTGAAAAATTGGTTTAAAAAGGGGGTGCAGGAAAAGAATTTTTAAGAAAGGATGATAGTTTGGCCAAGAGAATCGAATTGAGGAGTCCTATATATGGGAGACTGTAAAGCTGCCACAATTCATTTTATGAAGACCCCTTTATTCTCTAAATTGTGGTCAAAAAGTAGAAATTTCTAAAATTAATTGCAGCAGCTTTACAGTTTCTGCCTAGCCTGAATTTACTCACGGTACATGCCTGATATATATGCACATAGTTTACATATATTTTCACCTCTTATTAAAGGAGAAGCGATTAATTGGAAAATTAGGACTAGACCACGATATATACGCACCTTCTGAGCGCCCTTTGATATAGCAAACAAATCTATTTAGAGTATAGTTAGCCATTTAATGCCGTTTTCTTTGGCTCTTTGAAGAAAATTTAATCAAAATTGTTAACTATTTCACCCCTTCCCTAGCAATATATTTTAATAGTCGAAGTTTTGGGATGGGTTGAATAATAATAAATTCATTATGTTTCCTTTCTTTTAGATTATATGTACAAATTGATCAAAACCAAGTGGTGAAGTTCTGAAAAAATTAAATATGATTGTCGAAAGCTTTGGAATTTTTTTTATAACAAAACGAAGGTTTTATAGGGTTTGAGTCAGTTATGGTATTCTCTTTCTTTAGTTTTGCAGGCTGGGTTTAAGTGATCATCAGCTTCCTTGCGGGATGAAGAAAAAATATATATTTATATCTGGATTCTTTATTTCTGTATATTATAGCCGGAATAAGCTTTTAAAATGGTGAACAAGGAATATAATTTTTCTTATTAAAATAACAATAAATTTTCAGATTCTGACTGATCTTTATTGGACATTGGACAAAATAAGAGATGAAATGTAGGTAGAATTAGAGAGAGAATAGTAAGAGAGTAAAGTGGTTAAAGGGTGAGTTTAAAGAATAGATGATGTGTAGGAGACAGAATAGAAAGGTCCCTGGTGAAAGGGCAGCTCTGTCAATGTGTTAGATTTGTGTGTTTTGGGGTTGTTTTTTCATTGTTTAATAAACTATAAATTTTAAATTTATAGTTTATTTAATTAAATTAATCGTAGTTAATTTAATTATTATTTTCGATCCTATTGCTCGATTGATCTTAGGCATTCAAGCCTTTATTTTTGGCAAGGTTTTATTCCCGCTATGAATTTTGCAAAGTTTTTGAAAAGTTTTTTATTATCATTTTTAAATGAATTTAAAAGTGAATTGATTTCTAGTTTGCGTTTTGAAAGTGGTTTTTAATTGAGTTTTAATATGCTAAAGGAACCTGCGCATTACTTTGCATGTTTTGTCAGTTCTGTTAGGTGTATTTCGGAATCGCGTCATTGTCTGTCTGTAACTTGTTACTCTTGAATGGTCTTATTTGTCGGTCTACTTCGATTTCTAAGTGTGTACGAAAGAATTCAGGGGTCAAGTGGGTGCCAATGGCTTGCCATATCCTCTTAGCTCTCTCGTGGAGCGCCACGTTGATTGGAGATAATCCAACCGAGTCGTGGAGCTCACTCTGTCGTTTGCGTCCTCTTCTTCGGGTGTTTAACTAGAAGGAAAACCATACCGACCTCTGGTAAGCCTCAATGATGTAAATGAAAAGGTATTTCGCAACAAAAAGGATGTTCTGAGACGTTGAAAAGATATGAAAAACGGAAAGGTCCAGGATTTGACCAAATAACTGCAGAAGTTCTGAAGATGGTTGAAGTTAAAATGAGGAAGACTGTTCACTATACCTTTCACAAGATATGGGAGGATGAGAGTACCTTTAGTGACTGGTCAGGGCTCCTTATCAATCCTGTGTTCAAAAAAGGAGACAAGTTAAACCCCGAGAAATACAGAGCCATTCCATTGAATTCTGTCTCGTGTAAAGTTTTCTCTCCACAAGATCATTCTAAAGACAAATGCCCAGATCGAAGAATTCTTAGGAGAAAGACAATATGGTTTCCTCTCCACAAGAGGTACCATTAATGCAATATTTATACCAGAACTGTTTTTGAGAAAGCCAGAGAACATCAGGTGCAAGTGCATTTTAATTTCATAGATTTTAAAGCAGCATCTGAACAGTTTGGAGAGAGGCTCTTTAGAAATTATTGGATGCTGTTGGTGTCAGCAGGAAGATAGTGCAAAAGTGCAGATAATTAAAAGTTTGTATGACAATACATAGTGTACAGTGATGGTAAGCGGCTCACTCACAGAGTGGTTCTTCGTCAAAGTTGGGGTGAGGCAGGGGTGTATCCTCTCACCTACACTTTTGAACATCTTTCTTGAGTTTGTAATTAACGAACTTAATAGCCTGGAGCACAATGTGAATTTTGAGGATAAAACGTCCCTATATATGAGGCATGCTGATAATACTACCTCGTTGGCAGCCACATTTGACAAATTAAACATGTCAACGGAACAACTACAAATGACATGCATAATTGGGGGCTCAAGATCAAAGGCAACAAGTGTAATGTATTGTGTCTAGCTGATGGAAATATCCGAATAGACGGTAATGTGATGAAGAAGGTAGATCTACTTGTTTTTCTAGCAAGTGTTATCCCGGAATTCTCATAAGATGTAAGAAGGAGAACAACCATGGCTGCTGTAGCATTTAGGAAGCTGAAAAAAAGTGCGTGGTCCAGAAGTGATATACCACGGAAGTTAAAGATAAGATTATATAAATGTTTGTAAGGATAACCTACCACGTGATTTATGACCCATTTGTAGCTTATATCCTAACTCCTGGGAAGTGTAGGTCGATAATTTACTAACCAGTTTACGCCGTAGCCACTGGAGCGCAGGTCAGCGAACTAAAAGCATGCTAAATTTCGTCACTTAGGCACTGATGGTGACGGGTATAATTAGGGACCCACTGACTCTAAGAAGTACAGCCCATCATAATTTCATACAATGAGGACTTGCTGATACCTACAGACCCCTGCCAGCATCTGCAGCTGCACCTATTGCAAGCTCCCGATTTACTCGTCTCTCTTGCTCTCACCGAGAACTCGGAATACGTCTGGGCTCGTTACGACTCTCTCCTTTTCCAGGATAACCACGAACCATGTGTTTCCTCACTACTTCCGTCACAGGTATTTGGAATATTTCTTTACATCTTACGCCCCATTCTTAGGTTCTTGTTGTCGAGACCTACAGTTATTTATAAAGGACGTAAGACGGAGGGGGCGGTATATTCCGTTCCTGTACCGATTGTCCGGAGTAGCAGTGCTTATTTTGTAATGACGTGTCCTCGTTAGTAGTTTAATCCTGTGACATATTTAATGCACTTGTTTGTGCGCTATAGTCATTTGATACGTTTGAATTTGATTTTATGCGTTTATGCTCCTTATTTATTAAACGTGTTTGTATCTAAAATGACCCTTTTGTGCATTGTATTTATTTAATACATTTGAATCATTCAAGGTATTATTATACCTTTGCAGAGATATCTAAGCACCTCCCTGTGGACCTATTTATATCTTTTTGGGGGGCCGAGACAACTTAGTTTGTCGTTTTGCCTTTACAATGTTTAATAGTTTTCATTGTCATCTATGCTTCGGAAACCTAGACTTTGCTCGCTGAAGAGGAGAGGAGGGTGAAATTAGGTGCCTTAAGAGTATCAGTGGGACCAACTGGAGACATAGAATGACAAATGTTAGTGTAAAAGAAGAGTTTAATATGGAAGACACCATTACTGATGTAATCAGAAAGAAGAGAATCAAGTGGTTTGGGCATGTTACGAGAAGCCTATACAGGCAGCTTTCAAGCTAAGAGACCGAGAGGTAGACCACACAAGAGATGGAAAGACCAGATTCCTGTGAATGTTTGGCTGCCTTTGAACGAGTGTGAACTGCTGGCTCGGAATAGAGTAGACTGGGAGAGAGAGACAGCAGGCAGACGCAGAACAAGGGGTCGTTACGACCTGCGCCCTTAAGTCAAGTCAAGTCATATATATATTTATATATATACGAAAACATATTCCATCAGGAAAAAGAAGACAGTATTTTCAAGTACTATCAAACTTTATTCAGCTCATTCTCAAAGAAAACTAAAATAACATATTATAACAGAAGTATATTTAAATAAAATAAATGTTATGTCACCGCTTCTTAAAAAATCGCGATTTATTTAGTTAGGGCCTGAATTTGAACGATCAATTGTGTCAATAATAAAAAATAAAAAGTGGCAATAATTCAATGGTCAATACTGATTTTGGTTTTGAAATGTTTTGACACTTTTTATGACTATGAAACTTACATAAGTTGTTCTCCATCGCGTACAATTTTATAGATTTGCTTAAAAATCCTTTGTTTATTTAAGTTATTCTCTAGACAAGTGTCAAAAACAAAGATTTAAGTGTTTAAAAATATGAATTTGTACATAAGCAGCTCATAACTAGACAATTTACTATATTCGACATCTTTTTCAATCTAATTCGATGTTATTTCAATCAAAGCTGTATATGCACTTTGCTTATACAGCTTTGATTGTGTTGTTTCTCGCATCTGTATTCAACATTAATCACCAAACATGTTGGGGAAAAGTGTCCTTGAGAGCGTAAATCCATCTTTCTAATGTCCTGGTAAAATCTTTCTCTTGGTTCATTGCTAATATCTTCGAGATTTGGTGGAAAAATATAAGCTGCGAGTAAAAGAAGTATAACTTTAAAAGCATCCTGGTTCGAAGAACTTGGTAATTTTGCAGCATTAAGTCCATGACGCCTTCGTAGTTGTTAACCAAGTGATGTCGCAAGTTGTTTCATATGGCATCAAAAATGCAAGTCAATCCTATTTGTCAGTCAGATTAATGGATTCTAAGAAATCTCCATCATTTATGAGTAAAAGAATTTTAGGAAAATTCAATACATCTGTTTTAGATATCCTTCATATACAATACCTTTGAATTTCACTCTCAGGTATTGAAAAGTCGGATTAAATTGGTTTCCTCTCTTAATAAAATCTTTACCAAGTTTGATATGTAGTAGTGGCAAGAAGAACTTTGCATCGAATAGCTTCTTGTGAATGGCGTTGAATCTACCAGGGTATGTTTAGGTTTTGGTTGCCATTCAAATGTTATCTAGTGATTTTGATTGGTTCTGTTTTTATGTAAGTAGACAAAACACATACAATATGCTTGGTTTGACCACTTTGAACACCTAGTTTTGGCTAATGACTTTTAGATCTGCGCATTTCCTTTCTGGTGCGCTTCAGAGTTGATAGCAACATGGAGATTTTTACCTGTTGTTGTAGTTTTCACTCATTCTTTAAGTATGTGCCATAAGCACTGACGGGATCTTTTTTTCATTATGTAGAAGAACAGATTTCAAATTATTCTTTGCGAAATCTAATAAAAGACTCCATTTTTTACCGGATCCAATTATTCATCCATCCATCATATTTATCCCTTGCACTATTTAGTAACGGGGAAAAATCAGTGGAAAGAAAAGTGGAGAATATAAATATCTTATATTCACTTAACACACATCCATAAACACACGGTAGCAGGAACACATTCATCACTGAGCAAAACCAAAACGAAAAGGAAGTAAGAAAAACAACGCAGGAATACGACTCCCGCTAAAGGATGGCGAACCAGAAGAAAAGAGACCACTTACGGACCATCTGAGTTCCAAAATGTAGCCCCTAGGAGTAGTCTGCGAAGTCCTATTCGTAAAAAATAAAGATACACTCTTAAAACTATTCGAAGATGGAAACAGCTATTTAGCTTTATGTTCGGAGCATAAGGATGTAGACGCTATAGTATCAGACAATGGACACAGGGTAATAAAAAACAGAGGACTATTAAAGACCACCCCCATACACAAATAACGTCCAGCCGGAGCATAATTTGCAGCTAGGTCGAAAGCTGAGTGGCAGTACACACGACCGACTAGACAAAAGAATAAAATCAAAAACAACAAAAATGGGAAAGGATCCGAGTTTATTAAATTCAATAATCACAACCATGTTTACAAGGTTACTTTTGAAAGTAACGAGATAGCCCCCTAAACCAAGAACGAAGGTACTAATGTCTTCAATATTGTGAGGGTATGTCCTCGAAGAACCAGTGTGAAAGAAAGTCCCCTCGGAATACCCCTTTTAGCCCCCTTCGCTCTAAACCATGTGTTCCTTGCAATGGGAAGTTTAGAATCTTTGAGAAGAAAGCAGTCCCCCGCTGAGTCACCAGACCCAGCTGTATTTACTTTCGGACGTTCCCACCTCCCACCACGATAACGCCTCATATCATGAGGCAAACTTCGCTGTCCGATCCGACTCGTTATTTTGAAGTAAGTTTAAATAGACTGGCAGCGAAAATCCTCTAGCGAAGGCCCTTCTCTGGGGCTATCTATCGGACCATCCACCTGGCTATTTAACCCTGATTCAGCCATTCTTCGAGAAGATTGAGAGTCTGCCAGTTCCTCCGTCCAGATCGTTTTGTCTGTTCCCCTGCAAATCCCGAAACCCTTGTTCGAGTCGTACCTCAGCGTGAAGATCTTAGCAGAAGCTATCTCTTCGTGACGCTTTTGCCCCAGTTCAGAGGAAAGCTATCGAGCCACCTTCTGCCCGGAGAACTGTGTGGCCCCTTTTAACTCTGACCCCTTCCAATACTCCAGTTCCTTCGTGTCTGAGACTCCTTGCCAAACCGCTGAACAGTCTCGTGTTTGAGATTCCATCTCTCTGGAGCAAAGAAAATCTCGTTCTTCAAAAAGTACTAAAAAACCACATAAAGGACTCCTCCTCGTTAGGAGTGTGCCGTTGGTCTTCCGCCCCTCAGATAACCACCCCGCTTCAAGGTAAATCAATCTTGCGTTGTAACCCCCTGATTACCCTCCGTCATTTGTCACCCGCATCCACTTTTCAATTGACTTCCCGCTCAATCGTAATTATTATCTCTTGTTCGAATTAACGTTAATTTTTCTGCTCCTGCTTAACTCTGTCATATTATAAATTTGTCACAATTAACCATCTTTATCGAGGAATTTGGTTTTCTTATTGTATATATATATATATATATATATATATATATATATATCAAAATTATATTTTGGGGTCTTGTTCTTTATATATCATTTGAACTGCAACTTGGCAAGCCATTAGCTAAATCCCGGTTAACGGTAAATCGCACTCTTTATAAAATCAAGGAGGAGGTCCCCCACTCCTTTACTTGTTCCAAAGCATATCGCAGGCGGCCTAAGGTCAGCTATCTGCCCATGCTTGTGTATGCGCCCTTGCACCGAGCGAGTCTTCACAGGCATATCTCGACAAATATGCTGATCCCACCCCCAAAAAGTAACCTACTATTATACGTATACAACTGTGGTTTGTATGTTACAAAATGGAAGAACCTACGTCAGTCACCCACCCCAATAAAAGAAATATCTTATATAGTGAGTACGTCATCCAAGGCTACAGCTACGAAGATTGGAGTCAAGCACACAGAAATGCCATTACTCAAAATAAAATGAAAAGAGGAAGAAACATGAAACAAGAGCTTATGCAAGCACAGTGAACATTATCGATGATAAATTAATAGAGATATTCGTATACTTACATGTTGATGAAAATATGGTAATTTTTACGAGCCTACTAGTATAAGAGCACGTAGAAAACATACGCAAGATTGACATATAATAATAGAAAGTTCTTAATTCTCTTCTTATAAAAAATGACCTGTCTGAGATAAAATTACCTAAAAACTCCAATCCTCCCAATTCTATGGAATGACACTGATATGGATGAGTTCAAAGCCATCAATGACCCTTAGATTACGAAAGAACAAGACTCAGCTGAGAATGTCTCGAAGGAGTTATTCTCCTTCGGGGCAGTTTCCTCTGTAGGTGAAATTTGGTCATATGTTGACCATATAGTTATACTGGCGTACTTCTCTATGGTATTCCCAGATAAACTTTCCTAAGTTTTCGTTTATTCCCTCTTACAGGATCTTATATTCTATGCCCCTATCTTGGTCAAAACTTGTTGGACTAACCAAGAAGGAGCGAAGGTTCACTCAAATGCATATATTTATTTTTCAACCTAATTGCCTTTGACATTGATGTACTTCTCAGTATCTTCTTCATTTGCGAAAATCCGACCATGAATAATATTGGATTGAATCCCTCCAAAACCTCCGTGACCTTATCACTGGTCTCCTCGTCATTAGCGATAGAGATATCTCGCAGCTGCATCTTCATTTGTGGGAAAAGGTGAAAGTCTAAGGGTGCTAGATCAGGAGAATAAAGGGGATGGGGCAAAAAATCGAAGCCACAGGACACCAATTTGTTCCTGGCCACCATGCTCTTGTTTGTAGGTGCATTGTCCTGCAAGAGAAGAACACCTCGGCTCACTTTCCCTTGATGTTTCTGAAAGAGAGCATCGGGAAACGTTAGCAGTAGATCTCCATAGAAGATCAGTTAATGGTGTGGCCATGATCCAACAAGTCCATGTGGAGGATGCCTTCAGGGTCCGAAAACTCTGTCACCATGATCTTCCGGGATGACTACATGACTTTAAATTTTTGTGGCGTTTGGAGAGGTGGGATCTTATCATTGCTTAGATTCGGTTTTATTTTCATAATCAAAGTGAGGAACCTATTTTGCTCCTAGGTTATAATTCGGACCATGAGTTATTCCAGATCCGCTCTCAGGAGGGTTGAAAACTCAGTTGAATTCATTATCACTTTCTTCTTCTGCTCAGGTGTCAGCATTGTTGGAACTCATCGGACTGACACATTGGAAAGGTTGAGGTGATCGTACAACATGGTAACAATGGATCCATTACTTATCTCCAGTTGAAAAGCAACGTATGAAACTGTGATTCAGCAATTATCCATAACCATGCCATCCACCATGGCCACAGTTTTTCTTATGACTACACTTGACGGACAACTACTTCAAAGGTCATCTTCACATTACTCTTAACCCTGCCCAAAGTTTGCAGTGGAATAAAATAGGGTGCTCTTACCGTGCGTTGTCTTCAACTCCTCATGAATCAATTCTAGTGCTTTCCCCTGAACCACGGAAAACTTTATCGCAACTCGCTGTTCATCTTCACTCATTTTGACGCAGGGCGCCATCCTCACTCTGAAAAAGTCACCGTTGAGCTAAAAAAAAAGCGCTGGGTGGATGCCAGCCCGTGGGTTATCTCTTGCTACATGTATGAACGGGATCCATCTGTGGCGGGCTCTTCTCTTTCCTCCTTGTATGATAGGCCGAAAGATCATTGAACACCCTGGTAAATCCACGTAACCCCCTGTTCTTTTGGCTAAGTTGTTTTCATTGATTATAGTTAAATGGCTACCAGTGATACTGATTTTCTTCAAGCTATAATACTGATTATGAAATAGACAGTTATTATCCATGTTTTGCACGAGGCTTCAATTAAAGTAATTTTCTCGTAAAGCTTCCTACAAAACTTTAGAATTAGAATTGTCCAGTAGCTTTCTTTGTTTGCAGGAGGCTTAGCAAATTTTGCCATAAATAATATTTTAGTAATTTTATATGGTTAGTAACTACGATTTATGCAGAAATGCTGCTTAGGGCTTCTATATACGAGGGGCGGTAAATAAGTTTTGCAATTCGGATGTAAGGAAACAAGATATGAGGAAAGGTGTTTTATTATTTTTCAAAATAACTACCCTCGACTTCAATGCACTCGATCCACTTGTCCCTGAGGCTACGAATTCCCAACAACCAGAAATATCCCGACTGCTGTTCAATTCAATCCTGCACGGCGAGGTGGACATCTTCATCGTCCCTAAACTGGCGTCCACGCAGTGCAGCCTTGAACTGGCGAAATAAAAAGTAGTCGTTGGGGGCCAGATCTGGACTGTAGGGGAAATGGTTGAGCTCCTAAATCCGCACTCGCGAAAGGCAGCTTGTCTTGGAGGAGCAGAACACCGCGTGTCAACTTGCTGCGCCGCTTCTGACGGATGCACTTCTTCAACGAATCCAGTTCCTCGGCGTAATATTGTCCTGTGATGGTTCTTCCACGAGGCGCATAGTCCACCTTTTAAGACTCCCTCAGAATCCCAGAAAATGGTGGCCATGATATTCCTGGCTGAGCGTTGGCTCCGGAACTTGATGGTGATCAAAGGCCCCTGTGATTCCAGGCCATGCTTTCGACCTTGGTCTCGGATCTAAGTGATGGTCCCACGTTTTATCAACTGTCACTATGCGTGACTCGAATCCAGCCGGGTCTTGGTTGTACAGGAGCAGCAGCTCCTCCGAACTTTGACGACGTTGAAGTCGATCATGGGGCGTGATGTTTCGTGAAGTTTCTAGGGACCCAACGGGCAGAGAACTCGGTCCTGGCCAAATTGTCGTGGATGATGTTCATAACCCTTCCATGTGATATTCCAAGTTCTCGCTCGATTTCTTCGACCTTTACCCGTTGATTTTCGAGGACCAGCCTCTCCACACGGGCCCCATTGTCCTCCATGTTCACGTCTGACGGGCGTCCTGGACGCGGGTTATCTCAAAGGGACTCACGACCATGGCGGAACTTCCTATTTCAGCGAGCAATGGTTGCATAGGAAGGTAAAGTGTCAGTGTACATTGCAACCATGCGTTCATGGATCTCTTTTGCATTCTTGCCTTCCTTGGTAAAAACCTTGATTATTGCGCGGTTCTCAACCTTCTCTATTTAAGAAGCTACTGCTTCTTAAATAGACGAGGCAGGAGCTTTCGACTACGGGCCCTGACTTTTTATAACTTGTCCTAATACACCCACAAACAGCCATCCCCCTTCCTCTGTTTTGCCCTACCGATTTGCAAAACTTATTGACCGCCCCTCGTACAAGCTACTTAGAGGAAAATATAAGAGATTTTTATGAAGTATATATGAGCTCTATGGTATGAGCTATTTTAAGAGATAATTGGGATACTAGATGAGAACAAATGGCAATTTGCGTTATTAGCGGGTAAGTAAACCGCCTCCTTGTCCTGTGAATATTGAATTTTTGGAGAATAACAGAACTGCAAACCTCCTAATATCCATTAGATGCAAGTATAGAAGTCAAAAATTTCGAAAGTTCATTTATAGAGTTAAATAAATCGCAAAATTACCAACCATTTAAGAGGGATCATTTGAGATGCTAGCATTTTTTATTCTTTTACGCCAAGTAGCGTGATAAATACCTCGCCTCGTGAAAGAATGACTCTGATCGGATAAGCACGAAATCGCTAGAATGCCTAAAAGCACTATCAGCCAGTTAAAGTCCGGGGAAATATACTACATAGTAGTAGCGTTTTATCACCAACCAGTGATCATTCAGTACTTCTTGCTTCTGCGTTAGGATCACGTGGATAAGCGATCATCATAGATGAGAATACGATTGCACGTTACGTCATTTGTATAAGATTGCTCTCATAGAGGGCAGTAATAATCCATTAATGCCGAAACTTTACTTTTTAAGTTACTTATATTCTATTTTGAAAACTTCATTTTACTGTAATAAATAAACCATATAGTCCTTTAGAATTATTTTTTTTATTTACATTGACAAGATCGAGTTCGGATGGGGTAAGTCGCAATGAATTGATCAGTTAGATCAACCCCACCCATATGCTTAATATAAGCTTCAATGGGAATAGGTATAGGAACTAGAATCTCTTTTTTATCAACTCGCGACAATCGGAAGCACTTTGATTTAGGATCTACACCAAATTTATTTGAAGCAACTGTCACCCCCTTATTGTCTTTTCACTTCGTTAAAGTTTGATCATTATTACACATCGACTCAACATAAACTCTTTCCATTTTTCTATCGCATTTTTGAAGTTGTAATGGTGCATTTCCCAATTGTCCTTCTCTTATAGTACCAGTTCAAGCAATGCCACTGTTTGAAAGTTTATTCAAAAGAGGAATGGAGGCGAAAAAGTAATAAAAATATAAACACTGTCTAGCCATTATCTTTACGCTTTTAACTAAACCCAACACAACATCTCCACCTTGACCTAATTCAGTTACAGGAAGTTTTGTTGAGCTACCACAATAAGGTCCAGCATGAAACATGTATCCATCCGAACAAGATAGAACCTTCAGTTTATATCCTAACTGTATTGGCTTTCTTCTGATAAACTGTTTCGTGCTGTGATTCCCATAATATGGCACAATTGTTTCATCAACACAAACATCTTTAGGCAGATTAGCAATTTTAGGTGATTTATTTAAATTTTCCAAAATTCGGCCTAACTTTATAAAGGCGGTCATCTTTTATATGCTAGTTATCATCATAAGGAAGAACGCACATTGTAATTTCGATGTGTTTCGTTGCATGTTTTCACTAACTAAAATGTTATACATATCAGGATCTGTATTCCAATACAACGGTCTATAAGGAAGTTGAGTATAATCAGAGAGTATTAAAATAGCAATGAATGACAATATGTTGTCTCGATTTACGTCAGATGAATCTAAATTTTTATTAGGTTGAATTTAACCTGCTTTGTTTAATAATGATATAAATGTATTCATCAATGAAGTACATATAAGCGAAAAACATCGTATGGAGATTCTAAGTATTCCTTCCAGTAATCCGTTGGTGTCGGTCCAATAAATTTCTCAAATTCAGGAACATTTGATCCTAATCTGGAAGAACAAACAAGACAAACAACATTGATGATGGTCATGATCATGACGCTAGTACTACTTCTACTACTACTAGAACTAATAATAATAATATTAATAATAATTATAATGTGATTAAGTTTCAAATTAAAGCTTATAAAAAATAAAGGAAAAAATATAAGAAAATAACATCAAAATTAACAATTAATTTCTGATTGTAGGCAGTTATGACTAATCAAGCAAGAAAAAAATTTATAAACGATGTGTGAATTTTGTATTTTTTTCATGAATAAATCTAGAGAAGGGCAATTATCAGTATAGCATGATAATTTATTTCCAATATGGACTAATTGGTACGTGAGCACACGTACACAAACACGCACACGTACGAATATATAAATATTAGAGACAGAAGAAAAGCCAGAGAGAGGGAGAAATTCATGTGTTTCTACTGTCAAAGAGTTTATCAATATATATATATATATATATATATATATATATATGTATATATATATATATATATATATATATATATATATATATTTATATATATATATATATATATATGCGTATGTAAAATTATGAAATTATGAAATTATTTAACCTTTTTGTATATCTTGTCCACTGCCATTCCTGTCGTGGACGTTTCTTAGGCCTTTTACTGCTGTTGGAAAGATCCTCTTTTGCATTTTCTTAAGTATCAAGCATCAATTCGATATTTTCAGTAGGCCTCTCACGATGAGAGATTAAAAGTTCTGCTACCGATCTACAAATTCTTTGAGTCAGATTTTTTATGCTCCCTTCTGTTTCATCGTCACTTTTATCGGAGTCAATATCTGAATCTGATAAAGCCTTCAATCAGGGTGCAGATTAAATAAATACAATATACATCTAATTTTTGTGGGCACAATACTGCCAAACATAGCGTTTTACATAATTATAGGTTTGTACGACAACATGAAATAAAATTTCATGGAAAGTAAATAAATTTGTCTGACATATAACGAAAAAACAATAGTGGCAATTCTAGTTGCCAAGCGGCATTAATGGGTTAATCCATCTGCCCGATTCGGGAACAGAGAAGGGAGTGGGTATTTGTGTCGTAAAGATTTGGAAGCGAACGACGGCAGTGATTCGATTGACTATTTATATGCGTTTGGAAGTATGAATTTAATCACCCAAGGGTAAGTATTTAGCGTATCCGCTAACGAGTACAGAGCTCATGCTGGGCGAATATTTGACTGCGTAGCATTGCCTTACTACCTTCTGAAGAGCGATTTTAAATACTCGTGCTTAATTTATGGACTTTTGAGCCTCGCCAACTGAGAACGCGACTGTCCTGGGACTCATCAGGATCCCAGTTGATCTGCAAAGATTTAAGATATCTTTTCGCTGCGAGGGACGAAATAAAATGAGGGATTAAGCACCTCATTGCTCCCGTCCACCGCCCTGCGTGGGAACCTGCTCGGATGACTGCCCTTCATTAATTTCGTTTTAACTCAGTCGGCCACTTGGACTGGCATAATTAAGAGCTTGCGTGGAAACTGGTTTGAGGACGAGCCCAGAGCAGAAGGACAAGTCAGAAATTTTCTCGAAACTGGGGCAAAACTGAGAGTCCCGGGCGAAGGAGAGATCCTCATCGCCCGGGGTACCTGGCCAGAATCATAGAGGGAAGTACACCCGTCTCTATATAGTTGGATGCAGTTTTGGCGTACTTACCCGTGAGGGGGTGGCAAAAATTAGCGGTCGTTGATTCGGCCGCTTTGCATTAAGTCCACCAAGCTCAACCCTCCGAGTTCCCCATTCGAGACTCACCCCCATCCATCATTACCCATCATCCTGGCACCATCCGAGCGGGGGACCAACAGGAAATTGGCCGGGAGCGTATTTCTTATTTGACGCTCCAAACACACTCTCGGCTCTGCCTCCCTTACCACTTCTGACATCACTTTTCTCACCCAAAACCTAATAATTACACATTTCTTACAGAGAGGAACAAAAATAAAAGAAAAAGGAGAGAAGACGCCCGCGACGATGGAGGCCCTCCCTAAGAGGGTCCCCTTAAGGACCATACCAGGAAAAAAGGCACGGGAGAAGAAGACGGTGTGCCAATCCCTATTCGCAAACCTAAGGATCGCACTCATAAAGCTGATTGAGATCCCAAATGGATTCATCACGATATGCGGAAAAAATAAGGATGTAGTTGAAGTCCAAAAGACTCTCAACATGGAAGCTAAAACTCCACTAGCAATCTGGGCCAACCACAGCATCATCTGCCGAAAGGTAGAAAGATGGGTAGGGGAAAATTCCCCCGCCGAGATCAAGACCGAAATCGAGACTAATCACACATGGGCTAAGGTCAAATATGCGATCAAATTCCGTTACCATACCCATGTCTTCAAGGTAAAGTTTCAACCACCAAAATGGCCAACAAGGCGGCAAAGAAGGGACTCCTCATTATTAACATGAGGATCTTAGGATGCAATATTGAACACAAAAACTATCATAGCATCCAGATGTGCTTTGTATGTTACAAGCTCGAAGCACACACCACCGCCAACTCCCCACAAAAAGGAAAGACATGGTGGAGTGAATGCGCCATTGAGGGTCATAGATATGACTCGTGTAAGAGCACAGAAAAAAGGGCTTGAATTGCAAGGGGCCCAATCAAACGATGGCCCTTAACTGCCCCCAAAGAAAGGAAATCATTAAGAAAATGAAAGGAGAGAAAGAATAAATCGAAGACCTACGCGAGCACAGTGAAGAGAAGTGAACGGATGTATTCAACAATGACAACCCCTTCACAGATTGTCTTCACAAATGACCTAAGTGCCAAGATATTAATTTGTATTACACATGCAAACGTGGCAAGTGCGGTAAAACCTGGATGCTATAACCAGGTTCTAAACGCACTTCTTAAAGCGAACAACCTACCCTCTATCGTCGTGGCACTTACCCTGGATGCTCCAAGGCATTCAAGGATAGCGTTAGAAAAAACAATAACAACCAAGAGAAAGCCATTGCACTAAACGAAGTAATTGAATCTCCCTCATCGGAGGAATCCGAGGAGGAAGACGATGAAGAAGACGAGGATAAAGAAGAAGAAGAAGAGGAAAACACATATTAGGTTAGTGAAGAGGGCCCATGCACTCGCACTAGAGCAACGAAGAGCAAGTCAATAACTCATAGTCCTCCCCTGAAGAGTAAAAAGCCTGCCCCACAGGAGAAAAAGAAAAAGAAGAGCAAGAAGAAACACAGATAAATACATATCTCACACTGGAACGGAACGCACTAAGAATTCTAGAAGTCAATACCAATGGCTGGACAGCGAAACGAACTCTTTACGGAAATTTGTTTAGAGAAATTGATGCAGATGTCATCCTGATTTCTGAGAATGGAATTCACACTCGTAGCTCCGAAATGAAGATCTGGAACGACGACGTGTTAATTTCAAATCACTCATAAGAGCGGTACGACGGTGCCACCATCACCATCAAAGAAGAGATCAAGTACAAGTCAGTAAGAAACGTGGAAGAATCCTATCTTACAATAGAAGTCGAAGTCGATATAGGTAAGCTAGTCATCGCCACAGGGTACCAGTCGCCAAGACGAGGATATTCACCAAATCATTCTCTCTCCGGCCTATTTGGCAGATGTCGGGAATCCGGGTACAGGTCCTTCAATGGACCGAAATATGGTCCAGAGGATAGGCCCGGACTTCCCTACCTATATTTGAGGAAGAAGTGCCACAAAACCAGACATTTGTCTAGCTAATCGTCGGCTACCATTCACTTACTATATGGAACCAGTCCAGGTACCATGTAGTGATCATATAGAAATCCTATTTATCATCAACAGGAACCCTATAGAATTTTCAGCACCAGTCAGAAAAGAAGAAAGAAGAGCAGACTGGGCACGGTACGCGGGTCTTCTCGAGGCCTACCGTCCACCAAATCTGGACGAGGCAATTCTCGAGGAGAAAGACGAGGCACTCGACGACCTTAACGACTACCTTATAAGCGACCCAGTATGAAACCATCTCAACATACAGATGGACTGGGTATATGAAAGAACTATATAGAGAATTAAGAGTAATTTACGAAATAAATATAAGAAATGCATCAGTTGGTTCATTACAACGAAGTAAAGAAATCGAAGAAGAGCTCAACCAGTTGATCCTCGATCAACAACAGAGACGATGGGACGATGAGATTAAGAGCCTCGATCGAGATATATCCCCCAAAGACTTTTGAAACAAAGTCAGAAGTCTCAGAGGATCCTCTGGAAAAAGAAGAAAATGGAAATCCTAAAATAAGATGGATCCATTGAAACAGAAGACAGAAACATCGGAGTAATATTCCGGCGTTATTGTTAAAAAGATTCTCAATATACCCGAAGAAGAGAACGAAGATTTTGATATAGAGTTTGAAATTAACATCGTAGACGTGCTTAATACGGAAATACACAGAACGCATACTCATCACCAGGTGGACAGACTGCGTGATAGACTGGCGCACTCCGCTCATTTCGCCCAAAAGCCCCAGGCTAATCGGGGCTTACGAAGTTAAACTTCGAAAAGGCACCCGGAAACGTCATCGAAGGAATGAGACGAATATTCAACGCAAGTCTAAATACGGGGTACTTTTCAGATGCTTACAAGACGGCAGAGATAAACTTCTTGCCCAAGCATGGAAAGGACTCAACGTTGAGAGAGAGCTACCGCCCAATTTCACTTCTGAAATTTGTCAGGAAACTCTTTGAGGAGATCCTCAACAAGAGACTGGTGTCTCACCTAGAAGAGAACTCCCTCTACAACCCTTGCCAATACGGGTTTAGAAAGAAGCGAAGTACGAAAACGGCAATCAATGTCATTACGAAAAAGCTTGCCCAAGCCAAACGGGACAGGAGTTACGTGGATATTGTTTGTCTGGATGTATCAAAAGCGTTGGTTAAGGTGTGGCAGCGGGGTATGCAGTATAAGATCTTACAGCTGGGTCTAAGTGAAAACTTGGAAAGAACTCTCTGTGACTACGTCATGGAGAGAGCGGCGTATGTCAGTCTAGAGTGCACGGACGGACCAAAGTTTCCGCTCAGTTCGGGTCTTCCGAAGAAGGGGTGTCTGTCCCCCATCCTTTACTCGATATACACTGCGGATAACCTAGCCCCTGTGTACTCCTCTTTCCTCAATATTTAATACGCCGATGATTTCAGCCAGATAATCATATCTCCATGGATGAATGCACCGTGGCAAGCTCGCATGACAGTGATATAAATTAAAAATCTAAACACCTACGAGGCTCATTAAAAAATTAGAACGAACTAAGAGAAATTCAAGGTGGTCCCCATTAGACGCACCAGAAGAGCAGACGTGAGAGTGGGGGCTACTCGTTATCCCTACACCAACGAATGGAATGTGTTCTGTATGAAAATCGCCTCTACCGGGTACAAGAAGCACATCGAAGAAAGAATTTCTCGAGCCTCGTCCGCTGTCAGAACTCTATATACGTTCCTAAATTTACGTGAAAGCAACAAAAAGAAGATCTACAATGCCCTTGTTAGATCTATGTTGCTTTAAATCCGCCTCTACCCTTTCTTGTGTCTCAAAAACACAAAAGAGGTGACTTCAAGTAGTGCAAAATAAATGCATGTACCTATTCACAGGTACACGAAGGCAAGAAAGAAGACGCCAAGAAGACCTGCACAGAGAGGCGGGGATAATTCTTATTAACAAAGTCATCGAAAAACGTACCCAAAAGATGCAGGATCTGGTTAATCGAGAACTGAGTGAAGAAATTACTCAGATGATTAACCAGAACAGAAGAGCAGAATGTCGCGCCAGTTTTCGAAGCTTCGCTAACCGAGTGGCTAGCGGAGATGAAGTGCCGTTCTACGCATGATGAGATGTATGTATAATCTAATTTAAGGAAACAACCGAATCCATAATAAAACTCACAATTATGACTAAAACTCACCGAAGAAGACAAAGGTAAAACCAAGAAAGAAGAAATCTACCGAATACGACGAGAAATCAACCGACTAAGAAAAAACAAAAAAAACTAAAACACACACACATACAAAGAATACAAAACATTAAGCACACACTTAAAAGTTTGAAAAGACATAAACGAACAAGCAATGCATAATCACACAACAAAGTTAAACTAAAGTTAGCAAGACAAATGGCTTGAACGCCATAAAAATCAAAATCAACGAAAACAACATAGAATACACGCTACAAAGAAATAATGAAAATGATAGGCCTGATCACCAGGATCTAGCATTTCTTTGCACCCTACCACGCTCCTTTCTCTTTTCACCACTTGTCTATTTTCTATATCTATTCACAAAACCTATCGTACTTCCCTACACGCACCTACACCCTAACTTAATTAAATTGAATTGAATTGGAGAGCTCATAACGTGGCTGAAAGTTTTATGTCCTCTGTGGCAGTACTTGTTCATTGAGATAAGACGTACAAAGCCATATTCACTAGACTAGCGATAACTCGTTAATTCAAAACTCAGGTAAATGGGTCATGCACATAAGATACAATGACACTTTAATATTCGGTAGAAAATAAAAGATTTTGTTGAAAACTGGACGTGATAAATGTGTCCTGGATGGAGTGGTTGTTGGAAACCACATTGTTGGTAAAGGGGTGAAGTAGTTGCTAGATCATTTTGTCTAGTGGGTGAGGGTGTATAGGGAGCCTCAGAGTTAACTTTGCATATAGCTCCTCTACTCAATTGAAATACCTATGAATATCACACAACAATTTTAGAATGTAATTTCAACTGATCCTAAAATTTGAAGCAGTCTATAGACTACAACGCATTAAATTTATAAATAATCTTAATTGAAGCATACATATTGATAAACTTGTGGATATAGAGGTGTGTAATAAAAATGAGCGAAGAAAAAGTGAGAACGAATGTAGCGAAGGCAAGTTGCAGACAGTTTCCTACCTCGCAGGACCACTGTCGGCAAGCTGTGGATCCTCTCCGCGATCCTGAGTCTAAAAAAGTATCATTCAAGCGAAGCTTTTAAACAGCTCGCTTGGACTTCTCGGTACACCGTGATGCCAAAGTACAGTTCATAATGATCACACGCATTTCAATTAAGCTGTTCAAAAACGTTTTGAATATTTTGCAAACCTAAAATACTCATCTATAATAGGTGTAAATGACTATTCTCTTATCTGCTGTCATAATACACATCCAATTTGAATGTCTTTTGCGAGAAGATTTTTCCTCTTGTTAATCAATGCGATATTTTTATAAATAAAGTTGAATTAGTCTAAGATAAAGTAACTGCTATTGTGTTGCAACAAAGTATAGTAGGAATTAACATTGAATTAATTATACGTGCATGAAAACTGATAAGAAGTTAATTTGAACTGCCGTGAATTACGCTTAGGCTGAAGGATGACAGATTAATTGATGTTTAAATTGCCGCGAATGTATTGTAGTAAAGCAATTAGTTAAAAAATGAATTTTAATATTACCAGATTTTAATTCGACTTTGATTTAAGCCTACGAAGAAATATCTTTCTGGCAAATGCAGAAATAAGACAATTAGTAGAGATAATAGGGACGCCGAAAAATTCAAAAAGCCCCTTAGTTGTAGAATTGTCTAGGGTTGTGGGAGTTCAGCAGCTACCCTGTTATTTTGTCATTGGAAGCAGGAGTGGGTAGCGAGGCGAGGATTATCTCAGACCGCTTTAAAACTTGCGGAAACGACGCATGAATGGAGCCGAAATTCCTTAATGTTCTGAATGTCCTCAAAACAAGAAATAACGTGATTACGCGAATAGTCAGAGAGGGAGTGCTGCCCTGCGAAAATTGGTCAGGTGTGAGCGCGTTGAAACTGAATTCATCTTAGTTCTTCTGAACTTCCTAGTTTTCTAAACAAGAGTCTTATTCTCCAATGCTCTATCTTAGCGCTGTCATAGAGGGATACTGGTGACAAACACATTGTGTATAGGAATAATTAGGAATGCAGTACACAGGACGAAGAGTAGTGCAATGCCATATCCCTGGAATTCGGCGAAGTAAAAGTAACTCTGGTCTCCAGATGGGGGAAGAGTGCGCTTGTCGCTTATATTGTTCTCTTACATACTCGTTGAACGGTAAAGTCAAATTCTTGGAAATTTGGATGGATTTCATTCGAATGAGGTTGATTGAATACCGTTTTTTTTTGTGCGAAACCGGATATTCCACCAGCAGTGATACGTTCTGAAGTGGCTGTTTTCCCCTTGACTTGAGTTGATGGGGGCTAGTTGAGGGAAATAAAGAATGACTCCTCTGCGCTGCCTGAAGATAAAGTTGCCTTTTGTTCATTGGACATTTGTTCACCTTATCCATCCCATTCTTCTTTATTTTTGTAACAGATCCCTAAATCTACATATATACCCAGTTACAGACACCTACAGACTCGCGTCCCCCAGATTCTCTCTGAAATTATTCACTTGGGTGTAATGTCGGAGAGATAAGGGAGACGCGGCTTATTGCCCTGAGGACCTTGCCAGGCCGGCAAAAACTGGGCAGGAGCCAGGCGTTCGAGAGAATTTACGGCGAGCTAAGTATTGTGCTCATTCGGCTAATTGATTTGCCAAATGGTTACGCGGCTATCTGTTTGAGGAAGGATGACATCGAAGCCCTCTCCTCACCGCTTGCCTCAGACACCCTTCGAAAAATTGATCTCACACCCCAGACACCGCTACTAATACTCACGCATTATAAGTGTAATCTGCCGACGCTTCGACCCCTGGGTTGGAGGCCACTCGATAGACCAAATTTCGGACGAGATTCTTCGGAATCATCAGTGGGAAAAAGTACCCGAAATAATAAAATTTAAAGACTACCCCCCCCGTTTCTAAACTTGTCTTTACGAATATATACTGGCGATTAAGGCAAAAGAAAAAGGCCTTCTCCTCTTCAATGTCCGCATCTGCCCCGAGCAGATTGAACGTGAGGAGTTCGTTGATCTACAAATGTGCTTCAAGTGCTACAGTTACAACAAACACACCACCGCCACTTACCCCAATGCTACACTGACAGTTTGTTCGGTGTGGGCCGGCCAAGAACATTCCTGCCGCAAATGTAAAAGTTCGTTTCAGAAATGCCTCAATTGTGGTGGCTCACAGAAAACAATAGCAATGACCTGTCCAATTTTGAAGGAACAGATAAGAAAAGAAAAGGACAAAGGCAGAAAAGCGGAGAAAATAAACGCTAACACCACCTAGGCAATGGTTGCCAAGGGAACTGTCGCAGAGAGTAGTGTTGCCACTGCACCTACGTAACTGCAAAGTGAAAATGAGAAATCAACAAAAATAATGTGTTGCATATATTATGCACACATTGCTAAGCTGACCACGCCTGACACCTTCGCGAAGGAACTGAACACCATGCTCGTGAATAATGGCTTGGCAAAAATGTGGTTCCCGCATGTAAAGGGATCCACAGCGAGCCGTTACTCCCCCCCCCCACACCCCCTGGACCTGGACTGGCCGCCAGGTCAATTGAGAAATTCACACCGAGGCATGACGATGAATTCTTTGTATTTAGAATTCGCTGATGATGGTCAACGTTAATGACCAAAAGATCCAGAAAATTAAATGTTCGTTACCATCGCATATGTCTCCATATTCCTACTATATATATAGAGAGAGAGATATGTTTATATTTATATAATTTGGCATCAGGCTTTGGGTTTTCCTAAGAATCCTCCCCACGTGAATTTGAAGCACTAATTTCCATTAATAGCAGCTGCAATACCAAGAATATCCGAAAACCAATAGATTAGGACAATTTTCTTTTTGATTAACGGGTAACAACCATTTTTAAAGCCCATTCTTGTGTGATGTGCCCACAGTTTTCCTAGTTCCTTAAAAGAGGATACTAGCTAAGCGGTAATATTAATCTTTTTCGTGTTGTGAGTCAGATTCCCTCGTTAGTTAGTTTTTTTCTGGTGTGTGAGTTTGCCCGATTTTAACCAGGAATTGGTAATAATTTTGTCATGAGTAGAATTTATATTTGTTTTGGAGTAAAGCTTCAATAGCTCTGGTAGCTTTTTCGTGTACAAAGGCCAAAAGTTGCATATCCGGGATGTCTTCATTCGATCACTTTCATAAGCAAGGGTATATCATAGGCTTATCTTGGAAAGATTTAATCTCTTATGTCCAGGAAGAGGAACGTAACGAACGTGCGGAGAAGAAAAGCACAGAGAGGAGCTAAAGCTGAAGAAAAAAAAACACAAAAAGAAGAAAAAGAAATGGAAGAGCAGAGAGAAGCCGAAGAGAGAGAAATAATTAGACAGTATGAGAGAGAGATAAGCCGTGACAAAGTCGAGATAAAATCCGTAGGATCTCGTAATGAACAGGCTCAAGTGCCCTCATTAAAACTCCCCGCATACAGGGACGGAGAAGATTTTTGCTCAAATTTAAGGCACTTCGAGAGATCATCGAAGTCAACAATTGAGACTTAGAATTAGATGGTGTCGCCCGGCTAATTCCTCTCCTTAACCCTTATCATCATGACATATTCATTTCAGTTTATTCAGAGGCTATCCTTGATTATTCAACCCTAAAGGTAGAACTTCTTTCTGCTATTAAGATGATTCCAGAATTTTATAGGGTTTAATTGCGCTCCGCGCGAATACAACAAGGCCGAACCTACAGACAATTTGGATTCACGCTTCGGAGTAACTTTTAATTTTGGGTTGGTTCCACCCAAGATTCAAATGATTATGAGTCGCTAATTGACTTCATTCTGAGGGATCAACTTACGTCGACCCTCCCTCGGGAACTAAGGGCTTCCATAGCCGACAGAAGAGCGTATACTTTCAAGAAGTGTGTTGAAGAAGCGGAAATTCACTCTTATACTCATGACCTCTACCCCAAGGAGGTTAAGAAAGACCATCCTCCCTCCCCCAAACACAAGTTTGGGTTTTATTCGAAGCCAACCCAAGGGCAACAACGGATTCGTAAAAGTACAAGTGCCGAGCAAGTACAGGCCTCACCTGCCGCGAGAGCGAAAGGATGTGAAACCTACAGAACTCCCCTCCACGCCTAGCAACTAACCCCGTAGACCAATTGTATGCTTTACGTGTGGCATGCCTGGGCACTTAGGTTAAAATTGCCCCCCAAATTTTTAACTGAAGACCTCCTCGAGTCACCGGATCCACCAAATCGTATCTGCTCCTTGCCTAATCGGCCAGCCGCATCTCCAGCGGCCCCTGCTCCCTCTTCCCCCGATCAACAGGTAAATTTCCTGTTTAACAAGTGTTACCCCAGTGGGCTCCAGTTTAAAAATGGCGCAGTAAATGGTTGCAGAGTGTCAACCTTGGTTAGAGTCAAAGATTCTACCTGTATAGGAGTATCCTACAAACTACTTCCTTCATAAGTCCCCAGCATAACAGGCTTGCGTTGGTGCAAGTCTTCTTAGGTCGTGCCACCAGGTTCTCAGTGGTAAGGTCCAATATTCAGTGCCAGTACTTCACCGGATGCCCGACTTAGTCGCGACCCCGATCAAATTCTGCTGCGTTCTTATCGGCCAGACCGCACAGGTCTCCCAAAACCCAATTCCTCAGCCATTCGTTACCAGGGCCCAGGCCGAGAAGGATTTTTCGCTTCCCGTACCCCTATCGTCCCCAGACGTCGACCTCGCCACCAATGTTGAATTTGCTGAGGCGAAGAAGAACTTTTCCATTCCAATCCCTGTGGGAAAATACAAGGAACAAGAAGACTACAACGGTGCATGGCAATTGGAAGATCAAGTACACCTTGAACCAGATAGTCACCCGACCAACGCGTTATGTGTGCCGAGGACGTATATCGAACCCGTTCTAAAGATGGCTCACGAAGGCCTAATGGCCGGACATTTTGGCTATAACATAACGGCACAGCGAGTTTTCAAATATTTCTTTTGGCCAGGCGCGGCCAAAGAATTTATCGACTTCTCCAAGTCTTGTGACCTTTGCTAAAAGGTCACTTCCAAAGGCCGTGTAGCCCCCACCCCTCTTCAAAAGACCCCGAGAGTGGCCAATACCTTTGCCCTGGTCTTAATCGAACTAATAGAGGGACACTTCTATATTTTAACACTCGTCGATTGTGACACCCGTTTTCCAGAGGCTATACCCATGAAGAAGATTGATAGTATTTCTATGTGCAAAGGCTTTAATCTCAATCTTTTCCCGAGAACGGATCACGAAGGAGATCTTATCCGACAGAAGACCTCAATTCACCTCTAAATTGATGGAGTATGTATGTAAACTTTTTTTTATCAAGCCCTTCTTCACCACGCCATTGCACCATTCCGCTAACAGTAAGTGCAAAAAGTTAAACAGCACCCTCAAAATGGTACTCAAGAAGTTTTGCCACGACTAGCCCCAAGATTCCCCCATAGGATTTTGGGTTTCGCTCCCTTTGAGCTGTTATATACATATAACGTCCGAGAACCGATGAGCAATTTAAAAGAATTGTGGTCCAATCCTAGAATGGATGAAGAAATTAAATCCTCTTATGCGTACGTTTTAGAGCTATGTACGCGGTTAGAAAAATATGCGAACATCGCTCTCCGGAACGCCGATGTAAACCTGGAGAAATACCGCACCTAGTTCGAATTAAAATCAAAGGCGCGTTCGTTCAAACCGGCTGACGAAGTACTGCTTTTGCTTCACTCCGAAACAAATAAACTCCTCTCCTACTGGAAGCGAACTTTCTCCGTATTAGAGCCCCGCATCTCGGTGGATTACCTAATCATAATCCCCTCCGGTAATAAGATTAACCACATCAATCTCTTAAAGAATACCACCCCCGAGCTTGCCTAAATAACATATTCGCCCTAGACGAAGAACCCGTCCTCGAAGCCGCCTATCCCGTTGAACCCTTGTGGCTGGTCCAAACAGTGTCCTATTTCTCTTCTTTCCCCCAAAGTGGAGCCAAACTCCAAATTGGACATAAACACTAATCTCACCCCTAATGATAGGGCTCAATTGCTTGCCTTATTGGGGGGCTTTACCGACGTCATTTCAAAATTCCCGGGTTGCTCAACTCAATTTATGCATGAGATTGTACTCACTACTCTAGATGAGATAAGAACCAATCTTTATCCCATAACCGTACATTTAAGGCCGACTTTCAATGCAGAGATCGAGAACTTATTAAAATAAAAAATAATAGATCCCTCGTCGTCCGATTGTCGCTACCCCATTGTCATGGTTAGGAAGCCTGACAAGACGTTTAGGGTGTGCGTCGATTTTCACAAATCAAAGGTGGTTACACGGTTTGACACTGAACCGATACCTCTAATCGACCAAAGTCTTTATGCCTTTGAAGACGCGAAGTTCATCTCCAAGATCGACCTCTGTAAAGCCTACCACCAAGTGTCGCTTTCAGAGCAATCCAAACGCTTTACCGTTTTCGCGACTGAAAAGGGGTTATTCAGCTTACTCGACTTCCTTTAGGGTTAGTAACTGCTTGCGGAAGTTATAACCGGATCATACGCCGGTTGTTAGATGGCCTATCGAATGAGATGTTGTATTTCGATAACCTGTACATCGCTACTCGTACCTGGGGCCAACACGTACAGTTTATCTACGCGCTTCTATCCCGGTTACGCGTACACGAGTTCACGGTATGCACCATAAAGTGTCACCTTGCCTATGACACTATAAACTACCTTGGCTTCCAGGTCGTTAGGAACCAAATGCCTACCCAGGACGAAAAGGTAAAGGCTATTTCGGAAATGCCGCTTCCCCAAACGAAGAAACAGCTTCGTTCCTTTTGGGGATTCGTCTCATTCTATCGTTGTTTTGTGCCGAGTTTCGCTGCCATAGCCTCACCCCTTAAGAACAGGCTTAAGAGAACGGTTTGAGATCCAGCCAATTGGACCCTTTCCGCGGAAAACCGCCTCCATCAGTTAAAATACAAACTAATATCTGCCCTTATTTTGAGATTACTGAATCCTAATCAAACATTTAGCATTCGTACCGATGCCTCCCAGGATGGCCTAGGTTGTGCTCTCGTCCAATATGACTACAATGGAGTGAGATATCCTGTAGGATATTCTTTAGGAAGCTGTCCCATCAGGAAAAGGCGTATGCCACCATAGAGCTCGAAGCTTTAGCCATAGTGTGGTCTATTCGTAAGTTTAGGATGTATCTCATGGGTAAAGAATTTATTGTCGAAAGTGATCACAAACCCCTGGCGTACCTAAAAAACTGTAGGAGCCAAAATGGCCGTTTAGTGCTTTGGAGCATATTACTCATGGAGTACCAATTTCGGATCATCTATGATAAAGGCACCGGCAAATGCCTAGCCGATAGCTTGAGTAGGAATCCAATAGAAGAGACCCCCCCCCTCCAACAACCTGAGTGTATAGTAAAGTTCGTGTTTGACTTATTTTGGTAAATACTAGTTTCCCTTTTTTTGCCTTGTTGATGTTGTGTGCGCGTATGTATAGATTGAGTTATCTGTGGTTACACATATGTAAATCCCGTGTATGTATTTTTCTCCTCTGTTTGTAAACATTAAAATTGTAGCTTTATATGTTCCCGTGATGAAATAATTTGTAGACTGGGGTTTTTTTTCATCTGTTGGTAAACGTTAAAATTGTTGCTTTATAAGTTCCACTCTTGATGAAATTAGTTTTAGACATTTTTATCGCCCCAAAGTGTTCTGTGCTGTAAAAATGTCTTTGGATAGGGAGGAGTGTAGAGGGATCCGTTAATATAATAGTATTTCCCCACCTCCTTAAGATATCACTTCGGCAGAGAAAGCGAGCCGTTACTCCCCCCCCCCCCCATCCGACTTCACCCTTTTTGCACTGTCCGCCAGGTCACTCAGAAATTTACACCAAAGCATGATGCTGAAATGGAAGGCTACCTCCCCGCCGTCTTAACCCCTTCCCATTCACGGAAGAGAGATTATTCATCTATTTTGTAGGTTTGCCTCGAACAATTTTTATGGCTCCACCCACTGGTCGTTCCGTCTGAACCGCTGATCCTGGCCGCTTACACTTTCCCGTAAGGACACGCTCAGATATCCCGGCCGATAATGAGGGTTTGAGAAGTTCCCTCTCTCTCTCCCCGTTTTAGAGAAATCCTAAGAATATATGCACCCTCCCAAGGATTATCCACATATTCGGTTAGACGACGCTACCACGAAAGGAGTTCGATTCATCGACGCTCTCTCCTGATAAGTGTTTAGTGACGGTCGTAGGCCAAGTAAGAGCTGAACATTACAATCATATCTTTGGGTCAGGGAGAAGAGTCTCGTGAGGCAACGTGAGCCTTTCTCAACCCCCTTTGCATCAAGGATTGGAGAAGCCGTCCTCCGAAGTTCTTCTGGTGACCTCTTAAGGACAAGAGGCCGGATAGCTCGCTCGATCCAAGTTTGGAGAAGTTAACCACTCCCTCCCATCGAAGTTCTTCCGGTAAACTCTTGAGGACAAGAGGCCCACATTTAGCTAAATCCGAGTTTGGAGAAAGTAGCACCACCCTCTTCGGGTTCTGGGCTACATCCGTAAGTAATCAAGGTTACCAAGACCTCCCCCCAAGTTCGACCTACTTTACTCTTTAGGTTCAAACGAACTAAATCGCTCATTACCGTAAATCACCCATTATAACCATTTAATAACCCTGATTATCCAATTAGTATTCGGAACCTGATTCCGTCTTATTCATGTAACTATATATATCAAAATTTATTTGTTGCCTTTTATTTAATGTGTTTTAAAATCTATTTTTGTCGTTGTGTTTAGAATATTCCTTGGTCACGCAGCTGCAGCTATCTATTTAAATCGCACTCTTATAACAATAACAGTTGTTGCCTTGCTTAGCCTACCTTATAGCCTGTGAGCGTATATTCCCGTACACTTGGCCATACTTCGACACCAGAAAACCTTTCGTCAAACGAGGTTCTTCGAGTAAACCTCCAACCGCAGACAGAGAAGAGCGGCCAAAAAGCTCCGCACGAGAGTAATGCCGTCTCACGGGAAGATCAAGTGCAAGCTATGGCTGCCCGGAAGAAGGCACAAACTAATCTTTACACACACCCAACTACCCTAACAAATGCCCAAGTTAGCGGAAGGAAGCTGCTGCTATGAGGCCTAAGAAGGTGGAGCATTTGCCCCGCACCCCAAAGGCCTCGCAGTTACGTCGACTGAGTAGGTCCTTGTCTTTAAAGAATCGGGCTGCCAGGTAAATGTACTACTTAAGGATGATAAACCTCAGAGTATGGCTTCCTAACGGAACCAGTCTCCTGACGACGCAGGCCTAGAATATTTTCTCGATGGCCTTAGGGCCGGACAATACAAATGGGACTACGAGGTTGACATAGCTGAAGATGTGGTAAAGCAGGCTCTCTTCCGCGACCTTGTCCAATTCTCAACCGACGCTTACGTTGTTTTCACGGACACAGAGTTCTGTATGAAAAGATCCGGGAAGGGAAACACTCCTCCGTCCTCCACACAAGGAGCAGAAGTCAACCGAGATTAAAACATACCTCGCCATAACATCAACGCTACATTGCGAGCGTAGTATCCAAATCTAGCCAAAATTAAAGAAGACCTTACCTGAACGGTAACATCAACCCAAACATGTAACACTCTTACCGATTATGACAACCCGATTTGCGACAACTTTTAACCAAAATTTGACTAACGGTGATAATGAGTTTCACTAGTTACTACAAAGACTTGAATGCCAACCAATTTCGACACCCAAAACAAGACAATGTGAGATTAACATTGCCAGAGCTACCCTTTGACCAGGGATCTATACATCCCTGCTCTTGTGCGCTTTATTTTTAGTTTACTACCTACTTTGGCTGGAGATACCCTACCACCAGCTAAATATACTCACTTCAAACTTATACCAAACTTACCTTTACTATCCTTCTCAAAACCCTTTCACCATTATACTCTCTTACTTTAGCTCTACCAATCTATACTTCCTATCTCGTTATGTCCAATGTCCAATGTCTAGGTGGAGGAAAATGCATGGTCTTCATGTGCTCTTGTCCCGTGTTTGCTAAGATTCTACGTGGGAGCTATACATACATTGTAAGTGATCTGAGGTTCCACAACCGGTGCACTAGCTCTGAAATTGTGTATAAAATAGGAATGCAATTATTTTGAGTTGAAAGTATCTTATGATGTAATAGAGCCTAGACAGTTCAATGACCATGAGGGTTAATGGTTCAAAACTGAGAGAGAGAGAGAGAGAAAGAGAGAAACAGGAGCGTACCAAAGTTCCTGTTGTTAAAAATGGACCACTCTTAATTTAAAATTAAGTTTGTCTGTTACTAAATAAGTTTGATAGGTGCATGTTGAGTATTAGGAGATATGTAGTCTCAACTGGTCTACCAGAAAATCCAACGAAAGAAAGCCAACGCAAGCACCAAAATGGTACTGAACTTGCCTGAGTTTCAAACGTTGCTTGGTGGGGTGCAGGTCTTAAATGTGGCTCGTAAAAAAAGGTGCGTATGATTGTAAATGAAAACTGATAGTAGAGCGATTCTTTGATTGGTAAGCAATGTCGTGGTAAGGTGAAGTCTATTGCTACGGAGATAATTAAAGAAAGACGAATTATTTAAGTATACATTCTAGATGCCTGAATAGACGAGAATGGCTGAGATCCAAGGAGGTATATTAATGTCTAAAAAAAACAATAAATTGTATTCTATCACAAGATCTTCCATAAACTTTGCTAGAGAAAATCCACGGTTTCTAAAATTGTGCAGGATAATCTACTAGTATTTTAAAACATATTGGTCACGGATATGCAAATTTGGATGAATCAAACGAAATTTAGTAAGAAATAAACAATTTAATGAGAAATATGAAATGTCCTAATGATCCAAACGCATAGGTTTCTTTTAAAACAAAAGCAACATTGTTTGAACAATAAGGAACTTCAGTTCAATTTCTTGTATGTTATGTCATTCTTTGCTAGCTGACGTCCAGGTAACATCCCTAATCAATCTGTCGCGCCTCTATATTTTTCTCCACGAGTTGATCGGTAAGCTACACAATCAAGATAATTAATCTTTCACGTGGAGCATTGCAACTAATGTCAAGGCGTCCAAATTTCTACTCCATAATATTTTGTCAGCCCATTAAAATATCGGTTATGTAAAGCTGGTAAAAAAACCATTATACCAACAAAGACCTATAACATCGAAGCGCCGTTTTAGACGGCTGCACAGATTTTTTTGAAAGATTAGTGAGATCTTGGCCATCAATCCCTCGAGGAAGACTCTGCCATGTCAGCTGGAAAAGACAATCCTAAAGCTCGTAAACCCGCAGTAAACCTACTGATTAGTCCGAAGCCAAGAAAACACTTCTTGGATTCGTCCCCGAGCAAGTTACATGGACGTATGAGCACGAAAGCCAAAGACTACTTCAATGCCGAATCTAGGTTGAATTTGTTCGGCTCCGTGTGATTTTGATAGAAAGTACTAAACCTTTTGAGCGTTTGCCGTGAATAAAGATTACAAAAATTTGCAAGGAATTGCTGGAACACAATTAGTTGCCTTTAAATTTTCCTACAGGATAGAGCCACTTGCCAAACGGGTAAATAGGTAAATATTTTCCTTAACTAGGAGCAAAGCCCTATTATGAAAAGGCATACACGGTGACAGGACCTGAGTTCCATTAAAAATGTTTTGAAGATGCTCGAATAATGTTTAGAGCAAAGAATCCTAAAACAGATCAAGAACTATAGGAAATTCTTTGAGAGAAATGTAACAAAACTACTAGGTAAAAGTGTTAACAGTTGTTTCATTCCTATTGAAGTAGGTGTCAAATATCATCGAGCATAAAGGTTTCTACTATAAATACTAATTATTTATAACCTATATAAATGTTTTCCACTGATAATTATTTAATCGTTATATTTAGAAATAAATTTATTTTCGCTGTCGTTCGAATCATTTTGGACAAGAGATTTCTCATAGCATATTGGTCATATGCTCCCAACGTTAATTTTTTTACCCAAATTTGCATAACTCTTACCCATATGTAAGTTCTTGTTGTAGGTTATCATACATTAATTTTAGTAACATTGGATTAACTTGGGCAAAGGTTATTTAAGATCAGGTGATAGAAATAAAGGCGTTCGATAATTTTGGACGGTTTTGAAGAGAGCTGGAAAAATCAAACAGATTGGTGGCGCTTTATTTTTCCTCTCAAAACCTTTACTAGTTTGACGGTAGTAACGATCAAGAAACTAAAAGAGTAATGATTTGATGTGGTCTGGGGAAAGACTAACTGATTGGTCTATTCTCTTTTGACAAGAATATCAGAGTGACATGGTATATTGATTGATGGATACCGAGGAGCTTTTAAGCATTTGAAACTTAAGCAAGAACATCGAGCGTAATTTCAGCAGGACGAAGCTGCTGTTTATTATGTTGCAGAAATCAAGTCAAATACAGGCAAATAGTAGATTGAATAATGGATGTGTCGATATGGAAGTTTTATCAGTAGTGTCATTTAAATATCCTTGAGTATGCAGAAGATATACAGTCACTGCATCCCCTGATATCAAGAATACTAACTGCTTGGAGAAAAATAACCCAGGCATCTTTCGACGTCTCCTTAATGTGTAAATCACTCGTCTGAATAGTTTTATGAGCTAAGATGGGCATTCAGCACTTCGAAAAAATATACTCTGAACTTCCTTTTTATCCTAGGTGTCTGATTCGTGGGATTGGCCCAATGAAAAATAAATTAACCAGGATAATAATAAAACAATCCTGATTTGTTTTAATCGTGAAAGAATGCGATTGGTCCAAAATTAAGGAATCAATAAATTAGTAAGTGTCTGCATCGTGATAAGGGGTAGTGTTGGTGCGCAGTCGGTTTCCTTAGAGAAGAATACAATATTGGTATCAATACAGCGATATACGTTGGAGAACCAGGTGAAAGTTAAAACTGACTATAGTTAACCTTGACAAAAAAGGAAAGCAAATAAATAGGCAAACTATTGTATATACAGTTTATCAGGAGAAACGCTAGTCTCTCTTCGAAGTATTCCTGTGATAAGTTGATGTGACGGAAAGGATCAGTTTGGTGAACAATTGTCACATAAATCATCGTCGGCTTAGCAAAGTAAAATGTTTCTGCGTCTGAGGGGGTTATGTTCTGGAACGATATCGTCGTTAAAACGGTGAAATTTGCTATTCGACAAATAACAGAAATTTCTAGATAAAAATTTGGATAGTGAAGAATTGAAAACAATAAATAGAACAAAGGCCTGATGATCGCTAACAAGAAAATACTCGTATAACAAAGCAACAATAAACTATGAAAGATAAATTTAATAGCATCCCATCACCATTCACAGAATCAAAGCTTCAGCTGGGATAGTAACGTATTTGATATGATTATATCAATGCTGCATCTGCCCTAAATGTGTTTTTGTCTCTCCCTCTCTACGATGTCTGTTCAAAATATGAGATGAGTACGCTCCTCGAAAATCTAACGACTAGAATTTATTGAAAATAACTAATTCTATTCTTAAAATGCCTATCTTTTTCAAGATTTTGATGGTCTTCCCTTGAGAGAAATAGAAGAATTTTATATGGGAAGGGTAGCCTGGTTATGGAAACTACTTATCATGCGTCGTTGCCAAGTACTCCTTTTCAATAAAGCTATTTATATATTTGTTACTTTTATATATAATTGCAGACAAATTAACGATAGCATTTAGGTAATCGATTGTTGAAATTCTCAAAGTTTGCAGATCTCGCGTACTCGAGCTTGAAATTTTCTGAATTTTTTATCCTTCTGGACTACCTACCATACCTAGAATGCACAAGACCGATTAATCCTCTTTCTCCTTTTCTTGTTTTAGTTTTAGTCTTCTATCACCCATAGTTTACCATTAATTCAATGGATGTTCTCTCCTTCACAACACTCTTTGCTGCTTTTTTTTCTTCAATTCTTTCTATGGATGCCCCTATTTTTTCTGTCCAAGCTTAGTCTCCTCTATTTTTTTAAATGCACCTCCAAAGATTATTCACCTATAGAGTGTGTGGTAATAATCTATTTTTAATTATCGCTCTAAAATTCCCTGTTTGATATAAGTTATTAATCTTAGCTGAGCAAGACGCAGTAGCATCAAATAAAGTTAACCGTATTGCCACTCACTATAAAATTATCAACGATATACGACGGAAAACACTAATCTAACTATACACTACGACATACTATACGTAAGACTGAAATTTGGACATGGGAAAAATATGTCTTTCAATTCGATTGGATAGTTGGAATGATTTAGAAAAAATATCAGATGGAAATAGAAAACATAAGTGTAAGATGTGGCATTTTATTAAAAAACACATATGGATGACAATATTGGTCTGAAATAGAGTGAGGCCTTATAATACTATATTTATTTAGCAGGTCAAGTTATCAAAAGAAACAAACTACAAAGATATTAATATATAAGAGGTGTTTTTGATAAATATAACATGGAAAATTCGTTTGGGGAGAAAGGATAAAATTTATCCCACAGTCAATTTGTAAAACCCGTAGGAAAATAACTTAATGAAATGACTGTAAAATGGTTAATGAAAATAATTTAATAGGGAACAGCAGATAGTGTCTAATTAAACTATACCCTACACATAAAACATAGAATGAACAATATTTGCCACACACTTCATACTCTTACGTAGCTACTTGTATCAGCCATATTTGGATGTGATACAGAAGTCTCTCCCGCTACAGCTGTAGGGTTATTTATAACCATAATTACCTCTTTTTGTTGGTCACAATGCGGTTTACAATTAAAAGGGTATGTGGAAGAGTCTTTTTTTAAAAATAGAGGATTAATTCCAATAGTAGTTAGGGGTCCTCGGTGATCGGTCGAGATTTGGGCGTCTGGTAGTTCCTTGACCAGGTCGACGACTTCACATAAATTAGGGTCGATTAGCATGGTTGCTAACGGATCTCCAATCTCATTGTGTATACCTGAAACCAGTAGCTAATTTTACAAAAATATAAATTTCATTTTATTCTTCTCCGATGATTATTTAGAAAAATTAAAATTGTTTTTTAGATAGGAGAAATATGTTCTTAAAAAAGAGTTGCTTACCGAAGACCCAAAGAACATATTGGCTTTTAAAAGATTTCGACACTCAAATTTATGAGCGTCTGTTTGACTAACGTTCATTATGTTATCATTGTAAACTAAATTCAAAGTACCATCAGGAAGAGTTTGTATTCGACTAGCCCCAACATAATTAACTGGATCTAATTAAATGCAGATGTTCGGTAGAAGGGAAGGGCATACAATCCTATTTTTAAGTGTCAACTTTGTGTTCTTGTTAGAATCTAGGGAAATATATATCTTCTACACCTTCCTATTCACTCTAGTTTTACCATTTTATACTTAAATATTTTCATAGCTTTCCAATTATATAATTAATTTTCTCAGGAAATTTAAATGCAAACCTTCAATTACAGCCTTAACGTTGGAGAACGTCCGCGGGTGTTACTTTTTGCATTAATGACGTTTTTCCTTCTCCCCTTGGCACTAGAACCTGCTTCATTGAAAGTTACTGCCATTTGCATGAGTTACTTGCCTCACAAAAGTAGTATTTTGAAACTGAGGCCAAGTGCATTTCGCAATTTTTACTTTACTCCCAAACACCTTATGAATATTATTGTAAGAATTTCGACAGAGATTGTCACCTTGTACATCGGCTTATTATTTTTACCAATACAAGTTAAGAAAATCTGCTTCTTTATATAAACACCATTATTTTATTTACCTGAAGTGTGCAATTTCGTTAGTTGCCGATTAACAAACTGCGTCAGTAAATGGTGTGAATGAAGAAAAATGATTAGAAGAGTCACTGATAGAATTCATATTTATCTTTTTCCAATAAACAGTTGAATATGTGAGTCTGGATTGATTTTTTAATATACCGAGAAGTATAGGAGGTATTTAGCTGTCTTGCAGCACATCCACTCGAGCGATGATTGGCATCTGATAGAGCGCTCCTCGATACCATCCTGTGAGGATGATCCTTGCACGAAACTGGATGCCACTTCATGTTAATGATATTGTTTACGTATAACATTTGAAACTACTAAACTACCTCCATTTATCGATGTATGTGCTCCAATCAGTAGTCACAGATTATTTTCTAGGTTATTACTCAAAAACATTTTCGATATTTACCACTTTTATCAAACTTCTCTTCCAAACTTTCCGGCGAAGTTTGCTTCATTAGTTCTTTTTTGTTCAACTTAATTAAATAACAGCCAGCCCTACTTTTATATGTTATATATGTGAAAACTCTAACAATAACCGGAGAAAATTATTAGAAGCATTTGCATTAGTCGCGCTACGAAAATCAAATTAATCTTCCATATTTGTTTACTCGTCTCCTTTGATAAACTCATCCTATAAAAAGGGCTGAATCATGATTCGCTTTAAAATATATGGAAAGAAAAGAAGATGGAAAAAAGGAAGATTGAAGAAAAAAATCCCTAAAATTATCTGCTAGAATACTAACTTGTAAATACAGATGATCCAAGTGATTCCGCTGAAGAATCTCCACCTTCGTATGCATAATTTCGAAGATCATCTGGAGGGCAGATGCCACTCGAATATGTAGCCATTTTAATATGCACGATGGAGGGCCCTGCTGAATCTGAAAATCAAGAGACACAATAGGAACCTTCGAGGGATGAGATAAAAATTGGTAAGCTCCATCTCCGTATTTTTTTACAAATTTGTATCTATTGACTTTTGGACACCATTTTTTTCTAGAATAGAAGACCTACGCGTTTAAACAATGTACAAACCTTTGATCAACAATCAATTCCATAATTAATTTATTTCAGTATTTATTGTATTTTTGCTTAAATTTGGCCATTGTTTCATTCATTTACTTTTCTATATATGATCTGGACAAAGGCAACTATTAATTACTAATTTAAACATGCGAATTAATATGTAGATTAAAACATGGCATTAATCAATTATAATAAACATAATGGAGAAAAACTCCAAAATAGCAAAGTAAAACGATTGTTACCACGAAATAGCTCTTGGAAAAAGTAAAACTTCTCTTAACTCCCAGTAAGCCATAATAACTAACAGGAGTTGTAGGGGAATGGTCACTCCCTCCCCCCCCCCCCGTTCACTCGCGGGGCAGTTCCAAGGCGGGTACCGCAAAGACATCCGGCCGAAAGCATCGGCGGGTCCCGCGTGACCGCAGCGCTGCACCAGACCGCACCATGAAAGACCTTAAAGGTCAAAATGCAAGATCTCCCCCAGGAGAGTAAGATCCAGTTTCACGTCAAATAAGAAATTGGAGACGTGTTTCTCCCAATCTCAAAGGCTAACGAGGAGCCGATGTTTGACTTCGTGTGAAAAACCGTTGGCCAAAAGAACTCTCCTGGGGCCGTCCTCAAGCCCCTTTACCCCTTACCACTCCCCCAGTGGGGTGACGAGGTATAAATGAGGAACTCTGAGGAAAATCGTGGTAGTATACGTCAGTCTCTAGGTGACGAAGTCTTCGGATCAAACCGAACTACCGAGACTGGAGAGGTAGAGTATTTGGCTCGCCAGACCAAGAAGTACCCTGCAAGAGAGGAAGGGCTACCTACCTTGAGGGGCTAAGAAGAAACTCATCCTCGAGCTAAGTCCCTGGTTATCAAACCAAACGATAAGTGAACTTTGGTAAGTTCAACTTACCCTCGCCAGAGAGACTCCTCATATCCTGGTGCACCTTAAACACCAGGGGTTTTCCTCGTCCTTGAGGAATTAGGAAAAGAAGAAGGAAAAGGCTTCCCCTCAAGCCCGTTATTCGGTGGCCACACCGAACTCTTAAGTTACCTTGGTAAGGAACCAAGTTAAAATTATTCTCGCCAGAGAAATCCCCCTCCGTTATACTCGCCCTTGAAGAAGACTGGAACTGAGAAAAGCTCATCCTCGAGCTAGTTCCCGGTTATCAAACCGAACTTTAAGTAACTTATTCTTGCTAGAGAAACCCCCCTCCGTTATCCTCGCCCTTGAAAAAGACCCTTTCCGAGTTCAGTCCTCGTTCATAAGGAAATAATTAACGAAGGAGAAAAGCTCCTCCTCAAGCTCGTTACTCGGTGATCACACCGCCCTCCAAGTTAGCTTGATTTAAGAACCAAGTTCGACTCACTCTCGCCAGAGAGACCACGACTGCCTAGGTGTTGCATAAAGCACCGTATTGGTTCTCATCCTTGAAGAACCCCCCCCCCCCGGAAGAACATGTGGACCCCCCAGCTGCTACCCTCGCCAAAACGACCGTGGAATTTCGCCCATCTACATCTGGACACACGGCACACGTCGAAAGTAAATAAAATTTCTGAGGCCTTTAAGCGCCACATGAGTCCGTAAGCCTAATTTTTATATAATTGTTGTGTGTAGAGAAAACGTTAACCAATTTTTAGGGGTAAACTAATTTAATTAATTCTTGTTTAGGATAATATTCAGAGTATTGCTGTAGTTAATGTATAAATGTTATGTATTCAATTGATAAAGATAAAATATAAGTTTATTTTGTGAATTAGTTGGCGTTTCTTTTATTTCCTTACGTGTTTCGTAACGGCTCTGTTCGTTAAGATATTTTTATAATATCAATATATATTAGACACACTTAGCACTCTCAGAGATAGAACAAAAAGGGGGGGAAATCCTACGACAGGAGTCTTCCGTTCTTCAAGAAATTATTTCTCTACAAGATGGCGAGTAGGAGCTTGTCTAAAGCAGTATAGAAACCCAGTGGAGACAACTGCACTCATAGCAATTGTACATTACTCTCAAATTCTTGTCCAAAATGGCGGACATGCTTAGACGAATTTCAGTTGCATTACGAGACACCTCCCTCCACTATGTATCTTAAATTGTGTTGAAAGAGTTTTATAAGTAGTTAATGTAGAAGTACCTAAAGGCAAATCCCGTCAATATCTTGATGTTAATCTTTATGTTCACCAAATTTAGTTTAATACTGTACATATAATTACTTTTCGTACGGCTTCTTCTGCTCTCACAATCTTCGAGTTAGTACACATAGCCGTATGTGGATTTATTTATCTCTTAGAAATTATTATAAAGGAGATGAAGGTTTCTCCCTGTACCTAGGAAATATGATTTCATACTTTGGAGAAACAGTTTCGAAACAGAAACTGCCTTACTAAGTTAGAATGCGAATTATTATACCCTATTTTTATGATTTTTAAATGAATTTTTAGTGAAGAAATAAAACTTAAAGATTTCATACAATCAAACGCAACATTAAAGACAATATTGGAAATGAAATAAAGACAGATCATGGAATCCTTTGCCTCGTTTTCTTTAGTTCTGTTATGGGTAAACAGCTGTAGTTCATAGTTAGAGATAGGAAAGTATAGTATTTTGGATTCAATGAATTAATGAATGCCTTGGAGCACGGCTTTCGATGCACAGGCCCATGCTTAAGCAACTTGATTGAAAATTTTCAGTATATTTACTCTTTCTTGACATGAAAAACGCTATTGACTGCGTTACACAAAATATAAAGCATAACTATCTAAAAGAGCACAAAATAGAGAGGTAGCATTATTGAAGTGGATTAAAGATAGAAGAGTAATAGAAATAGTTTTAGGGTCATCGGTTAGTAGAAGTGTTCCAAAGGGGTCTAAACAGGTGCCTTTCATTTGCAATATACTCAAACGACCTTGACAAGGAATTGTTATGTAGAGTTCGAAAGCCAAGATATATGAAACTCAGTAGCTGGCATTGAGACGAAATTTTATGCTACTCAAGAGCAGGTTAAATTCCCACCAACTTTCTCTAACCATTTCATTATTATTGAACACCCTTACACACAACCCTTCGTCGAAATTTCAGACCTAGTCCACCCTTTCATTATAATTAGGAGAATTGAGGCTGTTAGGCTTTTAATTTCGTCTTCTTTGACGATGAAGAACTTTTGATTGATGATTGGGTCACGAGGAGCATATTTTCCAGTTATTCAATACTTTTTGATCGTTTCTAGGAAGTGGAACTTCCGATTACGTCCGAGTAATATAGATTTGTGGGATAAAAAAATTCCAATTCTTGGCCATCATATCACGAAGTATCATATTTCATCTCCCCCTCCAAATCACTAGAGTTCATTAGGATGGTGAAGTTTTACTGACATTACATATTATAATTTGAGCAATATTTAAACCGCAGTCCTCAAATCGGGAATGTAGACATAATTACCGCTTGAATTGATGTAGTTTAAAAGGTTTTCAATCGGATCCAAAGCATTTTTACTGACCACACGTGATTAGTTCAAGTGTACTCTCAAGACGAGCCATCCTTCAGAGAGGACTTATCCGAAGACAACTTGTCCGAAGAATCACGGAACCCCAAAGTATTCTTATCCAAACTGCTTAATTCTGCTTAGAGCTTCATCTGAATTGTTTGCAATGATATATTTTCTCTCTTTCTCGCGTTGAATCATTTTCACCATCAGAACGAAGAACAAACTCACACTTGAATCATTTTCACCAACAGAACGCAGAACGAACTCACACTATACAGACAGACCATCAAACTCCCATATCTGCTGTTCTTATAATTTCATATCGCCATCTCCCGCGGAAATAAGGTCAGCTGGATTATATCTCGCATTTCACCACCAATTGTGAATTGATAATGTTAAAATAGTTTATAAGTCACATTTATATACATCGACGCTTAATTGAATCGGCACTTATAAAAAGAAATTCCCAACTTTATTACTTCTGACAGCCAATTGAATACTAATTAATACCTTAATAAGCAAGAAATTCATACTTCCCTTTCTCAAAAATACTGCTATATTCTCGCATCTACCACCTTAGCGTCACTGATTTGTTTGTTTGTATGTTAAGCAACTTCTGTCTTTCACTTGTCCACAAGCGACTGACGATGACGGATGTTTTCATCGAAACCTGGTTTCGCATATAAAATTAGTCCTATTACTGTGGTTTTATCCCTATAGTTACACGTAAGCTACTCTACCTTTTTGGATACATTTATATATATATATATATATATATATATATATATATATATATATATATATATATATATATATATATATATATTCGTATAAATAGGTAGCAGTTTTGCTTGAAAACATATGTTGTTGAAGACCATTGTATATTTATCCTTAATTAATTTTAAGTGGTAACTTTCTATTTTCCTTTTTAATTTCCATTCTCCATCTTTTATAAGGTATATTATTTCTCCTAAGTTCTTCTCTCTATTTATAAGTTACTGTGTTTGGTAAAACCAAACTTTAATTACTAAGTTTTCGATCTTGCGCGTTCATCTTCCGAGTAGATTTAGCTTACCCTTATCTCTCTTACCGATTAAACTATGGTGAGAATAGAGTGAGTTTTCTTTTAGCGGGAGAAAACGTACTGCTCGCGGTTACTCCTCCACTCTGTACCCCTCCCAGGATCAGGGGGGGGGGGCGAGGAAATCTTTGAAGTGGTATTTATTAGTCCAAGCTTGAACGTAAGGTCAACTGGAACGCGCCAATCAAGAAGATGGAATTTTAGCTTGAGTGTTGAGGGATGGCTTTTATTCATTGATTATGAGGGCTTCTAATATTTTTAGCCTGAATACTTCTTCATGGATACTCTCACCTACACCATTTAACAGATTCATTCTCCCTTTGTTCTTTAATTTAACTTTCTTCCCTCTTATTTGGCCGAGCGACCTTACACAGCAAAATTTCCACCCATTTTCAATTTCAAACCGTTAAAACATAACTACGTGGCCTAATATTTAACACAATCACCACTTTTTAGTATCGCAGCTATGATATAATATACTTTAGCTCACTTCAAATATTTAGAATCTTCCTAGACTAAAAAGTAATGTACTTATTATAATTCCTTTCCCATCTTTTGGCCAGATTCTTCATTAGTTGCATTCCTCCTCTGGTTATTCATTATTTCAATTCTCTTTTTTGCCCAAGTTTTCATTGACGTATATCTAACTACCACGCCTATAAACATTACAAGTATCATTATAAACACTGGAAGTATTACAGGGACTCATCAACGCACATTTCACATGGACATTTTACCTTTCAATAATCGTCCGTATTTAACCATCTAGGCGACTTATGTACATAATATAGCTATTGCACGACCAAATATGGCGTGCTTAAAATTGCTCCACACTGTATGTTTTATTCATATATTCGAGTATATCTCACTTAGTCACAAGCGTTCACACATACGAGGGGCAGTCAATAAGTTTTGCAAATCGGTAGGGCAAAATAGAGGAAGGGGGATGGCTGTTTTAGGGGATGTTAGGACAAGTTATGACAAGTGAGGACATGCAGCCGCACGCTCCTGCCTAGTCTATTTAAAAAGAAGTAGCTAATCGCAGATCACCAGTCACAAATTTTTCAACAATGGAGAAGGTTGAGCACCGCGCAGTGATCAAATTTTTGACCAAAGAAGGCAATAAGGTAAAAGAGATCCATGAACGCATGGTTGCAATGTACACAGACACCGCCCTTTCCTATGCACCCATTGCTCACTGAAATAGGGAGTTCCACCATGGTTGTGAGTCCCTTGAAGATGACCCGCATCCAGGACGCCCGTCAGACGTGACCAACAAGGCCAATATGGCCCTTATGGAGAAGATGATCGTCGAAAATCGACGGGTGAAGGTAAAAGAAATCGAGCGAGAACTTGGAATATCACATGGAAGTGTTATCAACATCATCCACGACAATTTGGCCAGGACCAAGGTATCTGCCCGTTGGGTCCCCAGAAACCTCACGCCCCATGATCGACTCCAACGTCGTCAAAGTTCGGAGGAGCGGCTGCTCCTGTAAAACCAAGACCCGGCGTGATTCCTGCAACGCATAGTGGCAGGTGATGAAAAGTGGTTCCATTGTAGGGGTACGAAGATGTATCAGGTAATTTAATGGGCTATTTATATTATCGATTTGGAACGAATTTTTCGCTGATACATCTTCGCACTCCTACACCATCACAGGAATCCCGAGACTAAGCACAAAAGCATGACTTGGAAGCAGAAGGCTCTCCAACCTCCATCAAGTTCCGGACCCAACCCTCAGCCGGGAAGATCATGGCCACTATCTTCTGGGATTCTGAGGGAGTATTGATTGTGGACTATGCGCCTCGCGGGAGGGTTGAAGAAGTGCATCTGTCATAAGCGGTTAGGCAAATTGACACGCGGTGTCATGCTCCTCCACCACAATGCCCCTGTTCACAAGGCCAGAGTTACACAAGCTACCCTGCGCGAGTGCGGCTTCGAGGAGCTCAACCATCCTTCCTACAGTCCAGATCTTACCCCTAGCGACTACTTTTTATTCTGCCAGCTCAAAGCTGCACTTCGTGGATGCCGGTTTGGGGAAGATGAAGATGTCCAGCTTGCCGTCCAGGAGTGGATTGAACAGCAGTCGGGAGATTTCTGGTTGTCGGAAATTCGAAGCCTCAGGGACAAGTGGCGTAAGTGCATTGAAGTCGAGCTTAGTTATATTGAAAAATAATAAAACACTTTTCCTAATATCTCGTTTTCTTATATCCGAATTGCAAAACTGATTGACCGCCCCTCGTAATCTTGCCGGTTTCTCTAAAGTAAGAAATATCTACCTGTGATTATTTTTTCATTACTACTTTTTAGGGCAGGAGTTAATTAAACACCATCTAATTTAATCTTCCAAAAGTCGACGATATGGTTTGATAGCATTATACCCATACTTTTCACTAATATAAAATAATAAAAATAAAGACTATATTCCAAAAAAATAATTAAGGTTTTATTTTTCTATGCTCAGGAAAAGGTTAGAAAAATCGACATAGACTACCAAGCAAAATAAGAGAATAATTTTCCTCTTTTAATATATTTTCAAAAATATAATGAGTAAGTAAATGAGATTTTCATGGAACAAAAAGTCATTCATTTGATATATTTTAAGCTTTTCATATTATAAAGTCGTATATTTAAGAAATTATCCAAAATAAACTTACAAAATTAAATATTGATACGTGCAAATTAAGAGAACTAACATTCATAGAATTGCTTAGCAAGCAATTCTATTACTCGACATAACGACGACCACAAGTCCTCACCTGGTTCTTTCAATTTTTTGGTGTTATTTGTTCTATGCTTGCTCAATTTTTGTCCATGAATCACCGACAGTAGAAGGATGGTGGTCACGAACTTTGTATCCAATGATCTTCTAGAAGGTCTCACTTGTGTTCGGGCCAATTTTGGGTTTCGATATCTTCTTGTTCGAAATAGTATTTTACTCGCTTTGATGTATGGTATGACACTTTGTTCTTCATAGTTAGTGTTGACTGGTTCAGAGATGCTCTGAGTCAAGGTATAACATATTGGTGTGCGAGGTTTAGGTAAATATTTAAATCTACCGTTCAAGTTATTCTCACTAGATGACCAACTCCTTCAAACGCAAACATTCTCAATACCATGACGCTGCCTCTTCCATGCTTTGCAGAATTTTTAACACATTAAGGGTCTATCAAAGCGTTTGCCATAAGATCCAACTAAATTAAATTTACAGTCGTCACTCAAAAGAATTCTTTCCCAATCATTGTGAGGGTATGGAACGTATATACTCGCATGTCGCTAGGAGTTCGTGGGAACGAAAGATATTTGTCGTTCGAATTGAACTTCGTCTCCCCCCCCCTCCTCCCCTCCCCTGACATTCTACTGCCCTCCTCTGCCTTTCCCTTGACCAAAGTCGTTATCCGTGCCAAACTTTTCCAACGGGCGACAGGAAGTCTCACGAAAGAAGGCCTATCTCACAAAGAATCATAAATCCTATTTGCCTTCTTTATGATACCATGGAGATTGTCCAGAAGGCGCCGCGATAAGCAAATTGTGGTATAAGGGATTTAACTCTCGATTTCACACAGTCCGCGGTATAAATGACAACGCCGTTCATCCCTTGCCAGAAGTGTTCCAGACCTACTCGTGTAACCCTTACGTTGAATGAGAGTCGCTGCCGTAACGTATCGACTGCCAACGCGACCCGCTGAGTTAACTGGGTCGCTGTCTTAAATAGTTCCTGAGGCAAATCCCGCACCGCAGAGTATGTGACTAAAAGAATACGCCCTGTTGCTCAACGTAACTTGAGAAAAAGGAACAACCAAATAGTTACTGGAAGTAACTATTTGTTAGTGTCACATCCAGTTAGGAGTGAACTAACCGAAACTGCAGTCAGCAGCCCCGAACCCGTCGTCTTATCCCCCTTCTCCCCGAGAACTCGTGTTAACGCCACCCGAACCACCCCGTCTTGACCTGAGTAGTCGTCTCTCCAATCCATCACAATTAATAGGAATCTGGAAACCCAGTGTCCCTCTCTTCTTAAATTACCTATTTTATTAACAGTGATTGATACTCCCATTGAGTCATTATAAATCTAGACGCTTAATGTCAGTGTTATCCTCCCCTCCTTTTTTAAAGAGATTCAAGTGAGTCATTCCCTGATATTATTATTTATAATTGCTGTCAACCCGGACTAATCCGTGTTTAATATTTAATCCTTATTTACCTAAATGCCCGTTTAACTATTGCTACTAATTATTATTTTGGTGTAATGTAAAGTTTATTTTTTGTACGTGTGTTTATTTGTGGCACCTCCTTTGTGACGTACCCTTGGCAAGACTTTAATTAAGAATCCCTTTGGCTAATTTATTCAACCTGTATTATGCACTCTTAGAATTTAACAATCACAAACCTCCCCCCAGTAACAAGTGGGACTTCTATAGTGACAATCCTGGCCGTGACACAACCCGCCTCTAACCAGCCTTCGCACGTTCAGTAGGAATTAAAGCCTATATATATATGACGATCGTAGATTGAGTCATAGGGTCTCAATACCATCAACTTAAACAAAAGCGGTGTGTCCAGATCAAGGACTAGAATAATTATTGGACCGGACTATGATCAATTCTACGACAATCATCATCCCTTCACACAACTTGAGATTCACCATATTCAGGTCTTGACTTCAGATTCTTCTTATTAATGATTGGTTTATTTGCGTTTAAACGAGCTTTTAAACCATATACATTGAGGCGTCAGGAAACTAGAAAACGACTCATTTCTTTGCCCCTATTGATTTTAACCTTATGAGAAATTCTTCCTTCAGTCTCGAAAGGATCCTTCCTAGAGAAACACTTAATATCCGGCTTTTATGGCGGTGGTTGTTTGCAGTCGGCTGAATTCTGCCGTAGATTAATTGGTTTTGTTTTGATTTTATAACTTCAGAATAAGTGAAGTCACACTCTTGGACCTCCCTACCTCTATTCAACTCGAAGAAAGATTCCAACCCGGAATTCTTCAAGCGACAATAATCTGACCGAACTCAGGAGTGTCCGTCAAGTGTGATGGCATATTTTCCGATTAAATACAACAAAAATGGCTGATGTACACTTCTTAATTATTGAGAAAAATCTTGCCAGATGATTTCAAGTAACTTCTATATTGTTCCGAAAAAAATCGTTTTTCTGCTTTTAAGGTGTCAAAATTTTATTTTGTTAATTTATTTGGGATACTGTCTTGAATATACGATTTTATCATATGAAATCGTGATAAAATCTATTAAATGCCTACATTCATATACCATGGAAATTTATTTTTTTAAGATATTTTAATAAAGGCAAATCATTTTCTTATTTTACTCGGTAGTGTATATTGCATGGGTTCTCAAATGGAGGCATCTGTTTTTTCCATATCAAAGGTGTAGTGATAGATTGTAGAGCGGCGTAGCTTACCTATCGCATGCCTCTTTATGACATATTTCTCTCTTCCGAACTTAACTGCCTATATAGACCTAGATGAGCTGCAGTACCTAAACACGATAAAAATAATTGCGTAACGAGTATTATTTAAAAAAAATGATGTAATCTTATCTTTGAATATAATTAATGCTTAAAATTACCTGCAGCCTTATTTTCCTGCTTTATATTTTCCGTTTCTTTTATATCTTCTTTGCCGTTCGTCGATTTCCTTCTTCTTTTCCAGCAAATGAAGCAAATCATCAGAGTCACAACTGAAAAAAACGAGTTATCTATTAATATCAGTATGATGCATGTATATTAGTAAAAAAAAAGTTTGAGAATTTTTAGGACTATCGATATGTAAAGATGTTAATATATTTTCCGGTGATAATCCTCTAGGGGAATCAATACTTGATTTTCTTTTTGTGTAAATATACAGGGTTATTCCTCGAAAAACAGGCCCTAAATTTAGATACGAATCATTTCTTAATTTTCTGCAAGGATTGAATGAAACTTTTGAGATAACTAGTTTATTGTGTTTAAAAACATCATATCAAATCATGAGTCTTTAGACTTTTCTTCTTTATTCTAGATTATGTGTTCGAGATGACCTCCATTTAGCTCTGTGCATTTTTTGAGGCGCAGCACAAAGTTGTCCATGACGTCCTTAAAAACCGACCGACTAATGGCTCTAATATCCTCCCTGATCACTTCCTTGAATTCCATGATGGTCTTCTGTTTCCCCGCGTCCATTCTGTGTTTAAAGTAGGCCCAGGAAAGGAAATCTGGCCGTCTAAGGTCTGGGCTGGGCGGTGCCTACTAAAATCAGTCTTGAGACTGATCACACAGCAACCAAAGATCTCTTTCAGCCAATCTCGAAACAGCTTTGAGGTGTGAGAGCTTGCTCCCTCATGTTGGAACCAGAACTTTCCCATAAGCGACGGAAATATGTTCTTCAGCTCCCTCTTGAAGGTTTTGAGGACCTCAACATACTGGTCCTTAGTGACTGCCACTGTCGCACCAGATTCCTCGAAGATGAATGTTTCAATAATGGCTCCTGCTGAGATTGCAGTCTATATTGTGCACTTATGGGAGTGTAGGGGCTTTGTGGCGACCTCATTTGGTGTGAAGGTCCACCAGAAAACATTTATCTTCGAGTTTACCTTTCCTTTAAGATGGAATTGAACTTCATCTGAGATTCAAAGGAGGTCAAGGAAAGTTGGAGTCTCCTGAATCTTCTCCATTATCTTGACTGCGATAACTTTTCTATGCTACATGTCTGAGGTTGTAAGGATCACCTTCATCTGTATTCTGTATGAGTAGGTCTTTATATCCATTACTAGCAGTCTTCTGCAAGTCTCACTGGATATACTGAGGGACTCAATTCGCTTGCGCACAGAGCGTTTTTGACTTTGCTGAACTGACTCTCTCACGTTCTCGACAAGCTCAGCTGTACGCTTCCAGGGTCCTCATGAATAGGTTACACGGTCGTCACTGGCTGCACTGAGGTTCTCTACTGATCCATAGTTCTCAAAGTGGTTCACTTAGTCCTTAATTCTGCTCTTGGAGGGGCCTTTTTCACATTCGAACTGATGCACGAAAGTCTGCTGCACTTTCTTGAACTAGCTTGGATTGTACTAGTGTTTGACGCAGTAAATTATTTGCTGGAGCTCCCATTGAGATCGAGTTCTGTTCAGAGGCGTTGGTTCTGTCATGTACTGCAAAGAAGTAGTGATTAGTAAATAAATGAAGGATACATCACAAAAAGAGTGTGTAGGCCCCTTCTTGGTGGTTACCATTTATAGCTTTAATCGGAACATTTGAAATTATAGGCCACAATCAATAGAAATGTTAGGGTTTTGCGTAATTCAGCTTCTCGAGTTAAAATAAAAAAAAGATCACTGTTTCTAGTGATTTGTATCTTATATACTAATCATGCTAAGATCATTTGAATGAAAAGAAAATATATTTGAGGTAGAAAAACTAAAAAAATCCTTAGAAATTTGGCAGTAATTCGATTGTGACCACTTGAAGAGTGGTTGCAAACGAAGAAAGGAGAACAAAGAGTGAAAAAGAGGTATAACTGTAGGATGCAATTGTGGCAGTAATTAAATATAGAGCTCAGACCTTTATGATCCAGGAAAAAGGTGACCAAAGCAAATAAATCTAAGTATAAGTACCGGGTAATTGATTCCTAAGAATGATTTGGGGGCATAATATGGAAAAGATAATAAAAGATTTGACATATTGGTTTCATTCTTCTCCACAAACTACTAAAATTTAAGTTAAATATAAGACTGGTAAGAAAACCGTAGGCAGAGAGTTGTTGGCAATAAAAAAGGCAGCTTCATGAATGGCATCACTCTAAAACGGGTTTCCTAAATGAACAGATCTCGGACTCATTATATATATTGTGGTGGAATCCTCTTTGAAGTATATTATTTCCCCACCTCTTAAGACCGTATTTCCATAGATAAAACGAGCCCTTACTCCCCCCAACTTTCCGACCTCTCCATTTCTTAAACCGATGTCATGATCCGTGAAATTCACACCAAAGCTTTCCCCCGGTCGTCTCAACATCCCTCCTCCTCCAGAGGGTCGAGAGACTGCATTGTAGCCTCACCGTGAACCGAATTTATGGCCCCACTGCTTTCGCTCGTCTGGCTGCTACTCTTAGCTGTTGACACGTCCTCGTAAGAAGGCGCTAGGTTCATCGCTCCAGATAAGGAAGGTTAAGAAGATTTCTATCTCTTTCTCTGTTTTGAATAGTTCCGGGTATATTTTCCCCCGCTCCAGGCTGATGGACAGATTTGGTTAGACAAGCATTCCCCGAAAAGGGTGCACTTCAACGAACACTCTCCCAAGAAGTGTGAGCGACGGTCGGAAGCCACTGAAGAGCTGGACATCACCCTGCGTGTGTTCGGGTTGAGTAGTAGAGTCTCGTGAGGCAACGTCTGCCTTTATCATTCGCCTTCGGATCAAGGATTGGAGAAGCAGTCCCCCTAGTTCTTCTGGTGACATCTTACGACAAGAGATCATTAGCTCGCTCGAGCAGGGTGTGGAGAGGTCATCCACCCCCCTTCGAAGTTCCGTCGGTGACGTCCAGAGGACCGGAGGCCCGCATCTGGTGACCTCTTAAGACAAGAGGCCCATTAGCTCGCTCAAACCGAGTGTCGAGAAGTCATCTCCCACAACCCCTTTGAAGTTGGTTAGGTGACCGTATCTCGCAAACGCGAGTTCAAGAAGAGTAGCCCTAACCGCTGTGGGTTCTGGGGTAACCACCTGTGAATAATCAAGGTAACCAAGACCTATCCCTATTTGCCCTACCTTACCCTTGAGTTCAAACTAAGTAAATCATACGTTACCCTCAATCACTCATGAGAACCATTCCCTAACTACGGTTATCTAATTAGTAGTCGGAACTTAATTCACTCTTATTTTATGTACCATTTATATATATATATATATATATATATATATATATATATATATATATTGTTGCCCCCTTTAGGTAATGTGAATTAGAAGTCGATTATAGTCATTGTGTTTGTTATATTCCTTGGTTCCGCAGCTGCCGCTCTCTATTAAATCGCACTCTTAGAAACAATAAGAGTTGTCGCCTTGATTGGCCTAACTTATTTCCTCAGTGCGCATATTCACGTACACTTAGGCCATACCTCGACATAATAATACGAGGGGCGGTCAATAAGTTTTGCGAATCAGTAGGGCAAAACAGAGGGAAAAGGATGGCTGTTTGTGGGGGTGTTAAGACAAATTATGACAAGTCAAGACGTGCACCCGCACGCTCCTGCCTCGACTATTTAGGAAGCAGTAGCTGATCGCAAATCGTCAGTCACAATTTTTTGAACAATGAAGATGGTTGAGCACCGCGCAGTGATCAAATTTTTGAGGAATCCAAGGAAGGCAAGAATGAAAAAGAGATCTATGAACGCATTCTTGCAGTGTACACCGACACCGCCCCTTCCTGTGCAACCATTGACGCTGGAATAGGGAGTCCCGCCATGATCCTGAGTCCCTTTAAGATGAGTCTCATTCAGGACGCCCGTCAGACGTGACCAACGAGGACAATGTGGCCCATGTTGAGAGGATGATCCTCAAAAATTGACCGATGAAGGTCGAAGAAATCGAGCTAAAACTTGGAATATGACATGGAAGTGTTATCAACATCATGCACGACAATTTGGCCATGATCAAGGTCTCTGCCCGTTGGGTCCCTAGAAACGTCACGCCCCATGATCGACTTCAACTTCGTCAACGTTTGAAGGAGCTGCTGCTCTTGTACACCTAAGACCGGGCGGGATTCGAGTCACTCATAGTGACAGGTGATGAAACGTGGGTCAATCACTGGAATCCCTAGCAACTATCTTTTATTCCGCCAGCTCAAGGCTGCACTGCGTGGACGCCAGTTTTGTGACGATAAAGATGTCTAGCTCACTGACCAGGAGTGGATTGAACATCAGTCATGAGATTTCTTTTTTCGGGAATTCGAAGCCTCAGGGACAAGTGGCGCAAGTGCATTGAAGTCGAGGGTGATTATTTTAAAAAATAATAATGCACTTTTTCTCATATCTCGTTTCCTCATATCCGAATTGCAAAACTTATTGACCGCCCCTTGTATTTGATGGCAGACTGTATGGGGTCTTTTTCTAAGATATTTGGCGTCATGTTTTGGGGTCTTTCCCACCTGTTAGGAATTTAAATAATTTCATTTTGTAAAATTCATATTTATATTTGTTTGTGTAAAGCTTCAATAGCTCTGGCAGCTTTTTCCTTGTGCAAAATCCAGAAGTAGCATATCAAGGATGTCGTTATTCCATCGTTTTCATGAACAAGGTCATATCCTAGGTTATCTGGGAAAGAATTCATCGCTTACGTCCGGGAAGAGGAACATAGCAAACGTGCGGAAAAAAAGCACAGAGAGAATCAGAAATCAAAGAATGAAAAGGACAGAGAGAAGCAGATGGAGAAGCAAGAAGAGAATACAGAGAAGAAAAAGCAAGAAGAGCACAGAGAGAAGCAGAAGCAAGAAGAGCACATAGAGAAGAAGCTCAAAAGCAGATAGAAGAAAGACTAATACGGAGAGAAATGGAAACAGAATAAAGGAAAATACTAATGGAGATAAAATTAGAAGAAAGTAGAATACAGATGAAAAGAATAGTAGACAAAACAAGAATACAGTGGAAAATAGAAGAGAAGAAAGAAGAATACTGAGAGGAAGTAAAACAAAAAAAAAATAATACGGTTGAAAATCTAAGCACATTTATAAGAATGAAAATAGAAAGCGAAGCCGAAAAAAGAAGAATAAAGATAAAAACAAGGCGAGGAAAGAAGAATACAGATAGAAATAAAAGCCGAAGAATGTAGAATAAAGATAAAAAAGACGACAAAGAAAGAAGACAGATGGAAAGAGAAGCTGAAAAAAAGAAAAATAAAGATTTAAAGAGAAGCCAAAGAAAGAAGAATAAAGATAGGGCAGAAGTAGAAGTAAGGAGAATACAGATGGAAAGAGATCTAGCATAAGCAGCTAACAGAGACTCATCTCTGACCCCTCTACCTCCTCTGGGTCACCCAGAATACGAAGAGCTCAATTCTCAAGCCTTCACGACCGCCCCCAAAAAAGGTTCGTCTCTCAGTCCCCTGTGGGAAAAAGAAAGGAAGAAGGAGACTGTAACGGTGCGAGGCGATAAGAAGATCGAATACCCTATGAAGGACGCTTTAGTATACCATTTTTCTGTTGAACCAGGGAGCCACCCGAAAAACGCGTTGTGTGTGTTTTGCAAACTAATTTAAACCGTTTTAAAGATGGCTCAAGAAGACCTAATGGCCAGACACTTCGGTTATATCAAAACGTCACCGCGTGTTTTTAAATAGTTCTGTCGACCATAAAAGTCCAAAGAAATTATCGACTTCTTCAATTCCCTTGATATTTGCCAGAAGGTCACCTCCATATGGTGTGTAGCCCCCACCCCCATTCAAAAGATCCCGAGAGCGCCCGAGCCATTCGCCCGGGTCCCAATCGGCCTAGTAGGCCCAATTCATTCCCCGTCTAGTAAGGGAAATATCTACCCCATTGAACCCGTGTGTCTGGCCCATACGGTCCGCGTAGAAGTAGATGATAAGTATCCTCTGCCGTCACTCCCTTCTCCCCAAGCGGAGCCTCCCTCCGACCTAAAGGTAAACCCCGATCTCGCTTCTATTGAGAGGGATCAATTCTTGCCTTATTGGAAGCTTTCCCGTGTCATTAAATCGTCGCTTTGGGCCAAATTGCACTACCATAGCCACACCCCTTAATGACATGCATAAAAGAACGGCCTCCGTTTCTGTCAATTTGACCCCTTCCACGAAAGGTCGCTTTTGCCAGTTAAAGGAAAAGTTAATCTCTGACCCTAGCTGGAGATTACCGAATCCCAATAAAACATTCGGTGTGGTGTTCGTACCGAGGCCTCTCAAGATGGCCTAGGTTGTTCTCTGGTCCAATATGATGACGATGAAATGGGATATCCTGTAGGATTTGTCAGCAAGTTGCTGTCCCATAGCAAAAAGGCATATGCCACCAAAGAGCTTGAACCTTAGCCATAGGATGGTATATTCATAAATTTAGGATGTATGTTAAAGGCACCGAAAACTGCCTAGCCGATACCTTTAGTAGGAATCCAATAGAAGACCAGACCCCTCAACAACCTAAAGGTACAGTAAAATTTCGCGTTTGATTCATTTTTTTGTAAAGAGTATTTTTTTTTTATTGTTTTGACTTGTTTATGTTGTATGTGCATTTAAATAGATTAAGTTACCTGTGGTTACACATATGTAAACCACGTGTAGTGTTATGTTTGTTTTTGTGTTGGTAAACATTAAATTTGCAACTTTATAAATTCCCCTATTAATGAAGTTATTGTAGACATTTTTTTCGTTCCAAGTGTTCTTCGTTCTAAAAAGGTTTTTGGATAGAAAGAAGTGTGGAGGAATCACCTTTGAATTATATTATTTCCACGCCTCTTGAGACTGTATTTCGAGAGAGATCACGAGCCGTTCTCACCCCCCCTCTTTCCAACCTCTCCCTCGTTTGACTCACCGCCAGGTTCCGTTCAATTCACACCAAAGTTTCCTCCTGGTCGTCTCATCCTCCCCACCCACTTCCCTCTGGTCGGGAGACTGCTTTGTAACCTCAGCGTAAACCGGATTCTTGGGCCAGCCGTTGTCGCCCATCTGGCTGCTGATCTCAGCCGTTGACACTGCCTCGTAAGAAGGCGCTCAGTTCATCGCGCCCGATAACGAAGGTTAGGAAGGTTTCTATCTCTCTCTCTCTGTTTTGAATAGTTCCGTGTATATATGCCCCTGCTCTAGGCTGACGGACAGATCTGGTTCGACGAGACTCTCCCGAAGGAAGTGCCCTTCAACGAGCTCTGTCCCAAGAAGTGTGAGTGACGGTCACAAGCAACTAAAGAGCTGGACATCACCCCGCGTGTGTTCGGGTTGAGGAGTAGTCTCGTGAGGCAACGTCAGCCTTTCTCATTCGCCTTTGGATAACAAGTTGGAGAAGCCTTCCCCCGAAGTTCTTCTGGTGACCTCTTATATATATATATATATATATATATATATATATATATATATATATATATATATATATATATATATATATATATATATATATATATATATAATCCAAACATCTTAGCAAATAAACCAACTAGATTATGGCTTGAGGGGATAACATTTTTACTCAAAATAGCTTCCCTCAGCTTCCAACATTGCTTCAAGACACCTCCAAAACCTTGCACATGCGTTCCTTAGTGTCTTCTTGGGAAGATCTTCGAGCACATTAACTTATGCTCTTGGCATCAGCTTGGCCTTAGGTTTTGGCATAGGGCTGGTTTCTTTCTCAACAGCACCACAACATAGTAATCCATAACAATACGATCTTGGGATATTAGTGTCCCCAAAGTGAGGCTGGTAAAATTGTAGAAATTCTCAGACAACCACTTCTGACTTATTACGGAAGTATGGCCTACCAGCAGCCACCTTCTTTAGGTTTGACAACAATTTTTCGCAGCCCAACATATCCGTCTGTATTTAGCCTATGACCCTGCTCAAATAGATGGGGTGATATAGAGTCATCCTCGCTAGAGAAGCTCAAATAGATGGGGTGGCATAGAGTCATCCTCGCCAGAGAAGCCCAAACAGAACATAACAATATGGGAAAATGTTACAGGAAGGTTGCATGAATTATAAGCAAACTACCTGTTGTTCTGGGTGTTCTGAGATCAACCCTTGGAGAAATTCTTTTCATGTGAGAAGAAAAAGATCCTCCCTGACTCAAGAGGATGCTTCAGCATCTTCAGGAGATTCTTTGCCCTTGTCAAGAAGTTTTCCTCGGCCTTTGATGTCAAATTTGCCCCTTGCCCCTCTTATACAATTAGTAGAGAAGGTATTTTTTTAGTTTCAGCTTCAGGGCGATGACTCTAACACTTACCTCTCTCACCAAATCCATGGCCTTTCATCACCTTATGTTACATTTGTTGGGTGAATTTCGACGTGGTGACGAAGTTAGAACGCCTACCGTCTTACTTGATACTGGAGGGCACGGCTTAATAGTGTTTGTTGCAGTGGCCCATGTTATTTCTTACAGGCTTAAGGGTGTGAGAAAATTCATAAAGTGCCAGTCATGATGTCGGCATTTTTATACCCTCCGCTAACCATCATGATGCATTTAACTATTTTCCAATATTCAGATGGCTTCCATTCCTTCACGTCAACTAACATTTTTTCCCCTCTTTATACTATCTAACGTCTTTGACTGTTCACAGATTTATCAACAGTTTTCCGTCAAAAGAAGACATTAACATTCGTCAAGTTTGACTCTAACACCCTGTATATATATACAATATTGATATGAAATTATAATGGACAATGTTCGAATTTGCTACCAGGAAACTATGAAAGTACCGGTCAAAATAACTTAGTGACTGAAAACTTTCCAAAAAACATGCATAGGGTAGTCAAAATACGAAAATATGGCTGATGTAATTCAATCCAATAAGTCTTAGGTAATGAAAATAGGTCTTACTCAACATAGAAAGGGATTTAGAGAGATTAATTTCAAGTAATCTAAAATTTGTGAAACAGTTTACTTTATCACAAAATGCAAATATGGTACTAGGAGACAACGTAATAATATTGGATTAAATCGAAAGAAATTGTTCTTCCATGGGCATTTTCGGAACTGGCCCGATAGCAAATTAGGCAATCGATGCTCATGTTAGCTTAAGATTAGTTTAGGTGAGATGAGCAACTTTGCAAAAAGCAAAAGTGGAAATATTATGCAACTTTCATTACCATATTTGTGAGCCCACTGGTGATGTAATAGGTAAGGGTGAATGCAATTCCAGTTTCGGATTACAAAACGACACTTGGTTAGAGAATCAAAATTATCGGATCAAATTAAGATTAGTCACCTGAATTGCCTAATCTTAGATTGAACGAAACGCAGGTGTTTATTCTTGAATTGTAAATATTTGGACGATACTCTAGTAGATCGTAACTTACCTTAAATTTAGTTTAAATTAATTTAGAAGTTCTTTTAGTTTATCGTAATTTATCTTAACTTCAGGGTCTGATTGGAAAAAGCAAAAACAAAAAATCAACAGAGTGAGAGATTGCAAACAAGATTTTCTACATACATATTTTCTTCAATTTATGTGGCAGGACAAGTTTTTCATAAACCCATTTTAAAGCTTATACTATAATATAACTGAATAAGATGATATTTAAATGATCCTTTAAATATTTTTCTATTAAATAAAACTTTACTTAGTAAGTTGGAATAATTTTCGTTTCCTTTACAAGTTACCTTGTGAGTCGGTAACAGTGACTTTAGGTGCCTTATCTTAAATGGAACGAAACGCAAGTGCTTATTCTTGAATTGAGTGACTTTATGTGCCTAATCTTAACTTGATCAAAGTTATCTTTAGTGACAATCATTTATTTCATTCGCGCATGGTGCGAAGGATTTATAACTACTGTTTTTTGGTTAAAGAGATTAAGATGTCAACATAAGCCATTACTGATTGGAACAACTTTCTGTGAGGCTTCTTCGCCAGTTCCTTGTTTCATAACCTAACCTATCTGAACCTAATCTATCCCAACCTAACCTGCAGGCTATATTCATACTACGAACTTCGAACGTCATAGCTTAATTAATAACCTGGAGATAGCGTGGAATGCCTAATTCGTTGCATTGGCTGTTCCGAAATAGTGACTTCTTCAATTATATAAACCTCTTTTAAGAACTGATTTGGAGCATTCGTTGCAATTCCTGAATTTATATAAGCAAAAGGACAATGCAATATTACAATAAGCTAGCGTCGAGTTACGGAATTAAGTCGAGGAATTAGAACTTGATCGTACTATAAAAGACTATACCACAAAAATTGACTTTACCAGGAAAATTAGCCGAATTGTTGAAGTATGTAAAATACTAGACAAGATTCTTTGTATAAATTAAGGCTCACTATTTGATCGAGATAACCGAGTTGCAAATAGATATAACTGCTTCAAAATAGTAAACAAGAGATTTACCACTGCGACATCGCAATATTTATGTTATTATAAAATAGCATAGGCAAAGAATCGCTTGCCTAAGAATGTCATTGAAAGAACAATTGTAAAAGAGGTTAAAAATAACATTTATAAATATTAATTTAAAATATGATCTTAAAGATATAGAGGTTGTGTAAATACATTGATCGATATCTTTGAGTCAATCTTAGGTCCTTTCATTGTTCTAATATCTGTAATAGGTGTGCTGGGCGCTTCCTTCCCCATAAATTAGATTCGAATTAGTATTAGAAAGAATAGGCTATGCCCGGATTTAGAAGGATAAAAACGGTCCATCTGCGATTGAAAGATTGAGCCAATTTAAAATGGATGTCAGTAGAGAAAATTAACAATGTTAGGGAATCGGTCTAGCCAAGTGAAAAACAATACCAATGTGTGACAATAGCTCTCTATTGAGGAAGGTTAAAATACATGAAATTGTTAAAATATGTGTATTCTAAAATGATTAAAGTGTCCTACTTAAACTTTAAATGAGGTATAACCATTATAAAATCTACTAGTGTAAAATATGATTTTCAAACCTAGTTTATATTCAGAGTATATGAATTATTTAGGGCACATTAACGCTCACATACTCAAAGGTTAAAATTCAGCAATCTAGAAGAGTTCAATGAATGGAAGGACTCACTCAGTCAGTTTGCTTTCTCGCACACTCCTTCTCTGAAAGCTCCTCACTGGTAAAGGAGGCAAGGGCTCATTGGATTGCGCTCATTTTGCTAACTACGGGACTTTCCCCCAAAGAAGGATTATCCCGTTTAGCTCTTTATAACTTCTTCATTTTTTCTTCATTTCACATCATAACACTAACCTCACTGCGTCTTGACCTTTATGGTAATATGATGTAGTGAACTCCGAAAGAAAGAAATGTTATGGGGCGAAAGAAAGGGGTCCCTTAAGGACACAGGCCGGAGAGCTTTAGATGGTATCTAATAGAAAAGGTCTATTAAGGTTGCAAGGTTACAGAGTGCGTTAATAGGAAGCTAATCAAGAAACCAATAGGTACACAAGAATAAGGATGGGTCCTCTGAATTCTCTTTTTTTAAGAGTAGCCATGGGGGGAACACCCCCCATTCTTGATCATAATGGAAACCGAATTCACCAAGCAAATGGAAAAAAAGAGGACACCGCTCAAATTTGTCCTGAAGATATTAAAAAACCTTCAAATCACACATACCAAGTGCATGGAATTTCGACGAGATTAATCGTACTAACCAAAGAACGAAAACGTGGAACTTCTTCTATCCTCGACAGAAGCATCATCTTCAACATACTTGACTCAAAGCAAAAACTCTACCCCAAATCACTGCCAATAGGAGTGTCGTCTGCCATGAAGTCAAACTCTGGGTTGAAAAAATGCCCCAGAAGGAATCAAAGAGGAATTTGAACAAAGAAAGCCATGGTTCAAGATATATGACGTAGTTAATTTCTAAGAACACACAGGTATTAAATTCCTGTGTGAAAACACTGAAATTGCCTTCAAAGTAATAGAGAAAGCACTCGTTACATTATGCAGGAGGATCCCCTAGGCGAACACACCAGGAGACGCCTTAATATATATACAAATTTGCGCCCGCTGCTACCCAATATAAACCACATTACCACGGATGGCGCCCCCAAAGAGTTATTGATATGCTTAAAATCTGGCTTGAAGGCAACACCTACATAAGGTCTGAGAGTAGAACACAAAATGTATTAATTGCGGACGCCACCAGACCATAGCCATGTCTTGCCTTAAAAATGAAAGACAACGTACGATAGAATAATCGGAAAAACCAAGCATGATTAAACGGACAACGGAACATGCCATACGCTGCAGCAACAAAATCAACCACACAACCGATAATAGAAACCCAAGTTAACATCGACGAAAAATAGAAGGTAAAAATTCTAAGCTGTATACTTCATGCACACATAATGAACATAGTAAACCCAGCAAGGTATGTTACGTCATTCAATCAGATGCTCAAGGAAAATGGGCTTGAGTCAATGAAGTTTTCCAAAAAAGTTGACGCTTCGGCGATCTTCACTATAAACGGAGAACGCAACAAAGTAATTATTGAAATAAACGGAAGAAAGTAAAGGAAAAGAAGAGGGAGACATAGACACGCAAGAACCTGACTCAGAAACTAGCAAGAGGTATCGGCGTACGAATCGAGAGTAACAAGATACAAACCATAGGAAACAAAAAAAAAATTAATGAAAAAAAAGCATTTCCCCTTGAAAACAAACACTACCCCCTTCTACTTCCATCACCCGAAATGGAAAAGCGGAATATACGTGTAGAAGTAAAAGAACGAGAGAACAAAGAAATGCTTAATCCTACCTTGCGAGGCTACGAAGAAAAGGAAACTAACGAATGCTTCATCATTCAGAGACAGAAATTAGAAATTTTAAAGATTAATACAAAAAGATAGAAAGATAAAAATTTATTTACGGAGACATTTTTAGAAAATTAGACCGTGATAGAGTACAAATATTAGGACATAGAATAAATTTAGAGTTAGAAAAGGATGAAGATATAAACTATAACCTTTCAAAAGAGAGATTAGACAAAAAAGTTATTGAGATCAAAGGGGTGCTTGACTACAGTACGCAAGAGGAACTAATACAATCATCCCTTCGCTTGAATAGAAAGAGGACTCAAACTCACCAAAAAGAGATGGCCTCGTTTGATAACATTTCAAGATTATTCAACAATAGAAAACCTGTCATTTTCATGTTAAACCTAAAGACACACTGCAAAGAAATGGCCCTACGAACACAAACAGTGCTATTAGACACCCGAAGACTATGTTAATTTGGGGAATGCTTCAAAGGCTATGGCCTGAATTCTCAACTTGACAAAATATAAAGGATCCTATGAACTGTAACGGGTCAAGAAGGCGTCACCGGAAGAAATCCACAAAGAACCCCAGACAATTAAAAAAGCATTGATAAGCGCAGATATTCATGCATTCCATAAAAAGACTCATCTAGAACTTCAAAATTTTCATCTGAAATGATAAATAAGAGAAAGGAAACAAGAATACTTTCAGAACACATAAGTATAAATGTACCAAGCAGTAAACTATACATCGATGTAAGAAGGAAAAAGAGAGAGCTCAAATTAGGTTATTAAAAATCAAGAAAACCGGGAAAAGCAATAATACAAAGGAAAGAAAAAAAAAATCTTCAAAAGAATTCTGGAAGTGAGTAAAATGGATGAAAGCAAAAACAGCCAAAGAAAAGATAAAAAAGGAAACAAGATGTAAGACGAAACTAAAGTTGAAAAGAGTATTCATAGAAGAGTAGAAGAAAGTCATCAGGAAAAGTGAGGAAAAAAAAGTTCTAGATTGATCCTGAAAATGAGATGATAAAAGAACTTAATCGAAAAAACACACTCCCGCTACTTTGTCGACAAAAATAGTAACACCAACTAAGTAATTGATGCCTTCATCACGACCAAACATCTTATTAGAACAATAAGTAGCTTTAAGCGGAAAGCACCAATGTATTAGGACTTACGAAGAAAAATTAACTCGAAGCGCATAACAATATCTTGGAAGGGTTAAAGAAAATTTTTAATGCGTGCCTGAATAAAAGCTACTTTCTGACCTTGTGAAAGCGGCGCAAATTATTTTTCATACGAAAAGCTGGAAAATCACCTTGGCTGGGAGGAAATTACAGACCAATTTCCCTGCTACATTTCATTGTGAAGGTATATGAAAAGATATTAAAACGAACAATATAGCAACACCTAGGAAAAAAAATCTTTGAAATGAATGCGAACTAGCCTAGGCAAAAAAGGATAAGATTAATGTAGATATATACAGCAGAGACATGTCTAAAGCTTATAATAAAAGTCGTCAGAGTGGCAGCCAGTATAAAATACTACAACTAGAAATCAACAATATAATTGAGAGAATTATTTGAGACTATGTCATAGTTAGATATATTTATACACCTAGATATATGTATAAATTATACACATGTTGTCACGATAGAGAATGATATAAGCTTGTAGCCAACGTTGACCAGTGTTGATGTTTGAGTATAGTAATATACGCTTTCTACACCGTAGATATACCTTCCCCAGCTAATGAAAGAGGCATGAACATACAGTTCGGGGTGAAATGATAAAAGTGATTGTGTCATCCTGCATTTAGAAGCAGGAATTAAACCCGAAAACAAGATAATGATTTAAAGAGCAAAATCACTTATTGCAAAGACATGTTATGGGATTGGTGAAGAACTACCAATCAAATAGTGTACAGGGCTGGATTGTGGCCCCATGAAATGTTCTCAAGAAACATAGCGGCAATGGAGAGAGAAAAACAAGAGGAAGAGTTATTTATATATACAAGTTTCACAATATTGCTAATACGAAAAAGATTATACTCCGATTATGACGAATATTTACGATAAAGATAACAGACCATGATAATAAATTACAACAATAAAATAGATGAAAACCGAACTAAGACTTGCCAATTATTCCCAAATGAGGAAAAGACTTCATACGTAAATGAACAAACTATCAGGAAGATCTAATGAAAGAACAGAGCAACCAAAACATTCATATTGGAAACGGTTAAAGAACTTGACTACAGCGAAAACATATCAATAAAAGACAAACAAATAGACATACCAGGAGCAGGCATAGAAACTAACAAAGATTTGAACGCCTAATAAAGTAATACAATAAAAATATAACAAAAGTAACATTAGACTGAAAATCAGATACTTAATCTTCATATAAAATTCCAACTTACAACTATCATACGCCGAACAGATATTAGCTTGAACTCCAATCAAACTTATCACTCACCACAATTCTCCATCTTTCTTCCTTTTTTCACTAATATTTTAATATTCTCCATTCCAAATTGCCTTACATAATAACGTGGTATAGGTGATACACACCGTGGTATTAGCAACGGGTTTAGATTTAGGACCAATACCACCAAGGTCACCTACATGTATGTAATCTCTAACTCGTTTTTAACTACTTTGTGACCTTCCTTCTCTTCCTCTCTCTTTTCTCCTCTTCTCCTTCTAAAATACCCCAAAACCTTAGCATCTCTGGATAAATACGGTAGGCGTTGGGGAAGTAGGGAAGTCCGGGGATCGCTCAGACACTAGTCTTTTACTCTTTATACATTTTATTTAATTAAATATATGAATGATTCAGTCATTTTATTTTATATGCAATACGCTTAGTAAAGCCACTCATTGGTGAAGGAGGCAAATTCCTTCATGAGAGATGAGAAATACATCTTTTTTTCACAGCAAGCCGAAGAACAAAGTTTCAAGTAAGATAATAGAGATGCGTCCAATCAACTGATTTTTATTTCCTCTTGATTTCCTTACATCGGGTAGAAACCCTAAAGGTGGAAATATACTTTGAATTTTCTCCAAATTTCCTAGTTTCCTTTCTTACATTTCATACGGTAAAACCAATATAACTCAACTACCTCCGAGCTCAGAACCATTCTAAAGTAAGGTATAATGAGCCCGGGATGGATCCTCCTTTAAAGGCGCAAAGAAGGGGGCCTTAAGCCCAATAGCCCGAAATTTCGAGTAGGAGCCTACTAATAATACCTAGGGTGGTTAAGGAGGGGTACTCTAAATCGAAGTGTAAAGAAAATGAGCTAGAGAGCCTTGGGTTCTCGATAAGAGAATGCGGGAAACCAGCCGCGAATGGAAATTGAAGGAGGCCCTAATGCCTTTGTCTACTACTAAGAAATATTGAGCAAATATCACCGAGACCGGAAAAAGGGAAACTCTGCAAGGCAATCAAAGACACCTGAAGCTAGCCGTGGTAGATATGATAGACATCGCAAATGTACAACACAGAGAGTGACGTAAAGTAGCTAGTCTCCATCGAAAAAGTGGAAAACTACAAAAGATAGGACGAGCACCAAGAATCCAAATGCAAATTACCGCAATCAGAAGCCTCGTATGCATGAAGTTTTCAATAAAAATGAGCAACTCGAAACAGAAGTAGAGAAAAAACACAAAGGAACTAAAATCATTGAAGTCCTAAATTCTGAAGTCAAAAAAAAAGTGGCCAAAACTCTTGGGCAAAGCATGTCAGAGCAGAGATTCACCAAAAGTAACAAGACCACAGAAGAAACAAGCTCCAACGCAGCATAAGACAACACAAATGACGAAGCTTGGAGTACAGAGACTATATCCATGAGGATTGAAGCCGATAAACTTTATCTTAAACTTATGTGAGCGATAACTTTGCTTTAGCAAGAGAAAACAATGACTCTGACATACTAGAATAAAGAAAAGAGTACACATGCAAGGTGACTTAAAGGGGTAAAACTGGCAAAGAAGATGAATGTGACGTCGAGAAGATGCTTCTAAACAGAAAACTAATCAGATGTTTTATTTATAAAATATCATCACTCGGCTACTTGTTCAGGGAAATCAATCAAGTTATAAAATTATCTAATAACTGGACATGGACTAAAGCCAGATAAAAGGGCAATAAACATTTTCAACTATACTCTCCTGAAAGTTAAACCAGTAGGTAAGGCTCATGATGGGGCGGCAATAAAGACATAGATTACAAAGGTCTTGATGGTTTAGATGAGGCCTACTAGACCTCATGATATGTTTTCATGACAGACAACAGGTATAGGAATTGTAAACATAAACCAATTCAGGAAGAACTTTATAATGAAAAAATAGACGAGAATTCACAGGAGTCCTTATCTCGAGAGAAATGGTAGCAAATATAGAAAAACAAGGACAGCTGTGCAGATATCCTTTAAAAGAAAAGATAATAGAGCTAAAGCAAACATAAAGAGGATACACAAAATATTTAGCCGTAAGAATAGATATAGTAACTCCTCTCATGAGATTCCTATATTCATTAGGATGTTTAAACAAAAGGAACAAAAGACAAATCTTGCAATTTCTAGAAAGAGAGGCCCTTATCTATTCTTCCATTCCTTACAACACTCTATCTAGAGAAAAAAAAGGTATCTCCTGAAAGTTCAAAACAAAGGTGTCCAAATTATCACCAACACCACAAAAATCGACATGAAGACGCAGAAAGACATACATAGAGAGGCTAAGTTTGAACTACTTAGCATCTAAACCGATACCAAGTTTAAAGTACAAAACATGCAAAGATCGACTTAGAGAACTAATTCTAATTCCGTTAACTCAGCGTAGATTAAAATGGGACCTGAAAATTATCAAAGGTATAGACAATATGGATTGCAATAAGTATTTCACTATCGACCAGTCAAATTACACGAGACGAAACGGTTGCAAAATTATAAGTAAACATTTTTCCTCGCACAAATCTAAGAATTTTCTTTTTACCCGATTCGTCAGCTTATGGAATGGGCTCCCTCGTATATTAATACACTGTAACACCATAGAAACTTTCAAACGTCGAATAGATGAATAATTTTAATCTAATTTAAGACTAACGGCGTTTTCTAGCAAATAACTAACTCCCTAGCCTTCAGGTGACAGGTTGACCAAATTTCTCTTACTTTCCATCTCCACTATCTATCTTTCCCATAATTATCCTAGGTCACCTAGTATGGACCACAAGGTTTGTTTATCTATGTAACTCTATTTAAAATAGAGCGGAAAATATCGGCATTAAATTACCCATCTTCCTCCTAATTTTCATAAATCACCATCACCAGAGCAAGCACAGATTTCAACTCCAGAATTTTAAATGAAAGAACTACACAGAAAATAGTGGAAGCACCATTGTATACATACATAACGAAGAAAATCACTAGATCAAGTAAACCAGCTCCAATGGATCTCACCCATTCGATATAAATCCTAACCCAAACAAGACAAAAAAATCGCGCGCAATATTCCACAGATAAGTCAGTCCAAATTATTGACGCCAAAAGTGACCCGATTTCCTTAAGTGGAAACTAAAGTTAAAATGAGTAGGGTGAAAAATAGATTATAAGAAACACAACTTAACTTTGTTTAACTATAGTGAATTTAGACAAATGTTTTTAATTATAGTGACGTGAGTCAATTAAGTAATTATGACGAAAAAAGAAAAAGAAAAAAGAAGTGCTCATATGCAAAACTTGAGAAAATAGAATTACATACACACATAGTATGTTACTATATATACAATAATGAAAGAATGTATAAAAGAAGACAAAGATTGGTCAGTTCAGCCAAGAACTCTGCATAAATTTTAAATGTTCACTACTATAACAACAGGTAAAGGATGGAATGGAAATAGTAAGGTAGGTCGTTGATAAGACTTCACGTTATTCAGTAGGTCCGAACTAAATTAAGCTTTTCCATTCTATCCTATTTCCAGCTATCACTAGTCGGTCAATTGACATCAAGTTCTGCTCTTCTAATATACTTCAACCATCCGTCCTTCAAGGCCTCAGTCGTTCCTTCTCCCTCTGGTCTGACCAAATGAGGTACGTCCTGGGAGAGGAGAGGGTCAGAGAGCCAGGAGGGTATGACCCTGTGTTGTCTTCCCACAAGCCCTACCATGGGGAGGAAAGGGACTGCGGCCGATACACCTATCATCTTGCACACATTCAATAAATATATTAAGAAGAGAGAGAAAAAAGTGCCTTATTGGATCTAACAAACAAAAAGAAGAAAAGTTGATAAAATTTGATCAAAGGTAATACAGCAAATTATACTAATGAGATATTATTCCCAAGAAATACCTAAATTTCAAATAATTACGGAGAAAATCTTGACAACTAATCATTGGAATTGGAACCGTCTTCTTTGTAGTATTTACTTACAAAAGACAACAGCGGAGGCAGCGACGGCTAGAGCTACAATTGTGCTTAATCCTTGGTTCGGCTCAAATTGTGGATTCCATTCGCAATACTTCCCGGTTGATCCTGTGGGACAGAGACAGGAAAACCCCCTCTCCGTCTTCCTGCAAGTTCCACCATTTAGACAAGGACTAAAAAGGCATAGATCAATTTTCTGACATCCGGACGGAGTAAAAACACTTCCAGTCTTGCATCTGGCGAGAAAATAAAACATTTGTGACTCACCTTTTTATATCAATGAGAGAAAATTTACTTTATTTATTGGATATAAAATTATAATTGCCACTGTAAATGAAATAATCTCTCATACATCTATCCTTTTTATTTAAAAGTCGAAAGGGAAAGAAATTATTTTCGTCATACGTTTTTGAAAGATGATTCGTAAAGTAAGTGTAGAAATATGAGAAAGTTAATATGATGAAGACCCATGCTACAAATAACTATAAGAGCAGTCCCCTCTCCTCTTGCATGATCTCACGTCTTTTTATGGTGCCCATCTGTTTTTAATTATGTGCTTGGTAGTGGCTCTAATCTCAGAGAAGTAAGATTTTGCCACTACTCTGGTTGCAAAGTCAAGTCATTGATAGTCAGAGAGCAAAAAGGAGAAGTTTCCCCAGTAAACGCGAAGTTGTAATTTCCCAAGATAAAAGAGTTAGGCACCGAGGCTTACCCGCAGACTGGCTGTCCCTGTACATTTTGACACTCAAATTGTGGCGGGCAGTTAGTTTTAATACAGTTAACCGTCGGATTGAAGTGGCAGCCTTTTTTCATTCCGTGCATTGTCGTGACCTGTCCAGCATCAGTGTTGTTTACAAAAGGCGGAAGAGGTAGTTGTTGGCCCGATATTTGAAGATCATCTAAACAAGCTAAAATAACTCATGTTAGCTTTCGATGTTGCACAGAATCTGTTCACTGCTATGGGAAAAAACATCAAAAATACACACCAAAACTATTTGCATTGGAATTTCTATAAGAACATATTCCTATAGGCAGCCAATAATATGAACCAGCTGTTGGTAACATCCCTTTTATATCATTACCTGAATGAATAAGAGTCTAACCTACTTAAAACCAAGATTATTGTATTAGGTTGAGGAATAAGTTCTTGCGTTTTCTATAAGGGGGGGGGGATTTAAGTTTTGTTGACGTGATTTGTTTATATATTAAGAAAAAATAATAAATAACTAGAGCAAAATTTGCAAAGGTTAGGCTACGTCTCTTAACAACGTAGACTATTAGGCTTTTGCTTAGGCTACGTCTTGAAGTTGAATAATAAGTCATTGCGGTTTATTTAAAAGTTGTGTTTATTTGATTTTTGTTCTGTACCGTCAAAATGGAATGTCAATTTAAAAGAAAGGCGCATTTTCGACACTTGTTGTTATTCATTTTCAATCGAGACGGGAACAATGCAAACGCAGCCGAAGCTCGTCGCGATATTTGTGCTGTGTACGGAGAAAATGCTTTATCAGAAAGGACATCTCAATGGTGGTTTTCACGTTTCAAAAACGGTCATTTTAATCTTAATGACAAAGAACGTTCTGGTCGCCCCACTAAGTTCGATGAAGATCGATTTAACGACCTTCTTCATGAAAATCCTTGTCAATCAACTATAATTGGCGTGTGATCATGAAACTGTAGTGAATCACCTTCATTCGATCAGGAATGTTAAAAATCTAGGTGCATGAATTCCGCACGTTTTGAGCGAAATCAACAAACTTCAACGCTCCACGATTTCCGCAGTTTTGCTTGCTCGTCACAAGGCTACTCGTGGATATAAGAACAGATTTCTTCACCGCATTATCATTGGCGACGAAAGGTGGTGTGTTTATGTCAACATAAATCATCGAAAACAATGGCTTAGACCAAATAAAAAAAAACACTTCAGCGATTAAAGCAAGGACTTCTTTCACGAAAGACAATGATATGTTTGGGGTGGGATTATTGAAGGCATCATTCTTCATGAGCTCCTTGCGAACAACGAGATTGTCAATGCAGAACTCTACGTTCAACAAATGTATCGACTCTCCGAAACTATTCGTGAGAAGAAACCTCATAGACGTTATGGAGTCTTTCTACAACACGACAATGCTCGTCCTCACATTTCCAATATGGCAAAAGACGCCATTCAAACGCTTAATTGGGAAATCCTGCCGCATCTTCCATTTTCGCCAGAATTGGCCTTATCGGATTTCCATCTGTTGCGATCGCTCTCCAACAATTTGCGCGGCGTTTCGTTCAATACTGATGTGGAATTAAGAACCTGGTTAGGCGAATTCTTCGAGTCAAAATCCAGAGATTTTTATTGCAAAGGCATCGAAAAACTAGTTAAACGTTGGGAAGAAGTCGTAAATAATAACGGAGAATACATTATTGATTAAATTGCATATTGTTTTCAATTAAAAAAGAAGTTTTTCTAAAATTGTTAATAATAATGAATAAATCTGATAAAACCGCAATAACTTATTGCTCAACCCAATATATGACTATAGCTTTTAAAGTTTTGTAAAATATAAGTATCTAGAACATCAGACCGGAATACTTCTAATAATAATAATTACTCATAAGCGTTTTTCTACGTTTCTGCATTTTGTAAGGGATTTCATTTATATTATTGTAAAAAAATGACTGCCGCCGTTAACCTGACTCGAATAGGAATTCTATTTATTGAATTAACACATCCTATGTTGCTTAACTTCCTTCTAATAAAAAGAGGTTGTTCCGCTCGACTAAGCCATAGGTCTAGAACATCTTGAATAGCTTATTGATGAACTGTATCATTGTGAATTTTGAGACTGCTTGACTCGCTATTATTAATAGCAAGATTTAGTAGAATTATTTAACACCAATGCTTTTGTATGCCCATTGGGAAAAACAATGCTTCAAATTTTGTTGAGCGGAATGACCCTTCATTCATGTGGTTTATTAATAAGAATATCAACACGGGTCATCGAATGCGTCATGTAGAATTACATAAAAGGCGACTGAATGTGACTGCATTTATAGGGAGAAGTTGGGGCTTTGGAACTCTAATATTTACATTTTATAATGATAATGCCAAATAGTTCAGTTAGAGTGGAGTTTATGATTTATAACAAGAGGGAAAGTTCCTCCAATGACCTGCAGCGTTTTGTGATAAGATGATAAATGGTTATTGCATTAATGGTTTCCCATAGCTCAAATCACTCACAAGTGCCTTTGAATGCTTAAATAGATAAATGAGGCTTCTGCTACTATATAGCGCAACCCAGCGCCAAATTTGATAGCAGATTTGAAATATCCAGGTTGAATAACCATATGTTCCATGGTCATATGAGTGATTTGATGGGTCTAAATTGGTACAATTGAGCTTTACTCCTTTTGAAAAAAAAGCGACATCTAGACCTGGTGCTTCACTGCAGGTAAAAAGTATAAAATGAAAAAGCCTCTAGGCAAGGTTTGACTTTTGGCACCTACACGACACATGTCCTAGCTAATTCTCAGTAAATCTTAAATCCTTACTAGCTGTTAAGTCCTGGGAGACAAGTGAAACGTTCTTTCTGATGTGCTCCGGAACTCCACCAATGGAGACACCTTCTCTCACATCGATCAAGAACTCGAGAGGTGGAGTTTGTTTTTCAAATGTCACCAAGGTTTCGTTGTATTGCCAGTCATCGCCACCATCAATTTGAAGAGCGTAGTTATGGCCCAGGCGAGATGCAAAGACACGGTGCCAAGCACCATCAATGACTTGTTTTTTTGTCAAACAGAGTTGAACAGAGTGTTGTGTGATATCTTGAAGAGTGTCATCCGTTCGCCATTTAGGACCCGCCTGGACACTCTCGGAAGTATTTGAGGTTGAAATATCTCCCACATTAGTCTTCAATTCACTTGGGTTAGTTGGTGACTTAGAAGACGTTGAAAAATTTAAGCACAAATAACCGTCAGATATCTGGAAAAAATAAGAAATTTAAATATGAGTATTTAGCGAAGTTAGCATTTAGTTCCGATCCACCTGTCTGTAATTCTTCCCATTGCAACCTAAGCTTAATGACAAAGGGAGACATAGAAAATCATCATTACAAGATTACTTACTAGACTCAACCTATAATTAAGAAGTTGTACGTATCTTGAAATTATCTTAAATGGAATAAATGAATTTGAATATATAAATAAATATATTAAACCACTTTTGGGTGGAATAATACAGGCACTAACATATATGTATATGGAATTAAATTTTGCTGGATAGATTTTGGGTATGAATATTTATTTATCACAAATGCAAGTTAATGATCTTATTTACCTCTCCTCTTCCTGTGTTACAGACCATTTTCAGTAAAATTATCTATTTTTTCTTACTGATTTTAACTATTCCTACGAGATTATATAAAGAAATTCAGCATGTCATGGCGCATCATTTTCATCCTAATTTTGCTAATATCTACAAATATTAAATTCCTTAAAACTATATTTTGGCCTCAGATTATCAATACTCATTTAATTTGGAGTAGTCTAATATGAATCTTAATATAAATACATAATTCACGAAACTGAACAAAGTAATTCCATCAATTATATTCACTTTAGTGGAAGAAAATAATGGCATGTACTTCTTTCATTATATATAATTATGTAAAGTTCTTCAAGCATCAAAATTGGAAGTTTATTGAGGGAGCAGATGCTTTATTTCCCGTATTTATTTTTTTTTTAAATTAGCAAAAGGGGACTAAGAAATGGAGGAATCACGTTATTCTGGGCTCTAAAGTTTACATTACCTTAATTTTTGCGATAAAGAAATAGATTATATATATTCATTAGGGTGGTTCCCCCCCCAATTTTTTAGTTTTTATCTTCACATGCCTGATTGTATTACCACATTGAACAGTAGGTGACATACTCAATATCATCAAAATCAAACAATATTTACTGGTCGCTATATGGATCTTAACTTATTAGTGTGCTGGTAAATTAATTTTTGGGATAGAAATGAACAGTCTTTGCAAATATTAGTGTATTTGAAACAGATCTTGGTGTTGAAAGACAATTTTTTTTTTAAATATTTATATTAAAGTGAAAAGAAAAAGTTAAGTGGCAAATGATTTGTTTTTTGACACAAATTATAACGAAAATTGCTGATTGGACATTGATCCTTTTGAGTATGAGGGAAAATTTTTGTGATATTTTGCCACAAGTCTGAGAAGCAACTGTTTCTGTTCTTCATCTTTTGTTAGAGATGCATTATACGATTTGATAAGTGCAATACCACTTTCTGCTGGATCGTTAACAAATCTTAAATTAATCGCTCGACGTTGAAATTCTTGAAAGCATTTATTCTCTTTCCAAGAACTTGGGTTAGTCTTCAGGAATGTATCCTTTGCAAACTTGAATCCATCTTTCATAAGGAGACTGAAGATTAGCTTAGGTTTTTTGAGTTACCAGTTCATGCAAGTCCAAATCCTCGATGTTTTTTGTAAGATTTAATCAGCGAACAACTTTAGTGTTTTAATTACGTTATAAATTGGAGACCATCTTCTGTTTGGTCTCAGCATTAATTCTATGATCGAAAACTGCAAGACCAACAAGATGTTCTCCAAGATACCAAACGTGTTTATGAAAGGCTGTGGTTGTTTCTTCAGATGTTGTCTGATTTGGGTACTTTTTCAAAGTGTTAAGAAGCAGAATTTCATTTAAAGGAACATTAATTCCAAAATGCGCCTCATTCCAAAAACACGAGTAGACCAAATCAATAAAAAGAGACCACACTGTAATATTGGCCTTTTCACGTTCCGATGGTTTGAGTTGATGCATAAACAAGTATATTTTCAGGACATATATAGCCTTAGCCATCTAGCGTGCATGATCAGTCGCTCCTGGGGCTCTTAATGTAACTTCTGTCTTATCAATGCCCATAAGAAAGATGAGACTGAATCACAGCAATTCTTCATAATCGTCACGCAACTGACGAGATTTCAAAGCTTCCTGAAAATATGGGACCATTCCTCCTCGAAGATTATTCATTCCCGGATTGACGAATGAAGTGCTATCCGCCTCTAAAAAAGAAGTTTTTTTAAGTGACGACCATTGTTTTTTAAAAAGTTCAAAGAGAATCCTCTTTAGACCACTTGTTGGCAAGCACATGAGAACACAGTTTCGAAAATATGATGAGGCACGCAATCTAAACAAGCTCCCTTCCTAATTCTTTTTTAATTTTGGTACAGGCTCCTTTTTGTAGTCCTGTATTTGATGCATTTGTTTTAAATGCAAGGCCTTTAACTTCGTCACAAAGATTGTAGTCATTAATTAATGAAATGCATGCCATAGCTTGTTCTTCTCCTGTTGCTCGTGTTATTTTGGGCACACCAAGAAGTTTTTCCATTCTATTTACAGAAACTATTATTGCAATTTGTTTTAAAGTTTGCTTTGACCCATCAATAGCAGGTAGTAGTTTCTATCCCAGTGAAGAAGGATCGGTCCTTCAACAGACAACGAAGCTTTGTCTTCATTTTATGTTGCCTCTCTTACTTGCTTTCTGGAACGTCACATAGAACTCCTGGAAAGTGTCATAGCTGCAATATCCTGACCCAAGGCTTTTGCTATTGATTTAGCAACCATTATTTCTTTTTTATCCGTAATATTTGCACGATCAAGAACAGAAGCCACACCTGAAGTTTCAAGATATTTTTTGGATTTGAAGGACTACATTGTGCATTCTTGTCTCTAGTTGAAGAAGGTGGACAAAACTCTTTGTCTGCCGCAATTAAACTTTCTCATTCAGATGATGATGACTCAAAATCTGCAGAAGCACCAGCCTCTGCTTGATTTATAGAAGTATATACTTTTTCTTTGTATTGTAATGCCACCTCATGTCGATATCTTTTGCGGGATTCCTTGGCTGAAGTAATCTTATTACGGCACGACATACTGCAGTAGAAAATGTTCTCCCTCTGCATCACCAGAAATTGGCGGTCTTCTTCATATCTTACTACATTTAAAGCATTTTTTGAGGCAATGTCAAAAAAAGTTTGAAAGAGTAAATTCGAAACGACGCTCATTCATTCTACATGAGTATAGTTCGGTTTTGCGGTTCTTCTTTAAAGAAAGGTATTCTTTATACAACTTTGAGAGTTTCCTAACGCAAGAGTCTATTCGCTGTGTGGGAATTCGGGCTCTTTCCCATAATTTTATGACTTTTTTGCAAGCGAGGTTGTAACTTTGTGTCGAAGTCATTGACTCCACTTGATGATGGTACTGAACAGCACGAAGCACATCACCACATGCTGGTAGTCATGTATACGAAAGCTCACTAGTAGGATGTCCTAAAAGCTAGACTGCCGCAGATGAATGAGTACTTCCAGGCATAACTGAAACAACAAACAATAAAACTTATTGTAAATGAGTGAGCTCACGGATCCCCTCCATTGAGTTATACTTAGAAGATATTTTTTTATACTATAAAATATCTAAATATTCAATATTCATGAAAGAAATAGGCTCCTGTGTTTGTAAAACATTACGGCAGTCATGCTTAATTAAAATATATATATATATATATATATATATATATATATATATATATATATATATATATATATATATATATATATATATTTATATATATATATATATATATATATATATATATATATATATATATATATTGTGAATTAAAATATGAACATAAAGTGTGTTAACATATAATTCTAATATTCTTTATGTAAGTCTGATATTGATAAAAAACTTCAAATTATCTATGCACTGAATAAACAAAGTATATTACTTACCTAAATAACTATATATATATACTTGCATAAACCAGCACTTTTTTAGGTCAACTGTTAAACTTCAAACTACAAATGAACAATTAATCAATCCTCGCTGACCTATATAGGAAATGGTGCGATTGCATCACTATTTGAAACGAGGGGGCGTTATTGCGTTATCCCTTTACAAATGGGCTCAGAAATCAACAAGCTGTAACAACAATTATTATTGCATCATACGCCTAGTATGTGAATGTCATTCCACTTTTCAGATAATGCAATATCTTAATTTTTTTGTGAATTACAGTAATTCATAAGGAATGAGTTATCAATGACAAATATATGATAGTATATAAGTAACAACCAATAAATTCCTACAATTAAACTGTTCCAATATTTTGACTGAAATTTAAAAATATGAAGACACATAACTATCTTTAAATATTCACCAATTTAGTGAATATTTTGAATCAGCTCTTTTAACATCCCATAGCATAATTTTAGCCATGTGGAAAACATTTCCACCTTTTTTTAATTTTTTGCACATATTTTAATCCCAAGGCGACGAAAATAGTTGATGTCATTCTTTTTACTTACCAATGACGTTTCGACAACAATACGGTCGAAACGGAAAAAAAATTGTATGCAAGGCTAAGAGAGCACAATTATAAAGATACAACTAGAACTTTGATTTCTAGTTTTAGCTTTGATTACGAGAAATAGAGTTAAAATTATTTTTTTAGAATTGTGGCTTATTCTTGCCTCAATTCCTCGATTTTCCTATTGTATGGTACCGTTACATTGATGGTATTATACGCCTTTGCAAATAAACGGAGTGAAAAAGAAGAAAGAAACGACAGAAAACGAGAAATCGACAGATAGAGAAGGAAGTGAAGAAAATGAAAACCCAAAGAATTCCCCCAAGAAAAAAAAAGAGAGGAAAAAAAGAAAAAGTAAACCAAAGAAAGGGAAAACCCAACAACAGAAGAAGTATATGAGGAAGAAGAAAAATATTAAAGTACCCAGGAGTTCCCCTCACATAAAAGAAGGAGATATTGGAGATGGGGTACTTCTTTAGCGTAGAAGAAGTGTCCCTCAAGGTCTTCGGATCACCAATAAACAGACCGCCGAAAGAGAAAATTGTGGAACTCACAGAAGGCATAAGAATGGGCAAATTCAAATGGACCCACGAAGAACCCTACTCACCGAAGGAAATTTCAGGATTGCTGGAGGAAGTCCCATTCTACATTATTGCCTCATGCATCCATGCACTGAACCTGAATATTTTCAAGGTAATTAAGGACAAAAAGACAACAAATAACCGAATAAGTGAATGATAAAAAGGGAAAAATAAAAAAAAAGTGTAAATATCAAACGAAGGGAATAAATTAAAGTGAAAATTAATTACCAGTGAAATAATATACATAGAATATAAAATAAAAATATGTTTATAAAGTTTCGGTTTTAATGAGGAATAATTATAAGTAGAATGTGTTAAAATAAAGTGTAAAAAATAACGGTACTAATATGAAATAATATAAATAGAAAGTGTTGAACGTTAAAACTGTGAAATATTAGAAAATGTAGAAATAAATAAAAAAAATGAATAACTAATAAATGAACGTAAATTATGTATGAAATATATGTATTAAAATAAAGTGAAAATTAAAGTGAAATAAATAAAGTGTATAAACTAAAGCGAAAATGAATTAGCAATTGAGAATTAATATAAATAGAATGTTAAACGTTAAAATTGTTAAACAAAATATCACTAAAAAATTATTATTTCAAATATATAAATAAGAAATAAGTTATAACAAAATAAATATGTAACAATTTGATGTAATAATCTGATCATAACTGGAATATATACAATAACTATGTAAATATAATAAAAAGGATAGATAACTCCACAGATCCTACAGTTTCGTTCTTCTTACTTCTCGATGTCAACTTTTCCTTCTCTACTCTCCTTCTTTGTGTGTATATTCACCACTATCAATCTAAATTGTTTTGCTTATATGTAATTATATATGTAAAATACTTAAATCTGTAAAATCTGTTCTTTTTAATAAATTTAAAGTTGTATAATTCCATTTCTCTTCAATCCCCGAAAATGACCAACATGGTCGAAAGCATCTAGGAACAAAGAATGTTAATCACTAGTGTTTTTTCTCGCCTCAAAGACCACGTTAAAATAACTTGTAAGAAATATTAAGAAAATACAAGTCAAAATTAATAAGGTTACCACAGCTGTGGATTTCAATAGAACCTGGATAAAACAGGGGCATTTACCTAATATATATATATATATATATATATATATATATATATATATATATATATATATATATATATATATCAAGAGAGCAGAGAGGTTGTGCGTTATCCATATTTGCGCCCATTTAGGCCTCAGCAACAGAACTGGAGCACCATGCACTACTCCCGAATTCTCCACGATCTGAATATACTAGGAAAACAGATATCCACAACATAAACCCAACTTAAACAATTTTTCATTTAACGATACACCAAACAATGAAAACCATTTAAGTAAACTGGAAACTCTTCACATTAGATTCACAAACCACTCTTTAAAATCATTTCCCCTTTTATTACAACTATAATTACCCACGAATTACATAGGCCAAATCCACTCCCCCCCCCAAAAAAAAACAACCCACATTGTTCAAATATTTCTAATATCTGCCATTTTTTACAACAAAAACACCCAAAACTAATTAATCTCATTTTTTATTTAAAAACAAAAACATATTTCCCATTCCCTAATAGTTAAAAGCCCTGTATTTTTATAATTGGAATATTACTACCTCTGCTTCTTCCCATTTCCCATATAATTAATTTATAAATATGTGACTATGTTTGTATATATTTTTAATGTCATATCAGTGAGAATGGGTTCTTACCCGAAACGTCGGGTAGACTTCTTATTTATTCTAAAAAATACACACATATATATATATATATATATAAAGAAAGAACAAATACCAGTTCTGGGGTGGTAACAACCACCACAGGGCTTTCGCCATATATATTTTCTGCTTTTCAAAACCATATTGAAAACAGAACGAAAGATGCAGAAACCTTGTTTAGCAAACTATATAACAATATTTCTCTTTCTCTTTCTCATATATATATATCTATATATATATATATATATATATATATATATATATATATATATGTATGTATATATATATATATATATATATATATATATATATATATATATATATATATATGTATATATATGTATATATATATATATATATATATATGTATATATATATTTTGCTCCGAAAATTTTTCGTTTTTCTTTCCCCCTCCTTGTAGACCAATCAAAAAGTAAAAGAAATGTTTTACATTATGTATGAATTTAGTTTCGTCTCTTAAAATATAGACATTTATACAAATCAATGTTGAAGTGCACTCTTACTTAAAAATTAATACAAAATGAAATTATGCGGTGACTGGTATCAAACTGAATTAAGTTTACCCTACGTACATAATACATGTTAAGAGACCGCTATTCTTATGGACAAATTTCTTCAAACGCGAATCTTTATCTTTTGAGCCACACTCTATTTCGAGGAATATTCTATTCTAATTTTGCATAGATTGGCAAAGTTTCTAATATTTATATCAGATCGATGATCAAATATTAACTATAAATTTCGTCCTATTCAAATATAGAGTATAACATAACACCTACCTCAAGACTGAGTTTTAAAGGTGATTTTCTCGAAGTTAACCTCACCAGAAGTCCATCTCTACTCTTTGTCCTAAATTTTAATTTAATCGAAACGGTTTCTGGACTCGGAACAAAAGACAGGGCAATGTTTGAATAACTCGTGACTCCAAGAGTGACAGGCCGCTTGTAAATTCCACAAACAGAAGAAACTGGAGTAATATTGCACTCACAATTAGAAATTTCATCAGACTCAGGATTACTTTCCCTTTCTGGGCAATATATAGGGAAATGACAATCTTCATTAGTAGAAGAATCATGAAATAGTGGCAAAAATTTTGTTTTGCATCCTGTTTGATCTTCAGACTTACAGTTGCTTACACTATTAGAGTTGTAGGCTGGTTCACCGAGGTCAATTACCTGTAAAGAAATAAATGAATATTGAATAAAGGATCAGTGACTAAGGGAATATGCTCACTTTCATAACAGGGCATTTCTTATCTGTTATGATAATGCAATTTTCCTGTGTTCTTCTTTGGACAAGGTGCCTTTCGTTGGAATCTACTAAGGGTGAAGCATCAATCCAGCTTAGATGGAATTGCATTAACACATAAGAAAAAATATTCCGATTACTGCATTAAAACCGTTTACATAATTCGTGGATACTAAAAAAAATAACTTGCTTAACACGAGACAAATGGTATATACTGTCTCACTGCTTTCAACTTTCAATCTTTTCTATTTTTCTAAGGTTTAGGAAGCAAATTTTTCAATAGTACTAAACCTATAATGTGACCTAGTTCATGTCATAAATTTGTAACTTAATTTAGCCAACCATTCAACTTTTAGATTTTAAATGTCAGTAAAGTCCGTATTGATCTTTATATAGTGAGAATTGGAAATATGATTTAACGTCATTTAATACCATTAGTAATCTTGCATATCTTCTACCTTATCACTTAAAATAATAAGTAAACAAGGGAGTTCTTTTACTCAATGTAGATTCCTAAAAAGATTTAGGTATGGAGTATTCTCCCATCCTAGAACTTTAAATGAGAAATTAGGAGTAAATTGGTCTTAAAAACATCAAATTATTTTTTACCGAGATGACGTTTTATATGTGTGTATCATCTGGTTACGTAGTTCATCTATTATGATTTAAAGATATAACTTATCAAGAGTAAGTGGTAAATGGTAACATAGTTTTTCGCCGTAAACTCGCTTTGATGGTGATTATTTCGTTGGCGAGCATGCTAGAGAGCTTGCTATTTTCAGAAATACGTGGCATATTAGCTCAAACAATTTTACAACAGAAACTAGTTTACACCACTAAGAGTCTCTAGATCATATTGCGAGGGAGAACCTGTAGTTGATCCTCAAAAAGACGCATTAAGAAGCGTTAGCGCAAAAAGTATAATAAACTGTAAGAATATCAGGCAAAATTTTGACCCCATGACTTAGAGATTACTCGTCAATCGATATCCATTCAGAAGTGATCGCAAAGGCGATTCACTTTTATCTTTTTTAATGAAGTGGTCATAAACATTATAAAATTTTTAATATCTTTTGATTCATGTATACATACAATGACACCAAATCATGTGCGTGGTGCATTTAACTAATTGGAAGCACTTAAATTTGTACAGGTGGGATATTTTTATCAGCAAACCTAATTCTTACCAAAATTAAAAATAGGATTACCTTTTTATTAATGCGAAGATGGGAAATGCATCCAACAAAACTCTTTTCCCACGCTTTAAGGTGGCGTTTTCTAGCCCCAGATTGCATATCAATGCGCAAATGAGCAACACCGGCAACCTGCAGAGGAGCTTGGCTTCCCCAAGGAATTTTATTACTTTCCTCTCGTTTCCAGATGTGAGGTAGATGGGCAGAAGCGTAGCAGTTCTTAGGTTCCCACGAGGCACCATTCCCTTCATTCTTTCGTCCTCCAGTGCAGAAATCGACCATAAAATGAATTTTCTACCGAAATGAATAATAAATTAATGTATTACGATGATTGTGTTACCGTTATGAAATATTTTTTAATTGTAGCGGTGAGCAAGGGTGAAACTTGGCAGGAATTAAAAATGAAATTATATTTAACCATTAAGGAAGTCAAATAGGGGTTTAGCACCATTTTATTCTTTTTATAATGACCTTTATCTGTTATGAATCCCCTCCATAGGGGCTTCTGATACGTCAATTTACTGAACCCATGAAAAACTTCTTTTGATACATCGTCTTATTTGTTGGATAGGAAAACAATCCAATGGGTCAGTGTTAATATAACTAAAAGTAAAATCCATTGACCAAATAAGTTAATCAAAGCGCATTGTGTAATTACTCATAGGGAATCCTCAAGATCGTTTAACAAAGAATCTTCCCATCAGATTCTTTTCACCGACATTTCAAAGCTTGAAGAGGCAAAAAAAAAGATAAGGAGTAAAATAAATAAACACTTGATAATTAGTTTTTGAGGTTAGAGGCGAAATGTCAAAATAGAATTAGATACCATGAATATAGGCAAGCGCCTTAGCACGGATAGAGATTAAAATTCTGAATGCTAATTAAATAACAAGCTATAATATTGGAGTCCTATTCCAGACAAATCTTCAAAATTTCGGCATATTCTAAACAAATCTCGACCAACAAAGTCCGACCAATATTATAATAAAGGTAAAAACAAGAATTAAATTTGTCGCCCACATTCTAAAATTTAGGTAATTGTTTGAAATTGAAATTCTATATTAAAATTCATGAAAACAATTTGGAGGCAAGAATTATTAATAGACAAAGTCATATTCATTTACAGAATGGACGAGTAAAGATCCAATCAAGGTAAATAAATTCTTTAGCCTAAATCATGTTATACATTTAGAAATAACCCTGTCGTCATTTTCTCGGGTGTTATTTCATACTTGTTAATTTAATAAGCCTCATCGTTAAATGGTTAATATTATGAAAGTGTCAGAAGAGAATATTCGCAAAGTTATAGTTTGTGAATTTAGAAAACGCAATAATAGTAAATGAACAGCAGAAGTTTTGTGTCAAGTATAAGGTGGAGGAACCTTTTAGGTAACGTTAGTCTTAAAGATAAACTCCGATTAGCAAGCCAGTGGATTTTTATCATTATCTTTTTGAAGTAAGATTGTAAGAGAATTTGATTGTAACTTTTGAAGAATTGTCCCCAAAACTAAACTCAATTCTCCACTGTGGAAGATAATTTAAAACAGATAGGGTCGGTTTCAACCTTTGGAGCAATTTATTCCTCATGACCTGTCAGAGGTGCGCATTCAAGAAAGAATCAACATTTGATCGTGTCTTCTTTCTTTCTCGAATACAAAGTTAACCAGTTTTATTAAAATTGTTAAAGGAGACGAAAATTCGTTTATCTAGAATTAGATTAAGAGTGGTACACAATAGAATAGTCCTGGGATAAATCAATAGCAGAGCCAAAACAGGGACTTCTTTGACAGAGTATCCTCATTTGCATTTGTTAGGGTATGAATGGCATAATCCATTTGAAACTTCTTAACCCAAATCTGGGTATCTGAAAGAGAATTAGCATGCCTATTTGGACAGTTTACATGCAGCGCTTGGAGAAAGGCCTTGCGAGCTCATATATCAAGAGATCTATATAAAACTTTAACAATTTTGAGTATGAACTACTGATTGGAGTTTATCGAATCACCTGATGAGAAGGTAAATGTTGATAACAAAAGAAGTATGAAAAACTTTGAATTTTGCGAAATCAGAGTCATAGGAGTTATACAAAATACTTTTAAAAATTTAATAGATAAATGAAAAATAGTGATAGAAAGTTTTCTAAATCGATGATAGAACTAACACTTTTCAAAACTTGGTAATGAAAAGCTTCATCTCAGTCATTGAAGGTTCTTTTTCACAACAAACCTAGCAGCAAATTAGGCTTTCGAGGCTATTTTGAGGTTAAAGTTAAGCTTTGGGGTTCGTTGCTCATTGTGTGATGACATTATGTAGGTTAGGTTAGTTAAGGTTATGTTAGGTTTCGAGCGAAAAATGGGCGAAAATTTGTTGTAAAATAGTTTTAACCCCTTGCACCATGCTTTAAAGGAATAAATAATTTTCTAAACAGTAATTTTGATTCTTCTAACCCAGATTTTTGTCGCAAGCTAATACTGAAAAGGCATTCACACTTATTACAGCACAACGATGACGCAAAGATCGTTAAAGGACCTTTCATAATATTTCTATTTTTGTAGTCTCTGTCCTAACCTAACACAACCTTAGCCTAATTTTAAACTCGCGAGAGCATTCAAAGCCTAATTCGCTACCGAGCATATTCTGGAAAAGACTTCAAATTTACTTTAGTTATAAAATCACTCAAACATGGAACATTCATCCTTGCCGTGGAGTGGAAAGAACGTCAAAAATTGCTGCTTAAAACAAAGGTTTGACCTTTATTTTTAGAATGTAGTTACATCCTAGTAAGAAATAGGTAAATTTGTGTTTTTAATGTTAATATAAAAAGTAGGATCTCCAGCTGGAAACCTTCACTCCCTAAGAAGATAAGAGGCAAGGTAAATGAAGAATGAATTATACCAGGGTTTTTTTCCCATGAAACGCATGAGTAAAAATCATTATCAGTTTCTTTTCGCATTTTCCTGTCACGCTAACTTTCACCCTTAGCACATTTATTCAATTTTGAATGTATTTGAATTGCAATTCACTATAAGGTCGAATAGATCTATATATGAATCAACTATGCACTACTAGATAATTCTGTGTTTTTTTTACTAACCTATCTTTAGAGATTATGGTATATATTTTGACCGCATTAAATTGTAAGATGACTAAATTGTTTAGACTAATGATTTAATTTATCTTGCTAAATCCTTTAACGTTTATTCTATCTTAGAGATAATTTAACTGGATTCTAGGATACCTTATGTTCCTCTATCAAGATCTCTCTAGAATGCACATAAAGTTTAATATTAAGCCCCCAAATGTAGTACGAGCACCTATCTAAAATTTGACACCAGTCTGAAGATAACTTGTGGACTAGTGACATGCATGTTTACCTAAGGTAACTCAATGGTAAATTATTATTTATACTCGGCTCTCATAAACATAGACTATTACAGAATATGAAACCCACAAAAACAAAACCTAAGATCCACTAGAATCTAATTTTAACTTAAAAAAATGAGACAAAATATGTAACTCACAGGTGGAAGAGAGGTAAAGGAGGTCTAGTTATGATCAAAAAATAGTTAAACAATTCTTATTTGTGTAAAGTATTATTTTAAGTTAATATTTATTAATTAGTAATTCAGAGATGGGAGAAAGGTTAAGAAAGACTGGTTATGATGAAAAAAATAGTAACACAATTCATATTTGTGTAAGGGATTATTTTAATTTAATATTTATTGATTCTATTCTTAAATCTATTTACTTTAGTGCTTTCGAGGTTATTCCGATGCAAGATATCCCTCGTCTTTTATTTTATAAGTAAAGAAACTTTGTCCTATGCTAGTGAAAGCGAATTATTGACTAGTATTATGTTGTTATTTCTAGTTACCGCTCGGTTATCTAATTTAAATGGTAAGTCCTAATTTATAATAGTACACGCGTTTAAAATTTTAAATAATTGATTACTTCGGTCGCGCAGTTTCCGATATTTCGACGAAAGCAAATCGATAACCGTTTCCAGTAACCAAACGATATATGATTAATCTCTAAATAAATAATAAGTAAATAAAAACAGTGCTAGTGGTATGTTTATGCATTTTAGTCATTGTTTCCGGCTTCTTTTTGACGCGGAATGCAGTTATATCAAAGATATTATCACTGCAAATAGAGCCGTACTCAGACTGCTAGTGTCTTAAGAATAAGTGCTTTCCACGCCTAAACGAAGCGGTAAATGACGACTTGAATGCCTAAAAACGCCATTAGTATGTTTATTACTTCAAAAAACACTGCGTAGGATTTTTGATGTTTCACCGGGCCAAATTACTAGGTATGGAATTTTCGTTGTGAAAGGCAATATTAATGCTGTTGGCTCCTGCTAGCTTTTTAAAAAATATTAATTAAGGCGAATATACATAGAAAGAAAAAATAACTATTAAGCGATTTTTTCTTATAATTAGATTGTGAATAAAAGTGTAAAATTTAACCTTTCTTTTCTCATTATCATATTTTTCGGACTTCTGAATTTTGGCTCTTATTGTTGTATTGAAAATATCTCTTTTAAGTTCTTCCCCATTTTGTTCTGGAATCCTCAAAAAGAATTGATTTGCTTCCAAAAAGCAGAGATAAGGCGACAGCCTCAAGGCGAATGGGATCTGGCCCATTTCTTTTTGTAAGGAGGGTGGTCTGTGGCAGAAGGGAGAGGCAAGAGTGAAATAGATTTATTATAACGCGATGACCTTAGCAATGCCCAACGAATGTAATAGAGCCACGATAATTTTGTTACTTAATTTAATTATTATCTAACTTGAAATTAATATAATTTTTCATTATTTCAGATTTAATTGCATTATCGATGTTTATAAATATATATAATGAAATGTTTTTATAAAATTAATTTTGTTTTATTGCAGTTCGATCTATTTATTTTATTGTGAAAAATGCTTTTTTATGTTTCCATTAAATTTATTTTGGATGTTTATTATTATTTTAACCTCTCTTATCATAATTTTGTAATTTATTAACTATTCATTAATCAGTTAATTCTTGCTTCTAACCATATTACTGCTGTAAGTACCTAGTAAATTGCTCTAAGGGATAATTTTATAAAATATAAAATGGTCGAATAAGTAAAAACCAAACAAAACATCTGCACACAAATGTCCAAGAAGGCTACTTAATACATATGTGTTAAAATAATGAAATGTGTGAATGTAGGAAAGCTAATCAAACAAGTAATCCCCTAGATCACTAGGAAGTATGAGAGAGAGAAACTACATAATAGGAATTTTTCCCCAATACAGAATAATTTATGATTTTTCGTGAATATACTACTTTTATTTAATGTTTATATTTAATATTCTATCTGAGCGTTTATATTAAGCTATAAATATTTAAGATTGCATTTTTATAATTTTTAATAGAACATGCACAAGCAATTTGAGATAATAATTCATCACATACTTCTTTGCATCGTTGGATAATGTCTTAGCAGTAATATTATTATGGCATAAATGCATCACCTCTTAAAAAATCACGAAAGGTCAATATTTCATCCCAATTCCGCAACGCAAGAAGTCATCAACGTCGACATCTTTAGATACTTTGAGATGGAATTTATTGTATGCGGAAGAAACTGTGAAATTTTCCCTTTATTTGGGGAGAAAATGGCAAAAACCAGTTGCACCCATCCTAATCAAAATGACAATACCGTTTTGCAGAAAATATACTTTCAATCTATTCTACCTATATGCCTAACTGAATCGTTTGTTACTATTTATTCGGTGCGGAAGTATTTATGTCCCTAGTTATCACGCACTTAAAAGTCGTATTTTATTGGCACGATGGAGAAGATCACGGGCAGTAGGTTGTTTTTATGTTTAGTTTGGGTAATATTTCAGATTAATGCCAAAAATTTGTGTAACTGAGTAGGCATAATAACTGAGTAAGCATAATAGCACTTTGCTCGAAATTACATGTATAAATAACTTTACAACGAAGCTATCTTGCTTCCCTATTTTCAAATGCCGTCTAATGACATTTAAATATGGCATAATTGAAAAATATTTAAGTTCAGAATCGGGTAGAAATATTGAATTTTCGCGATTTTATAATGAATGATACACCTTCTCCCTAATAAAAGTATTACTCCTAGGGCACTATTAAAGTTATTTTAAGAATTAACAAATGATTCACTACCTAAATCAATTACAACACTCATTCAAAATTATTTTTTTCATTTAATTTATAAATATAAACATTGGTCTTAAAGAATTATCATGCTGGCAACCTAATGATTAAAAATTAGCATTGTTTATGTTTAAGTTTTCATACATCATGGTTATTTCTTATCTTTTTTCCTTTCCTTTCTCCTCTATATCTTTTCAAAAATCGCCAAATATTAAATCTAAAATATGTTCCGAGAGAAAATTTATTAATTATGCATAGGTAATTTTCTCTCAGATTTAAAGTAGGAGCCTCACCAAATTTGAATAACATTGATGTTTTTACCGTGAAGAGAATAAGGAACCTGCGTTCATCAATTATATAGTCTATTGCCACTCCTATATCCAAAAATATTAGGAGTGCTATGAATTATAATTGATTGAGTAAATAAATTTTTACTCACCTCGTTTGTGATTAGGATATGCAATGAATGCCATTTTTTATCAGCCAGTGAATGACTAGCATACGTCTTCAGAACCACATTTATTCCGTTATTCTCCAATCTGAGAACTAGCTTTCCATTTTGGAGATACACAGATAATATTGGCCTAATATTTCCTTCGTGAAAGGAATGAATGTTTGAAAATGGTCCTTGGTACAAGATAAGTCCGTCATCATGATGAGATAGAAAATGAAGCGAAATACGGAGTGGTATGGAAGAAGATAGCCTAGGCAACCAAGCCCATCCGCCTTCCGAAAATGACCTGGATAAAACTTTACATCGAGGTCCAATCGTTCCACCTGGACATATACACCTGTAAAATCAAATTATTGTTATATTTGAAATCGAAAATATAGCTAATCTTCGACTTACAGCTGAATGAGATTAACATGGCAAGTTATAAAATCCTAAAAAAACGAAGTTTGCCGTATATATAACGCAATTAGTTTATCATAGAGCCATTCCATGTAATCTAGCTGACAAATTCAACAGAATTTTTGTTGTACACCTATTCTCACCCACTTCTTTTTTTGCCAAAGATCCCTCTACTCATTGGGAGCTTTCGTTTTTTTCAGATAAGCATGATCTCTTCTTGATGATCTTCTACGTTACGCTACCTAGCAAACTAACGCTTGGAAGTGCTAGTGGTTCAGCCTTTAGTAAAACAGGGAAAGCCCCCTTCAATTAACTGAACTTCTTCTATGTCTGAAGATGATCTGTAATATATAGATCATTGCGAAATATTTATCTCGGGATCTCACTTGATGTTACACTTCTAACTTCTCATCTAAAGTACTGCTGCACTTCATTTATTACATTTCACACAACAAAGAGATGATAATGACATCCTTCTGGCTGTCATACTTGGCTAAGCCACATTAATCTTATGTATGCCCCACCCTTTCTTATCTATCTATCTATCAATCTATTTATCTAAATAGATATATATATATATAGATATATATATATATATATATATATATATATATATATATATATATATATATATTGTTTTCCTTTCTCATTATTTTACCTCCTTTCTTTATGATTTAGTTTTACTAGATTTCATCTAATTTTCTAATTTCCAAATACAATTTTCCACTTGCTAATGATAATCAGCTTAAATGGGTGGAAAGCTTTTTAATTAATCGGCGCTCATCCTGTTTTCTCATTTTAAAATAATAATAATAAGCACACTCAGGCGAGTATCAAAACACAGCCTATGAAGGGCTAATTTTAAACTTAGTTGGAAAAAAGCCAAAAAATAGCCCGTAACCCTGCTTGTAGGAAGCCCTCGTCTCAATCAGGCTTACTCTGCAGATGGGTAAACTGCGTTTACTATTAAGCCTGATTGATACGTAGAAGAGAAGAATGTCGCCATTTAATTCCACAGGGCCAGTATAGAATAGGAGAAGGGACGGCGTTGTCGCCTGGGCTCTAACTTAGCGCTCGTTTACCCAGGGTATGTGATTTTTTTGAAGAGCCCTCAGTTGGTGCCTCATTATCAACGCTATACTTTGCCGTCTCGACGAAAGAGAAACCTGAGTCTATGTCGTCAGAAAAAAAACAAAAGACTACTGCTTCTTAGCTTTCTACGTCTGATGTGAAATCGTATGGGACTCCTGACATTTCAGCACGTTTAGATAGGGACGTCAGGCCATGGGTTGCCCCAAAGCAGGGAAATCAAATACCAGACAAAGATAAGAGTTGCTGATAAAGTGATTGGAACATCGATGAAATAGGACCCATAATCGAGAATGTTGCTGACGACTCCACAGACTCACTCCGCGTCTTGCTACAACCAGGGTTGTTTCCCACACGTTAGGTTCACATAAAGCGCAAAGGCCCCGATTCTTCGCCGAGTCGTTTGCTAACAAGGATTTCTAAGAAAGTCCTCCTATAAGAGGATAGGAGTAAGGGGGCTTCAGTTCTCATATCGGTCTCTGTTTGGCAACTAATACCTTCTGTTTGTAATCTATTGAGATACTTTTTGTCGATGTTAAAAGAAGCTACTCGTTCCTTGTCGTTCAAAGTCCATATGCGCTCACAATTGCAGGCATAACTTCTCATTTAGGTGCCACTGGCTCTCATTCTATCCACGAAAGACCACGATGGGTCTTCTGCTACTGAAAGAAGCCAATCATAACGTAAGCCATATAAGTTTAAGGATAGGCAACTACTTCGAGAGCTCAATGAAACTTCGAGACGGTGGGTCTTCTGGCTTAACCCAGAACTCCACTCAAGCGAGTACATCCTTTCACTATTTTTTTACCACGTCTTTCTATCCAAAGCTTCAAAACGCAGGAAATATTGCGTTAAACCTTTTTGGAGCTCATTTTCTTTGGCGCTGGAACTGTCCCAGTGTATAAGGCTGGCTCAAATCTGAGGATGGTTATGCTTCTATGTTTTATCCAACTTGTTTAAAATCAGCCTGTCTATACTTGGTGCTGTGTCTATCTTCACAGCAGAGCTGGCTGAAATATAACCTCGATACGGGTGATAATGCGCTATGCCCGATTTGGATAACAGATCTTTATCTATAGCGACTAATAAAACGCTATGGGAGCTCTCGGGGCATTGGATATACCACCCCCTCCGGTTCAGGGTATCCATGATGCCATTTATGCTACAAGTCGGAGAGATGTCAAGCCTATCTTCTTTTGGATTTTAAGTAATGAGCACCCTGATGAGGGCACTAATAAATCAGTAAATCCATAGCAGGAAGACCAACGCTTCGCTTTCCTTCACACTGAGTACTAGTTAGGGATCAGGTCATCCCTCCGTAAAGCTTAGCATAAAAGAGAACTAGCCGACATAAACCTAAAGTTACGCTTATGGCACTCTAACGGTGCCTGTGGACCAAACATCTGATGCCTGAGTCATTTTAGTTTGCTTTCGGTCTTCGTTTAATGCATAATATTCACGAGCACTCCTCGACTAGAAATTGCGCTCTTCTGGCAACCTGTGATGACCACATGGTCCTCCAGACCTTCTTGTGCATTCTAATTAAGTTTGCTAGTTTCGACGATCTTTGCGTACCTCCTGTCTCTTACAAATGGGACTGATTCATGTACACCCACTTGTGTCTTTATTGATTTTTTTTAATAAGGTCAGATTCATCTATTCTTTATCACCTTTGGTGTTACCTTCATGCTTGGTTGACTGAGGGAACAGTTCTTCATCAGGCGCCTGACCAGGTATTCTTGACTTGCTTCTTTTTACTCTTTTCCTTTTTAGGAGGTTGGCTTCGTTTTATTCGTTTTTTTAAATTTTGTGGGTCAGATGTCTCACCGCAGCCACCAATAACGAAAATTATAGTCAAATTTATCGAGAAACATGGAAGCAAATATACTGAGGCATTTCGCGATAGTGGCAATGTTGAGCTGCAAATAGATAATGTTCTTTCCCTTTGCTGAGTTCTTTCGTCATTAGTCCCTATAAACTGAAATCATTTCATTTTTCACCTCAAGAGAGACGAACTTGAAACTAGTTCTATCCAAAAGTAAACGTGACTACATTGTAGAAAACCTCTAAATGAGAAGTGTTTTGAATGCTATCATTTCCCTCCCTCCTCTATCCTCTTCATTCTGGCTTGAGTCCGAAGCTGGAGGTTACATAGTTTTAATTTTGCAACCTTTAATTATGACATCGCCTACGAGAATTTATAAAGTTATTTTTCTGTTTCTGCACTCAGGAATTAACTGTTTTAATGTGGAAGCAACTTGATGATGCCCTTTCTACCCCACTTTCTATTTTAAATCTTTCATTAGGTGTCTTCCCTCGATAATACAGCCCCTGAAATAAAATAAGCTAAATTTACTAACAAATTAATTTCAATTTATACCAATATAATAATAAACTCACTTTAAGGTATAAACTTAATCCCAAATATAATAACAACAACATTGAAAGAAAATCAAGTAATAAGCATAAGTAGGTACCTCAGGTCAAATCTCACTTCCTCGTGTTCCCAAAGCCCACAACCCACAATCTGGAAAATATCAAATAGCGAAGAGAAGGGCTACCCCTCCTAATCACTTCGAAACATAAACATGGGACAAAGAACATGCTCTAAAAACAACAACAAACTAAAGTTTACCATGTCTAGACAGTATAGTTCAGGTGCTGCACAGAAAGACTGCCCTGTTTAGGTTAAGCCATTTGAACAAAGGGTGGCGTACCTTATTGCATACAGAGCAGTTTTTCCTAAAAAGTTTACACAATGCTTCATTAGATGGCTCTGCAGCCTCCCATGTGAGCCATTTGGATAAGAATGAAAATGAGTTAATACATTCAATTAATCGGGAAATTGGTCCAGGGCAACGTCGGATTAATTGGCACGCAAAATAAAATTCTCAAACTCCTTCTAGCGAAAGCTTTGCCATGAACCTAGAAAGACAGGTATGTAAGGACAGTCTCGCATTTTATTCAGCTCGTACCCTATCAGCAATCCGTAGTTGTCCAGAAAACCGAGTAAATATAATCTTGACCTTCCCCAACAGAAATAACCATGGCGTAATAGAAACTACGAACAAGAGGTGTGGAGACTTAAATGACTCACGGGGGTTTATCAAATACTATGAATAGCAAAGCTTTAGAGTTGATATCTAAGAACCTACACATACTACCACAGGAATTAGTCAAGTAGCCATCTATTCAAATCTTACTGAAACCTTCGTGGTAAGATACCCTTCAGCTTTAGCAATGTTCTCTGCTTTCCGCCAGCAGACCAAGTTTTATTATTCCTTACTCTTTAAAATTTACCGGAAAGGCAGGTAGGAGCAAGCTTTAAGACCTTGCCTATGAAATAGTCCAATCTATTATTCCATTTTGCATAAGCCTAAGATTAAGACAATGACTACATAAAAAACGTTGAACGCTAATGAAAGGCAGAGAAAGAGAAGGTAACCCTTGATAAAAAATGGAGTATTTTACTCGAATTAGCCAGTCTATTCGATATTAGGGCTCCAGATAAAATACAGAAAAAAAGATGAAGCTATCAGGCTCAACAAAGACCAAAGGAAAGAGAAAGATCATATGTCAATTTGACAACAATTATATACAAGATCACTGCAGCAAGCAAAGCAGAATGAGAGCCAGGAACATCCCTATGACAAGGTAAATCTAATTACTTTGTATAACACAAAATGTTTTAATTTTTACTCTATTGCACTACTTAACATGTATTTAACAACTAGTGTCTTAACATGTTATACTATTTTAAAGCTGCAGCAAAATGAGGCAGTTGTTCATGTGGATGATATTCCCTGTGGTGACTCAACTGAGAACGACGCTAACACTGGTGACTTGGATTACCACCAGCCATGCCCTGGATGTTCTCGCTATTAAGACACTATGACTCGTGTGACTTCAAATTTTCCAAAAATGTTTATGGAATGGGATGTCATCTGCAATTCAGCAGAAAATATGGGTTCATCAAATAATTAAGTAACTGTTATATTTTCTGCCTCCTTGAAAGCTGGAGGTGCTGATCAGGATAATTTCATCATGTTAACCTTAACAACAAGTTAGAACAGAAAACTTCCAAGGTATAGTATCAACTAGAGTAAATGTTTTATGAAAATTCCACTGCCTGATGCCTTACACTCGGTTTAAAAGTTTCTCAAAGTTGTTTTGCGCGGTGAATTTGAAAGTGCCACAAGGACATTAACTTTTCTAATGTCTGGTCTACTTTCATACATGGAAGAAATATCATTGGCAGTACCTTCATTGACATTTCTCCAGACACAGGCCAGGCTGAGTCTTCAACACATTTACTGGGGACAGGGAAACTTAGAATAATGTTAAAACTCTTGTTTTCGACATCACATACAGGCACTCAGAAAATGCTGAACAAAAAGGTGTTTTATCAGGCTTGTCGACATTACATCCTCTACATCCTAGTATGACAGTTTTGGAGAGGATTTTGAAGAAGGGAAATGGACTAGAAAGGTATACCCTAGTTTGACCATCTGAAAGATATTCCTACTAATTTGTCCAAGTCAAACCCAAAGACGCTGGTCATCAACAAAAAATTAGTAAAGGAAAAGAAGAAGAACAGTGAAGAAATATTATACCACATTCTTACAGCAGAAAGGCTTCCAAATGCCGATTCTAGGGAAATGGCTAAACTGAAAGTCATTGTTCATAGGGGAACGGATGCTTGATGTATTTATTCTTGGGAGTCATCCAGGCACCATTATTTAGGCTAGATGGATGACCAAAAACCTGTAATCCATGAAATTACTGATATATGCATATCAACCTAAGCACGATGAAGACACTGTTTCAAAGCTGGAAAGACATAAAACTTTCCTTGCGCTGTTCTACAGTCCTGTATTGATAAAGTAGATATTTACTGCAGATGCATTCATAACTGATCTAATTCTAATCCAGGACATGTTTAAGTAAAATAAATCTGCCCTAGGGTTTGCTGATGAAATATTAAGTAGGATGGAAAATCACAAATGGTACCCAGAGCAGAAAGTTGTGACATTTGACTCATTCAGAATTAGATTGAGTAATACATTGAAGAACGATATTGCTGCTGGTTGCATGCCACTGAGAAACCGAAGGGATTTAGAACAGCAAATCTCTAATTAAAAGAGTTATTATCTAAGGCCACCCTGGATGATCTCAAGGCGTCAGAATTACATTTACTGCCTGACATATCAGGAAATCAATGAAATGATACCGCTGTTACTCACACTTAAAGAGGGTTACACCTTGAATGCTTTGTTGCGAAATACCTTATTCTTGCCATACAAAAACAGAGTGGGCTCCGCCACTCTTATCCGTATTCGACGATCTCGTAAAAATTCCATCATAAAAATTGTTATTTGCTTTCTATCGCTTTTGATGGATCATCTCTATGCAATCGTATCACTATGCGGTAAAATGTGACTCTTACTCATCAAAATATCCGTGTAGAATTGCTTCTTAGAAAGAAAAGCTTCACAACGTGCCCTTTGTAGATTATCGGGCATGGAATAGAACTTACTGAGGTCACACTTTTCTGCTGTCTAAGGCGGCTATTTGCGATTTAAGATAAACTACTGTTTATCATTACCAATCAATTTTACCCTTGTTAATCTCTTTCAGAAAATATAAATCTGCTTATCATTAATTTTACGTGCATCTTAACTCATAAGCTTAAAATTGCAGACATAAATCAAGTCACAGATAACCATTATCAGGCAATTGTATTGTAGATATGAATAAACATAAATACCTGCTTGCTGTTTCTGTCGGAATACATCTTCCACCATTGAGACAGTAAAATTTGGTGCAAAAGGTCGGTTTTTGATCTGATGAAGGAACTAATAGGGATGACAGGATACCGACATCAGGAGAAAATGAGGCCAAAGACAGATTCGGGAACGAGTTTTTGAGGGGTGTTTGGAGAGGGCATGGAAGAGTTGGCGTTGAAAGAAAAGGTGTAACAATGCTCGATGTGTTCATGTCAACAACCTGCGGATAACAGTATGTAAAATTTAATAAATAAAGTGTACATATGTAACTTTAGAACTATAAATAACCCCACTTCTCTAATATTTAAGTTTTTTATTCAATCACCTACTAGCTACTTGAAAATATGGCTAGCAAAATAATTAGACGTGCAAATCTATGTATTATTTTTCATGTTTAAATGTATATACCTTTATGTAGGAAAAATCAAAGTTAATTGAAATCATTTAGCATTTCCTAATACGTGTATATTTATTATTATAATGATTTCCACTGTTAATATCAATTCTTGGGGATATTATCCCGTTTGATCTTTAATTTTCATTTTTCTGTTTATACGAGGTTAACCGACACTGCACGGTTTAGATACCTTTAAACAATCCCCTTTTCACACATGCAAAATTTAATATAGGTTAGAAAAGTCTCTATTTCTTAAACTCTGCCAAGTTACTTTCACTCACAGAGTTTGGTGATTATGTGAGCCTATTTGGATGTTTGTTTGTCTGATTGAGCACATCATAATTCAAAAATGATGTGAGTTTTGGGGTAGGATGTTTTGAATATATTTGGGTTTGATCTTGATTAGAATCTAACTTCGAGATCACATGTTCTTATTAGTTAACAAATGCGAACTAGAATAATTTGTGACATTTTTTCAATATGATACAAATATGTAATAGGCCGGCCAAATTGAAAATAACGATGGATGCACTAGTTATGAATTTCAACGCGCATAGAGATAATGATGTGAATCAATTTGATGATCCGTATCTGTGCAATAAAAACATCAATTTTGAGGAGCGAAATGACTAAACTCTTATGCATTGCAAAAAGAATTTCATCACCCTGCGTTGCTAATATATAAAAGGTTTAATAGATATTCGTCCCATATACCAAGGGAAAGCAGTAATCATTTGATTGTCTTACCTCCTTTTGACCATAATAGTTATATGTGTACCAACAGAGGAATAGTGTATACGCATCGACCTACACAGTTGCATATCAAAAACCAGAAAGTAATCAAAGGGCGCATACCTCCGTAACAGGATTGTCATTAAAATATGAAGTATGATAAAATATACATTTTCCAAACCAAGCCAATACAGAAGCTTATAATATTGTCCACCAGAGACATTATAGTGAGGCAATAAAAGGAAGAGGTTAAAAAGAAAACAGAAGAGTTGTAAGAAGGTAAAAAGGTCAAGGAATGTAATATTAATCAATATTTAATTAATTAGAGAGAGGATTTTCCAGAGTCTGCTAAAAAAGTGTATTTTAACCTCCAAAGACCTCTTTGTTTAAATATATACCCCATTGAACAAGTAAGAGGCTTATATAAAAATTTCCTTTTCCTTTGGATAAACATAAATTATGTCGTTATTTCTTGGCAGTTATTATCCTCATTATTTCAAGACAACAGTGAATATACCGTAAAATGGGGGAATTACTAGGATTATTATTGTCTGGAATTTGACGTGAATAAAATGTAAAGTCAATATAAGTATACGAGAAAATTAATACACTAAATAATCACAGAAATTCTGAGTGCCATTTTAGGCTATTGATTAGATTGAGAACACAAAAAAACGTTTTCAAACCAAAATCCATTAAAATTCGTGTAGTTGTAAAGTTCCGTTAAACAGTTTATTCGAAATCTATAGATAATAATTAAACATGATCGATTCTAGAACTTAAACTAATTCTTGACATTCCTCAACGATGCTTATGAACATGAAAGATAGACGCAATTTTATTGCAAAATTTTGAAAATAATTTACGGGTTGGATATAAATAAGCTTTGCATAGATGAGTTGATAGATTCAAGAAGAAAACAAGTAAAGAAATAATTATACAGGAAAAAATAAAGGTTACATATAATTTTTAAAAAAAATTCAGGAAATAATCAGAAGTTGGTTTGAAACAAGAAGGGAAAAGATTTTCCAAATAGTATAAGGTATTTTTTACTTGTGACGCTCAATTACAAGGTGTAGTAGAGCCAAAAAGGAAAGTCACAAATTAAGCATCCTAGTGTCTCTATGAAATCTTAAAATGGGCAGATAAACCAAGCAAAAATAATATACCATTTGTTTATAATCAAGTAATGCAAAGCAAACCGTATATTTGTAGATAATGCTATACCACTAGTCAATAAGCCTACAACAAATTTCAGTGTCAAGTAAAAAACAAATTCGAGCCTCTTCATAAACAGATTCCATTGTTGCAGATGTGAGACCAGGCGTTCACTCTGTTGCTTAGTAAGTGTTACATCACGAACTAAATCAATGAGTTCCGGTGGGGTGATAAGGTGTGGTTTCTTGTCAGATTCAAGCTGTGCAACATATGGTCTATCTTGAGATTCTGAATAGTCTGAGTTGTTCGTGTCATCACTTGGTAGTTCAGAGAACTGCTGTAGTACAGGATTAGCACTTGAATGGCGAACTTGGTGAATAGCAGACTAAAGATTTGGATACATGATAGACTCTTGCCTTTTCTGTTGTGACCTGCAGTGAAATAGAATAAAATCAGACTAAATATGGATATTACTGGCTGTGATTACTTGTAGAGATATTGGAAGTACAACATACTATGTATTTTGATCTTTTTAATTAATACATCTGTTGAAAATATATTAAAATCCAGGAAAGAAAACACATTGAATAACCAACTTTATATCTGTTAATCAGAAGTAGCACTCCATTGAATGTTCGTTTGGCTCCCTCCAAATCATTGGTACGGCAAACATGAGGCCAGGCCCGTTGCCATTCACCCAGGCAGTAATGTAACTTGTAAATCTGACACAACATATAGTTGAGGTCCTCAGCGCTTATCCTGGTCACCCACTTTACATACAAAGTACATTCATAAAGTATCTTCAAATGTATAGTAAACTGTCTCCTGTATTGTCTTAATGTAATTGATCCACATATATAACAGGAAGTGTCTCCGGAATTTTCGCATTATCTAGGCATTTTAGCTCTGTCTTCTGTAAAGGAAAAACAATGTAATATGTTAACAATAATATTAACAATAACAGCAATAAATATTCAAAAACGTAAAACAAAGCATTTATTGTAAGTTACAAAATTATCAAGCATCATCTAAAGGTTACCACGCATTTAGACCAATATAACTAAAAAGATAGTTAGTATACGTTCATAAATTTAATAACTTATTTGACAAATACCTTAGGAACACTCCATTAAAATTATATCCAAATCCATTTATAACTTTTAGATTAGTCAGTTTTGGCCCAATTCTGTTTACATACAATCCCCACGGAACATTCTGTGTATTTACCGTAAGATGCTAATTTACGAGAAACTGGAGGGTCGCATAAAGAGACGGATGATATATTTGTGATTTATGCAAAAAAATAACCCTAGTAAAGGTAATTTTCAATTCTGTTTTTTATCCTTGTTGTACATTATAATAAAGGCATCAATGCAAACAGTATATGTGTAAATAATGCAAAAACCAACAAGCACTGAAATTGCTCTTCTCCCATGGTAAACACACAAACATTCACACACTATAAAACAAGGTGCGAGCCGACCATTTTGTCCGCGCGGCGATAACGAAGACAATTGAAACAGTTATGCACACAAACAATAGGTTTGATAGATAGGGAAGTCTGACCCCCAAGCGTTGACATGTACACTCATAAGAAGATATTTTATGTTACTACAAATATCACGCTGATAGATAGGACTCATATTTCCAAATTGGAACACTCTTTTGGTGCACACGCGCCAACTCTAAATACACGCACATACCCTCTCATAAAAGAAGCTCCACCCAGCTCTCGGATTGGACAAATGGAGCCACACTCTTAATAATTCGTTCGAATAAAAATGCCTTTAATAAACATACCAGGATATTCAGACATAGAGAGACACTCAGCCAAAGTAAGAATAGTCAGTAGCAAGATCGAAACCAACATTTAATATCAGAGGGAACTATTCTCGCTCCAGTACATTCAGACAGCGAAGTCGTTTCACAAGGACAGTCTCTGTAAACATTAAGTAGGCCTGAAGAATTAGGCCTCATCAGCGGTTATGAGGTGCTCCCCTCTTAAGAAGGTAGATATATTCATGACCGGTGACCCCTCGGAGGATGGACAATATGAACCCGGCGAATTCTTCATTCAAAATAAAGAGCTCACTTTAGCCTTCTTAGCCCGTCACCATAACTAAGCCTGCCAAGCACTGCTTCTTCCGCCCTATAGCAACGAAAATCCATCAAGAAAGTAAACAGCAAACTTTTAAGAAATTTACAAGAACGAAATTATAAAAAAGGAAAGAATGAAAGTTAATGAAGATATAAAAAAGAAATATATAAGAGACGTAGATCATCCAGTCACTTCAAAGCTTTGCACCATAACCCTCAACTTAAATGCATCAACAAGTAGGACACAAATCTTTTACATTTCACCCCTTTATATTCCCCTGCCACATTTATCTAATAAAGATCAGATTTCAACTTGAAAGGGCTCGTAAATAGGCAAGAAATTGAATTAGATTTTGTGAGCGTAGAAGTCAAGGGTTGTAGAAGATATATATCTGCACATCCATCTACGCGTATTCGGCTCAAAAGGCACTTAATCCTCCAGATATCAGATCTAGTTGACACCCTATGTATGATGGTAAAAATATGGGTATAATCTTAAGATATCGCGGTCAGTTCACCTTTGAGTAGCTTCTCCGGATCTATACTGGACTTATTCTTCCTTGTATGGAATATTTTTGCCTTGTCAAAGCTGTTTATCTGTCAATTATATCCTTGAAAAGGCTAAATCCTAGGCTTACTTTTGAATCAAGAACTCTCTTTCTACTTCAATTTTAGACTCAATTAAATTCCACCATTAATACACATTTTTATACTGATTTACTAGAAGGTATGCCAATCCAACTCGTTCGTCCATGCAATTTACGCTAGGCTTCCCATTCAAGAAATTACTGTGTAAAAGTAATGGACTTCAGGATAAAACAAGATGATAAATCTATCATTTCCTTTAAAGCAAGAAATATTGAACTGTTTGCCTGTAGTAATTTTTCTTAATCCTATAACTTGCCTCATTTTAAGAGGCTTTGTTTTGCCCATCTTGTTCAATCTTGCTTTTCCTTTTCAGAGATTCTGAACTAGATTAGGACATCACTCGCCCATTTAGGTCTCTTCAATATTGGGAAAACACTGTTATGTACAATCTATAGATTCAAATTCAAAGCTCAGTAAACCTCTTGTGGATCAAGCGAGAATTTTATTATCTATCTCTTTGTTCTGCAAATTTGCCAAGAAGTTTGCATTTTTTGCAAGTTCTCTTAATGCTTATTTGAAAATTTCGCCTTTGGAGTAGCTGTATCACTTAAAAGTATTTGTACCATGGTCAGCTGATACAACATTATGTACCTTATCTATTTCTGAAACAGATGTTATAGTATGCTGGGCCGGTGATTTTCAAGTTATGGCCTATATTTCTAACATCGTATTTTGCCGTGTTTCTTTCAGTTAACCTCATATACTCAGTTAGAAATAATTTGATCAGTTATTTTGGTCGGGTATCTTGTGTAGTAACTAAGATTACTATAAATTGATTCAAAAAATTGCTGTTAATTCAGCAAGAGTGCAGTATACTGAACTGCAAATTCTTTACCTCGTGAGCTGGTATATTTTCCCAACCTTTTACCGAAAGGGATTTTACTGTGATCAGCTCACTCAGAAAATTACCTCATTGATGTCCTCCACGGTCCTTTGTAAAACTGTGTATGAGAAAGAGAAACAGAGAAGAAAGTAGACAAAGAGGGTGGGAGAGAAAAACATTGAAAGACGGACACTCAAAATTGACTGGCTTAGTTTATCGCACGCGGGCTTTCACCTTTTCCAGTTGTTTGATGACCTTCGAAGGCTAGGCAACCAAACCTACCCTGAGTACTATAAATAAATTCTCAGTGGTGATTTGAAAAGGTCATCATATTTTAGTCTAACAGTTGCTTAGCATTTCCTATGCCACCGCGCAGAATTTGAGAACATTGCGCGGCTGCTAATCTTTGAACTTAACCGCTTCTCTTCGTTATTGATATTTAGACCATATCCTTGTAGAAAGTAGTCTGCCCTGGCGGTATTTGTTACGTATCCGTCTACTTCCATATCAAGCGAGAGAGAAAGAGAAAAAGCAAAATGCCGCGAGGCCATCTTTGTTACAGAATGTAAGTTGAGAGAGTTCGTAAGAGAAAATAGTGATATTAGTTTAAGGTATCGTAGTCTTAAGTGGAAACTACTTTGGGCAGTAGTATGTGGAATTTCCACGCAATTAAACCTGCCCGAAAGATATATAGACCATCTCTTTTTAAACATATATACATAACCAAACCTAACCTGGAGAAAAGTCGGATAATTACACTTACCTGCATCTGAAAATTGTTGGTAGTAAAAGTTCTCTCATACAGAGAGGAAACCGATAGAAATGAAAACTGAGAAAAGGTGGAAAAACATGGATGTCTGGAGGTTGTTTCAAGTTGTTCTTCTAAAGAAAATACGATAGAGGTTTTCTCGGTGATCTGTTAGAAAAAACAAAGCATATTAACAAGGATCCAATGCTATGTTATACTTAAATCAATCAGTCACCTATGTTACTATAATTCCTATGATTTTCTTTGTGAGCTAATTTCTTTATGATTCATAAGTATCATTTTTAATAAAACATATGAGCATATAAATGTGAAGGAAGCGAATCGTCCATGATACGTCTATCAGTGTGAAAATTTGCATTTTTCAAAGGAAGAAAGATTTTAACCATATAAATCACAACGAATTAAATCGATTATGATACCATTAGAAGTTTATTTCACAAATCTCAATATAAAAACACCCTTTATTTTTAAAGAAAATCAATCGTATATAAAATGTATATTTATTTAAGATTGGCAGGCATCATTTGAAAAGTGCACACATCGATTTTAGAAGCAATTATATCGTGATTAAACTTGTGTTCCATATACACCTTATTGAAACAGCACATACTCATAAACGAGGGGAGGTCAATAAGTTTTGCAATTCGGATATAAAAATACGAGATATGAGGAAAAGTGTTTTATTATTTTTCAATATAACTACCCTCGACTTCAATGCACTTGCGCCACTTGTTCCTGAGGCTCCGAATTCCCGACAACCAGAAATCTCCCGACTGCTGTTCAATCCACTCCTGGACGGCGAGTGGACAGCTTCATCGTCCCTAAACCGGCATCCACGAAGTGCAGCCTTGAGCTGGGGGAATAAAAAATAGTCGCTAGGGGTCAGATCTGGACTGTAGGGGGGATGGTTGAGCTCCTCGAATCCGCACTCACGCAGAACAGCTTGTGCAACTCTGGCCTTGTAGACTTTGACAATGTTGAAGTCGATCATGAGGCGTGAGGTTTCTAGGGACCCAACGGGCAGAGACCTTGGTCATGGCCAAATTGGATGATGTTCATAACACTTCTATGCATGTAGTATTCCAAGTTGTCGCTCGATTTCTTTTACCTTCACGCGTCGATTGTCGAGGATGATCCTCTCCAGACAGGCCACATTGTTCTCGTCGGTCACGTCTAACGGGCGTCCTGGACGGGGAACATCTGCAAGGGACTCACTACCATGGCGGAACTCCCTATTTCAGCGAGCAATGGTTGCATAGGAAGGGGCGGTGTCAGTGTACACTGCAACCATAGGTTCATGGATCTCTTTTGCATTCTTGCCTTCCTTGGTGAAAAATTTGATCACTGCGCGGTGCTCAACCTTCTCCATTGTTGAAATTTTGTGACTGACGATTTGCGATCAGCTACTCCTTCTTAAATAGACGAAGCAGGAGCGTACGGCTGCAGATCTTGACTTGTAATAAATTGTCCTAACACTCCCACAAATAGCCATTCTCCTTCCTCTGTTTTGCACTACCGATTCACAAAACTTATTGAGCGCCCTTCGTATGTAAAACAAGCGTGAATAGCGTTGAGATGTAATTGTATCATGTAAAGTTATAGAAAAGCAAAAGGTAGATGTATGCCAACTATAGCTGCCCTAATGTGTGTATATCTTTTCAATTCAAATGCTCACATCTTAACTAAAGAAAGTACATAATCTATGATATATGAAGAAAGCAATAAGACCGATTAATGAGTAGAAAATATATCGTCTATTATAAATGTGCATATAACTTTATAACTGACGTACTGCAGGTGACAAAAAGGCACAGATTATATACATTTATGCTTGAAAGTTTTGAGACAATATATTTTTTCATATAAGAAAAAAATAAGCACTAAGCAAAGGTTGTATTTTGATTTACAATGATTATATCATAATTTGAAAGTGAAATATACAAAATTGAAATCCACAAAACAAATTTATTAGTAAATAGAGACAATTGATTTCCGTAATCAATATTTAAAATGATGTCCCTTAGTCTTATGGACTTCTTCAATTCGTTTTAGTATGCTGAAGACATAATTATGTGAATCTATTTCAGCTCATATTGCTCCATTAATGTTTAAAAAGTACGGTAACTGCTTAAAATTGTATGGCTTCTGTTTATCAACCGTCAGTTTGATTACACTGTACAACACTGACAGAACTAGGAAATTAGAATAATATATTCTAGGGTTTTTTGGGGGGGTAATTCACGAATATAACATCTGTTACTTTCTGCGACTATGCAGTTTCTCATAAATTACGATTTTACTTACATACGTTAAATACACTGATTGGTCCGTAAGGATTGAGGGCAAACAGAATTGGGCCGGAAATGACAATTCTAAATGTTATAAACGTAACCTATGAAATTTATGAAAGTATACTCCATATTTTTAGTTGTAATGGTCTTAATCCGTGGTATCTCTTACGTGACGCTTAATCATTTTGTAACTTACTATGAATCTTTCCTATTTTTACTTTTTTATTTAAAATATTTTTGGGTTGTTACAATTTATATTATTTTTCACACAATAAAGTGTTGTTCTTTACAGAAGACAGAGCTAAGATGCCTAGAAAATGCAAAAATTCCGAAGCGTTTCTGTTAAATATGTGGATCAGTTACATCAAGACAATACAAGTGACAGTTGATTTAACACGTGAAGATACTTTATAAGCTGTACTTAGTTTGTAAAGTGTGGACCGGGAGAAATACTGGGTTCCTCACATTTGTTGTGTCAGGTGCGCCAGTTTTATTTCTCCCTTGGTAAAAGGCAGAGGACCTGGCCTTATGTTGGCGTATCTATGGTCTGGAGGAAGCAAAAACACCATTCAAGGGATTGCTACTTCAACTTAACAGATATTAAAGGTGGGTATCCAATGTGGTCTTTCCTGGTCTTTAATATATTTTCAAGAGATGTATGAATTAAAAAGATCAAAATACATGGTATGTTGTACTTCCACAATTACTGCAATTGATCACAGCCAGGATTATCCATTTTGAGTCAGATTTTAGTTCATTTCACTGCAGGTCACAACGGACATTCCTTGCTTCTTTCCAATCGTGAGGGAATCTGATGTGTGAACTGGGACATTAACAGATGGCAATTTTCATGGTGTTTCTTAATGCAAGAATCTTAGCAAATATCTGTTTATTTCAGAACTCTTTGTAACATTAGTTGGACGCTTTTCTTGAGATAGAACCATTTCTTGAATTGAAATTATTCGACATATTTTTATAAAAAATATTAATTAAGAGATTCAAATTTCATAACATCATTCATTTAGTCCATGTTTGTTATCATTTTACCATTGTGATTGAATAGTAAAGCTCTGGAAAGTCAAACTAACCTCCAACAGGGGAAGGACTATAAAGCAATTTTAGATTCAGCGAAAGAAGGCACTGTTTTTTCTTAATTTTTCTTTAATGCTGACTTTTTACTAAACCTATAATAATTTTTCATATCACGTAAATTTTAAAAACGAATGAAGAAATAAAATAATTTGGATTAGTCTCAAAACATTTTGCCATGATTGAAATTATTTGGGAATAATTTCAATTTAAAAAGATAATTTGAAAAAAAACATTCATCTTTCTGACCAGAAACAAGTAAATTGTTTATAATAGCTGTGTAAGTTTAAGATTTACATACATCATGTAAATAAAACACAAATATGTATATAAATCTTTTCAATCTTGTATTATGTATACATTAGGGCGGATCGTTTTTCCACTTTTTTAGAGTTTTCATTGCGGATAGCAAGGAAAGATTGCAAATGCACATAAAAATATACTATACAAAGTTGCAGCAAGAAAAAATAGTATTTATACCCGGCGCCGGCACTATGAAATTCCGAATAATAGGCCCAAAACGGAACTTTTAGGTCTTATTCACATACTTTTAGTATGTAAAAATTTACCTAATTACTTTGGAAGAGTGATAGAAACACTCTATAATACGTGTATATCATGTGGAAAAAATCTTATAGCTCTGTACTAATAATATCTGTACTCGGCGTCGGTATGTTGAACTTCCTTAAAAACAAATATTTTCTATTATTATGACGTTTGATTAGAAACCTATCTGAGCTCAGGATTATGGATAGCAGATTAGAAATATGATGTATAAGTTATTAACATATATTTATAAATATATTATATATACCTAGCAATAAATATATATATATATATATATATATATATATATATATATATATATATATATATTGATATATACGAGTAAATATATACAATAATTATATACCGGCACTAACGAAATAAATTACATTGTGTATCACATACCAGTATAACTTCTTTGATTTTAATGCACTTGTAAGCAGTCACCACAATCAATTGTGGTGCTTCATGTATTGCTCTACTACCTCCCATACCATTTTCTTCCCATCCACCACAACGCTTACTCTCTTTTCCAATATCTCAACCACAGCAGTTTCCTATCCCTAATTCAGTGTGTTGTGCGCTGTCATCAAGGTAAGATCTGTTACTATGCTGCTGCCGAGTGTCGACTGCCGTGCCATGCAGTCTTGCGTGTTATGTTTATCATTTCATGTATTTTATATGAATGTCAATATTTTCTTTCGCTTTGCTCTTACTGTAAGTGAAGTATTTTACTTAGATACTGATTAGAATAAATATGTTTTGTGTCTAATTTGAAGGCCAAGATGTCTTCTAGGAGATCTACGAGAAGTGTGTCTGCTACCTCTAGCGGCCCCATCTTAAGGGTCTGGCATGATACTATTTAATGCGCGTCTCCCGCCTCATGAAAACGTAATTAAACATTCTCTTTACATAGAAATAATTCAAAGATGACTTGAGTCAACACTCCCATTTCTGAAACCATGAAAACGATAAGTGACAGTCTAAAGAACTGTGGACAAAAGCTTCAATTCCTACATTATCACACAGACGAGTTTATGAAATCTTGAAAGATTTACAGAGCACATACAAAAGCAAACGTAAATCTCTTAAATGAAAACAACAGCCAGCTTCATTTAAAGAAAATTAGAAACATTCAAGAGGACAGCCAAGAGCAAACTGTTTGACATAAGCTTCTGCAAGTGCTCTTCATTCCAGCAATCTTCCTGCAGGAAAATATGCAGAGTTCAACCAATAGAGCGCGACTTTCTTGAAGATCAACGAACAGAGAGGAGAATGGTGATAGGGAGCCTTGATATAAGAGCAACTTTGAAGAATGGGGCAAGACTGAAAAGAAAACTCTATTCACCAATTAACATATCTAAGCCATTTCCATTCACTAGTAAAGGTGGCATAACAGTTAGTATCACGTCATCATCATCAAGTGAAGTTAATCCCGAAAGCAACAGCTGCAGCACCTCTGAGTCTGAATATGAACCTCCGATAAAAAAACTGAAAACTCCTATGCAAAAGAGATTGCCTTCTCTAGCTATTGCTTGAGAGAGAACAGGCCTATCTAATAAAGCAGCTTCAATTGTTGCTACGTCAGTATTATACAACGCAGGCATCATAGGAAAGGGAGAGTCTTTTGCAATAATAGATAGGAATAAAGTTAGAAAAGCGAGAAAAAAAGAAAGGCGTAATAGTGTTTAAGAACAAAACACCAGCACTTTCTTGGAAAGTATATACTTTGATGGTCACAAAGATAAAACACTATACCAGGAAAACATTAATAATAAAAATGACCTAAAACTGTTTCAGGAGAACACATAGTTTTGATTAAAGAGCCTGGATTCCAGCTCTGTCCGAACCATCGTAAAGTCGATGTTGGATTATCTTGATAAAAACGGAAGGGATACAAAACAAATTGCTGTAATTGGATTTAATAGGCCAGCCGCGAATATAGGTAGAGAAAGGAGGAGCTATTAAACTGATTGAAGCACACCTGAAGAGACCGTTACAGTGGTCAATATGACTTCTACATGCAAATAAGCTCCCGTTGTAACATCTCTTTACTGAGCTTGATGGCGAAACAAGTGGTCCCCGAGGCTTCACACAGACAATAGGAAAAGAACTGGTCGATTGTCAAAAAACACCCTGTTGTTGCTTATGAACCCGTTGAGGCAGAGAATATTGAAGTAAACAGTGATGAACTAAGTATAGATCAAAGATACCTGGCAGATATATTCAAAGCAGTCTCAAGTGGTAAATGCTCCGAAACTTTGGTTAATAGAAACCCTGGCAAAATGGCTCATTCAAGATGGCTGACTACAGCTAATAGAATTCTCCGCCTATATGCGTCATCAGAACATCCTTCTCAAAATCTTTGGATTATTGTATTATACATCATGAAAGTGTATGTTTTAACATGGTTTCATATCAAGATAAAATCTTCTATAACTGATGGAGCTCAACATCTTCACGGAATGATTTAAAGATCGAGAACATTTGAACCTAATATTTTAAATATAATTGACCCCGTAATTGAACGGAATTCTTTCTTTGCACGTCATGAAAATATTTTTGTCCGTACGATCCATGACGAAAGGAATCACATAAGGCAACTTGGGTGGAGGAGGATATAAAAGTCACGAGAATCTAGTAGCAGTAATGAAAGGCATTTTTAGCTGAACCAGTTAAACTTCGCAACTGCGGAGTACTATGACATGATAAATTAGCATGATTGTGAGCTGAGCACACCTCCACTGACTATGAATACAACAAGTGATGATGTACTTGAATATAGTGGAAAAACCAGAGAAATAGGCATCAACTTTCCCTGTCACACACTGGCCGTAGAACGGCATATCAAGCTGGTGACTGAAGCTTCGTCTCTGATTGTTGGACCAGAAGCTAGGGACGGGTTTATTTTTCTAAAATAAAATAAAGAAACAAGAATCCTAAACTTGAATCAAAAAAGACTTGATAATGTAAATAGTCTATTTACTGCAAATACAGTTCCCTTGTATTTATATAATTCAAGGAAAGTTCGTAATGGTTGGGTAATGGGTAGGGCTGATCTCGCAATGCAGCCACCTCCTCGTGGTGAGATCTGGGTAACGCTAAGAGCTGCATATATCCGTCATTTACAAAATATATTGACATTGACAGCATCAATATTTAGCATTATATATACTATTCTCAAGTACATTACTTGATATATATATATATATATATATATATATATATATATATATATATATATATATATATATATATGATGAAAATTAATGCAGAATCGCAAGAAAAGATGAGGAATTAAACCACATTCTCCGAAGACAATTTAATTCAGAACAGTTTCAGTGTATCTCACACCCTTTTTCAACTGACACGGGATAGAAAATATAAGAAAAGTGCATATAAGCATAACACAAGGTCTGGTCGTGAAAGATCCCTTCTTTTTTCCCCCAATCCCCTACTTGTGGCTAATCTGGAGGGGGGGGGGAGGTAAGCCTAAACATATTGAAGGGCTGATATTTTACTATTTTGTTTATTTGCTTTCTTATTACAGGATTAAAAGAAAATTGACCCTCAGATATCTCTTTTGTGTTCATACAATTCCTCATATATATATATATATATATATATATATATATATATATATATTATTAACACTTTTTCTACATAATATTCATGTATTATGGAGTGTTTCTATTACTATCCCAAAGTAATTAGGTAAATTTTGGTATATATTGAAATTTTGTGAACATGACCTAAAAATTACGTTTTGGGCCTATTATTGGGAATTTGAAAGTGTCGGCGCCGGGTCTAAATATTATTTTTTGTTGCTGCAACTTTGTATAGTATATTTTTATGTGCATTCGCAATTTTTTCTTGCTATCTGCAATAGAAAATTGAAAAAGTGGGAAAACGATCCGCCCTATTGTACATGTATCATAAGTTTTGTATTTCTCTTACATTATTAGAAGATAGGAGGCATATACTATATACATGAGAGCAAATAAATCATGTATGATATGTATAAAAATTCGGAATTCATAACATTGATGCAAATCATGCCCCATATATGTTTATGGATCAACTACATGAGGATAATTGGTCTGCGTATTATTTGTTTTCTTTTAATATTTTATATAAAAATTTAACTTGCAGTTATTTTTATTCCTAGGTTCTTAAATTTATAATAGTTCATGTCATAAAACTTTTTAAATATTACCATTGTAGATGGGCACTATTTTTACTATCTGAAATGTATACATTCTAAGGAATTGTGTGCTTTTCAAAAATACATAATTCAAGGTAATGATCCATTTATTTAACTCCTACAACATTCATCCTACTCATTTTAAAATTAATTTTGCCAAGTTCTTTAAGAAACTTAAACTTTTTGCGGTGAAACCATTCGCCTTGCCTTCTGCCTAGTGTTAATAAAAAATTAACTTGTCTTTACCAATAAACGATCTTCTTTCACACTCTGATACCTATATTTCCTTTTCAAAAGTCACATACTTAATTAAAGATACTTAATAGTGTATTTGAACATGATATTCTGAAAAATAGTATGCATTATAACTTTTATATTACTAAATCATCGTATCAAATATGATACTTGGACCTAACACTTCCCGACTACAGATTACTCTAATAATCACGAATCAAATATTCGTATTCCACTTAATGGAAAGTATTCCAAAAAAGACAAGTGGTAGTTCATGGAATTTTCTTTTTGCAAACTTTAGAATTTTTACTTTGCCATATTATAGTGTTTACTATACATAATTTGCTGTTGCTACATGTTCTTGTAATTTGAGGTCAGATCACGATTTAAGCTGTAAGTCCACACTGACATACAAATCAAGCGGGTTGAATGGGTAGTAACAACGAAAAATACAACAACAACACAACTTTTAATTACCAACTTGAAATCACCCTCTTTTGTTTGTAACTCAGACCAACTTCAGCGCAAGCAACTAAAGTCATTCCAAATATCCTTCACGTTATATTATTGTATTTACTACAAGTTTGCATGGTTGTTGCGCATAAACTCTGATAGAAGTGATGGTGATAAGAGGTCCTGCAATAATTTGGGAACGAATGGGGAATGTAGTTGGGAATGGTTATTGCTTGATTCTAAGAGATTAAAGTACGAACAGGTGATTGGATTAGAAATCAAATTACTATTTTAGGTTCACTCGGTAGGATTTCACATGTATATGGGGCATCGAGAAAACAATGCCTTCCTCTGACGAGCGGGATGAAAGGAGACTAAACCTGGATAAAGGCCCACGGCCACGAAGGCTTTATCCTGGAGGCGTGATGCACAATGCCATTAATAGGCGTGTCTGTCGTGGACGCCAACTAGTCAAGTCGGTTAATCCCCATATAGGTAACAAGTTCAATCGAGTGAGATTGAACAATCAATTCAAACGACTCGATCTACACAAGTCATTATACACATAGTAAATTACAAATCTGTTATTCTTTCCTTAATTTTATGTATGCAAATATTACACATCTCTCTTCATTTCTCGGTACCTTGCGAAAGGGTTTCTAAATTCAGACCCACGTGACGCGGAACGTGGGCTCTCCCTTGCCACAAGCTGGCTATGGAAAAGCGCTAATAATACTCTTCCTGCACGTTTCGAACCAGAACAGGACAATGGTACCTCTGTACTCGGCAGTGATTTTCACTCTGACCTTTACGTGTATTTCATTATCGTGTCGGAGGACTTCTTCTCAAATTGAAAAGTCAAAGAAGGGTATTATGGTAATTTGTGCCACTGCTGATTCAATTATACTTACAGTACACACGACAATTCAATTTCTATTGAATCAAAACTATATAGTTCTAACTAAGTATAGTCTTAAATTGTGTGAAAATAAATCACTATTAAATTCTAGGAAAATTTTATTTAAAAATAAATAGAGTTTGACACTGTCAACTATCATTTTTAAAAATTACTCTTTGAATATAAATCCGCTAAATTAATTAAAAATGTAATAGCCGAAAGAAAACAGCCAAGCATAAGCAATAAAATGTAAAACTCCAAAACAATAAAGGAAGAGAGGAATCAGGGCCCGGAGGGAGTCACGTTCTCTAGGAGACCGAGCATGCTCTCACTTGTTCTGATTTATGACATTACGACCTTCACAACCTAAAAAAAATCCGGACTAACCTTAGGAGGACCTTCGAAAGAGAATGTAAAAGAATATAAGGGTTTCAAATTAGTTGGACTCGTCCGAATAGTTTTGAAGTTATTGTCAAATAATTCCCAGGATAATCTTTGGAAGACTGGCAATTCTATCATTAAAGAGAGGATATAAAACAACATAAGGGTTTCATATATCGTTAGAATCGGCTGAATAGTTACGATTTTATTGCCAAATAATTCGGAGTACTTTGCCAATTATATGTTTCGAAAGAGAAGGTAAAACAACATAAGGGTTTCAAATTTCGTTAGAATCCGACATGTAGTTATAAAACTATTGCCAAATAATTTCCAGAATAACATTGGAAGGACTTTGGCAATTATAACATTACAAAGGAAATATAAAACAACATATGAGTTTCAAATTTCGTTAGAATTCGCCGACTAGTTACAATTTTATACTAACACAATCAAACACAACACGGGGACAGACCGACATAGTGAGATATAGAGTTGCCCACGATCAGACTCGCACGCCAATAAGAAACACACAAACAAACATACAGAATGGGCGAGGCATCTCTCTGTAATAATTGAGTTTTGACTGAATATAAAATAAATATGGATTCTTTGAATTTTCTAAGTAGAATTACAGGACTTAAAATAGCCGATTTGAGCCTCAATTATCTCAATAGTATATATAAGGAAGCATCAATTTTTTTCTCAATACTTTAAAGGATATTATGATTTAGTATCTTTTTCTAAATGTTCAAGCGCAAAGAATTTATTTGTTTAAAATTTATAATAATGTAGAATCATGATTTGAATGTTTGTTTTTATTCAAAAATATTTACTCAGTTTTTATAAGCTTCAAACCTTCAAGTTCTACAATGAGCCACAGACTCACGAGAGGCTCGTCGTATTTAATATTTAACAGTGTATTAAAATGTCGACCAAAACTATAAGAGAAAAGAAAGCCAAGAAGAATACGCCCTTCATTTGTCTCTTGAATTCATTCATTCCCTATGTCTTCTAAGTATAACTTCACGTGGAGTAAGCTCTCAATCCAAAGAGAAAAATAAAAGAAGAAAGAATTTCAATATCCGCGAGCTCCTCACAGGTGTAGTTAACTTTGGTGCTAAAAGCTTTCACCTCGCTGATAAAACGCTAACCTCCGTAGTCGGGAAAATTTTAGCCGAAAGTTTCCCACCCACTTTGTTGGAGACGATTAAGACCTATTCCGGGCGACAAAAGCTAATCCCTCTAGGTGCCAGAAGCCTTCTCACAGTGGTCTGTGCCTTCCAGCGATTGAACACTAACAAAATGGCCGTCATATAAATACAGTAGTTTTTTCGAGATCGGAAGATTTAGTTGGACAACCCGTCACCTTCGGTTCTGATCGTGTGTCTGTTTCCCCATGTCCCTGGTATTCGCGTATACCATTGAAGTTGGATCTCACAGCCAAATCCATCTCTTTTGTGAAGGCTTACTTTGTTCAAGGCAAGCCTCGAATCGCTTCGTACCCGAAGGACTGGCTGGAATTCCTCTCGTCTCATCTGGAATTACCCCTCAATGATCTCCAGTTTCCCGTTTGAGATTTCGCGCCGAGCCGCGTCAGAATCTAGATTTTTGGAGGTTACACTTTTGTGCAGCAGAGGTGCCATCATCCTTCTTCAAGGAGGATCGTGAACTCGTCTTCTGTCCCCCCCTCCTTCGTCCTCGTGACCATCAGGATATTCGGCCGAAAATCACGAGCATTTTTCCTTTAAGGTAAAACGAGACTTGCTTGTATCTCCCGTTAATCAACCCAATTTCCGACTTTTAAATATTCCTTCTGTATAACTTATTTAGAGTAGCCCCTTTAAAAGAAAATTAAGAAGTCATTAACGTTACCTGATTGCCAATTATCTATATTCTCTCAGTATTATCCTTATTTACATTTCCAATATTTCCCGTATGTATATATATATGTTGAATGGTGAACTATTAAAATTATATTTTAGGTTTCACTATTTAACTATATCCTTGAACTACAACTTGGTAAACTCATAAAACGCCATAGGCCTCTGTATTAAAATTGGCAGTGTTATACCTCGTAATCAATTGAGTACTTTTACGAAGTAAACGTACTTGTACGTAGCGAAGGACGTGTACGTACATTAGAGGATATATGTGTATATAACGGTATATGTACATATACTCGTGGCTTTTATCTTTTTCCTCCCAACCAATAGATACATATATGTAAATATAGACGTATTTTATGAGGAGGTGACCTATTCCTCGCATATAGACACACATATATATATATATATATATATATATATATATATATAGACATATATTGTCGTAGAATTCTTTCTCATAAAAACCCTACTAACCTGACACCACTTTTATAATAGTGTGTCGTAGAATGCCCCTCCCTTTTGTTCTATTCTAAGAGTGCTAAGAGTGTCTAATATATATTGATATGTGAATATCTTAAAGAACAGAGCCGTTTCGAAACACGTGAGGATATATGAGAGGACGAACATTAATCCCCAAATAAACTTATATTTTAACTTTAACCCTTGAATACACAACATCGAAACATTAATTACAGCAATACTCTGAATATTATCCTAAACAAGAATTAATTAAATTAGTTTACCCTCAAAAATTATTTAATTTCTCTACGCACAGCAGTCATATAAGAATTAGGCTTACGGACTCATCTGAAGTTTAAAGGGCCTCAAGAATGTTATTGACTCACGCGCGTGCTGCCTGACCAGATGTAGATGGGCAGGATCGCAAGGTGGTTTTGGCAAGGGTAGCAGCTGAGGATCCACACGTTCTTCCGTGGTTGGCGGGTCTTCAAGGACGAGAACAAATACGGTGCTCTATGCAACACCTAGGCAGTCGTGGTCTCTCTGGCGAGAGTGAGTCGAACTTGCTTCTTAAATCAAGTTAACTTGGAGTGCGGTGTGACCACCGAGTAATGAGCTCGAGGAGGAGCTTTTCTCCTTCGTTACTTATTTCCTCATGGACGAGGACTGAACTCGGGGAGGGTCTTCTTCAAGGGCAAGGATAACGCAGGTGGGTTTCTCTGGCGAGAATAAGTTACTTAAAGTTCGGGGGGGCCACCGAGTAACAAGCTCGAGGAGGAGCCTTTTCCTTCTTCTTTTCTTAATTCCTCAAGGACGAGGAATACCCCTGGTGTTTAAGGTGCACCAGGATATGAGGAGTCTCTCTGGCGAGAGTAAGTTGAACTTACCAAAGTTAACTTATCGTTTGGTTTGATAACCAGGGACTTAGCTCGAAGATGAGCTTCTTCTTAGCACCTTAACGTAGGTAGCCCTGCCTCTCTAGCAGGGTACTTCTTGGTCTAGGGAGCCAAGTACTCTACCTCTCCAGTCTCGGTAGTTCGGTTTGATCCGAAGACTTCGTCACCTAGAGACTGACGTATACTACCCCGATTTTCCTCAGAGTTTCTCATTTATACCTCGTCACCCCACTGGGGGAGTGGTAAGGGGGGGAAGGGGCTTGAGGACGGCCCCAGGAGAATTTTTTTTCCAAACGGTTTTTCACACGAAGTCAAACATCAGCTTCTAGTTAGCCTTCGAGATTGGGAGAAACACGTCTCCAATTTCTTATTTGACGTGAAACTGGATCTCACTCTCCTGGGGAAGATCTTCTATTTTGACCTTTAAGGTCTTTCATGGCACCAAACTAGGTGACGCTGCGGTTACGCAATGGACCCGCCGATGCTTGGGGCGGATGTCTTTGCGTTAACCGCTTTGTGACTGCCCCGCGAGTGAACGGGGGGGAGGGGGGGGGGGTAGTGTCTATTCCCCTACATATATATATATATATATATATATATATATATATATATATATATATATATATATATAATAAATTCTGGTGTCAGATTTATTGGGATAATTTATGACCCCTTTCTTTACCAAGTCTCTCAGTTGAATAAATATAAAATTTACCAATTTTGGTCAAGTTTATTTAAAGATAGGAAATTTATTTTTATCTAATTGTTTTTATTTTATTTTGAGTAATCAGACTTTTTGTGGTGCCGGTGAGTCCATAATTCGTAACAAGCAATTGTGTTTGTGTGTGGTTTGGAGAAAATCTTCCAAGCTCCCCTCCTTGTAATTTTTATGCCGTATTAAGAGGTCCTATATCAGGTTCTCCATATATATGAATTAGCATATTTATCATAATTTATTGCTTTGGTCCGTGTGGGGGATCACAAGGGTAAGATTTTATTTACAGTTTTTGGGAGCTAATGCGAGCGTCCTATTTTCTTTGCCGTATGATTCTTGAACGCGTCGAGTGGCTAATGCTTTGCGTAAGGAAACAAGATGACGTCGTTCGTGAGATCTAGGCAACGAGTTGAGATGCTTGGTCTCTCCGGTAAAGACTTAGTCGCCTATATGCAGAAAGAGGAGAATAACGAAAGAGAAGAGAGGAAAGAACTAAGAAATGCTGATGCGAAAATAATAAAAGCTGAAGAAAGAAAATGAGTGAGGTACCATGAAAGGGAGTTAAATAGGAATAACTTAGAAACCCTCTCAGTTAGTTCCCGGAATGAAGCACCCCCAGTCCCCCAGTGATTTGAGGTAAATCACTAGGATATCCAAACTGATGGAGTCACCCGAATTTTCCCACTCCATAATCCAAAGCTACGTGATATTTTTTTATTTCGCTACAGCTGAGGCTACCCTGAAATATTCGACCCTTAAGTCCGAACTCTTGGATGCGATCAACATGAATCCGCACTTCTAAAGGGCAATTTTTCGTCAGGAAGGTTGCAACCTGGCCAGACTTACGACCAGTTCGGATTCACCCTCAGAAGAAGCCTGCAGTTTTTGTTGGACTCCGCCCAGGTAAACGGCGACTATGAGTCTCTGTTTGCCTTCATTTTGCGGGATTCTTTGATGGCTATGCTGCCCTCTGAAATCCGTGCATTCGTGAAGAACCGAAGAGTTTCTTCCTTTAAAGAATGCATCTAAAAAGCTGATTTTCACGCGGCCAGTCATAATCTTACCCCCAAATATCTCAAGAAGAGTCATCCTCCATCCCCGCAGAGTGAAGGCCACCTCCCTAAATTTCACCCGAAGAACGCTCCAAAATTCCTAAAGGTCCCAGGTCCTTCCAAACCTAAATATTATCCCCCGTCTGAACCTAGGGATGTTAAGCCACCCGTCTTTAATCCCACTGCGTCGAATACCCTAGACGACCAATCGTCTTTTTTTTTCGGAACCCCTGGGCATGTGAGGAGGAACTGTCCCTAAAATTCTCAGTTCCGTTCTGCTCCCAGACACAAAGTCCACCAAATAAGCGCTTCACTTTCTCCTTTGTCTGCTCGCTCCGAAATGCCTGATCCCCCACCAGCGAATAGCCACCCGGGACCTCAAGTTTTTTTTTATTCAACAAGAGCTTTCCCGGTGGGCTCTAATTTGAAACTGGATCGGTTAATCGTTGACGAAATTCACCGTGGTCAGAGATATGGGACGCACGTGCATCGTCGTATCAGAGAAGTTGCTGCCCCCAGTAAACCCCGACCACGATAAATTTGCAGTAGTCCAGGACTAATTGGGACGAGCCAACCGCTTCCCAGTGGTCCGTTGTTTCATCAGATACCGATATTTCACCGGTTGGCGGACATCGTATCAGCCCCTCTTAAATTCTGCGCCATATAAGTGGGCCAGAGCCCGCAGCTATCCCCTAGTCCCGTTGCTCAGCTCCCTATCACGAGGGCCCAAGCCATTAAGAAGGCGTCACCCCCTGTGACTTAAGAACCTTCTCTCCCCCCCCTCCCCCGATTACGAGACTCTGAACAACAAGTCTTTTGTAAAGAAACATCATGAGTGTCCTTCCCTAGAGCTATTGTGGAAACAGTCGAGAACCAACGAGCGCGAATCCATTTGTGGTCGCAGGGAGGTCTGCTACCTTGTTGAAGGTAAACTGTTGTTCCGTTCTACCTCCGTTCCTAACCACTCTCCTACGCGTTTGCTAAGTATCCCCAGCTACTATATCCCACAAGTTCTCAAAATTGACCACGATGGGTTGTTAGCTGGCAACTTTTGCCATAACAAGACAGCTGAGCGAATCTTTTCGTCATTTCTTTTGGCCTTGCGCTACCAAAGAAATCGCCGACTTCTGTAGGTCCTGTGACATTTGTCGAAAGACTTTGGCGAATTCCTCCAGCCCCCCTACAGAAGACCCCAACTGTGTCAGAACCTTTTTTTAAAGTGGCCATCAACCTAATTGGCCCAATACACCGCCGTTGAGTGAAGGACATTACTATATCCTAACGCTCGTGGATTTTGTGAGCAGATTTTAAGACGCTGTCCCCCTTAAGAAGATCGACAGCATAACTTGCGCGGAGGCCTAGAACTCTATCTCCCTGCGTCCGCATCCCTAAGGAGATCTTATTAGCTAGGGGTAGATCCTTTACTTCGGAGCTTATGGAGTATGTGGAGAAACTCCTATTAGTCGAGCCCCTTTTCACAACCCCAGTCCACCCAGCTGCAAACGGCGACTGTGAGAAATTAAATGGAACTTTAAAGGCCGTCCTTACGAAACTGTGTCATGCCCAGCTTCGTAAATGGCATCTATACCTGCCGGTCGCCATTTTCACCTGCAATGAAATTCCTCACCAAACCCTGGGGTTCATTCCCTTCGATCTCCTTTCCGCTTGAAATGTTCGTGGCTCAATAAGCATTCTCAATGAATTATTTTCCAACCGCTGCTAGATGAGGTCAAGTCCTCGTAGGCCTACATATTGAACCTTCGAAACCATTTGAAGGAATGCGCGGACATTGCATACAAAAATGCGGACTTGTACCTGGAAAATTACAGGAACTCTTTTGACATTAAGTCAAAATAAAGGCGGTTCAAGCCCGGTGACAAGGTCTTGCTTTTCCTGCCAACGGAGACAAATAAACTTCTTCCCCAATGGAAAGGCCTCTTTTCAGTCTTTGAAGGCGTGGCCCCGTGGACTACATCATCCAAACGACCTTCGGTAACAAATTATTTCACTTCAACATCCTTAAACGTTACCAGCGCCATGCCTACATCAACAATATTTTTGCCCTGGAAGAAGAGGACGTGATGGAAGCCTCTTATCCACCCGAACCTCTTAACCTAGTTCAGACAGTTAACGTAGAAGCTGAGAATGACTACCAGAGCCTATTTCTCCCAGGAACGTACAAAGACCCCCCTTAGAAGATCGATATAAATCCTCGCCTGGAGACAGCACAGAAAGCACAGTTATCCCGGTTGTTAAAGGCCTACCCGGACATCATTTCCGAGAAGCCTGATTAGTCAAACTAATTCGAGCATAACATAGTATTGACTACGCAAGAACCAATCCGATCCAAGCCGTACCCTTTGACAATTCATTTGCGATAAGGGTTCAATGAGGAGGTCGAAAACTTGCTAAAATTAGAAGTAATCGAACCCTCCTCTTCAGATATGTGTTCCCCTATTGTTATGGTTCGGAAGCCAGACTAGTCCTTTTTAATGTGTGTGGACTTTCGAAAACTTAACGCCGTAACGGTTTTTGATGCCGAACCGATCCCGTTGATAGACCAGAGCCTACATTTATTCGAGAACGCCAAATTTATTTCTGAGATTTATTTGTGCAAGGCGTACTATTAAATTCCCCTCTAGGCTAATCTTGCGAAATACACTGCCTCCCTACAGTAAAAGGGCTTATGTAATTTAAACGCCTTCCATTCGGTTAAGTCACTTCGTGTAGTAATTACAACAGAATGATGCGCTGCATCTTAGATGGCACAGACAATCTGTCATTCAATTTTGATATTGTGTACGTAGCTACACGCACATGGAATGAACTTTTAGTCTCCCTTTGTTCCCTCTTTCATAGGATCCATGAGCATGGTCTGACCTTGGGTCCTTCTAAATGTCATTTTTCTCACGACAATATCAAGTACCTTGAATTTCACATTGGGGACAATAAAATAACGCCCCAGCCAGAAAAGGTCACAGTCATTTCAGATATGCCCCTTACCTGTACTAAGAAGCAGCTACGTTCCTTCATAGGTTCAATCTCCTTCTACCGGTGCTTGCTCCCCAACTTTGCCGCCTTAGCGTCCCCCCTGAACTCCCTCATTAAGTAAAACTCCCCAGATTCCATCGTTTGGAGCCCAAAGGCAATTTTCCACTTCCAGCAGATGAAAGATAGGCTAATATCTGCCCCATATTGCTAGTAAAGGCTGTGGATCATTTTAGAATAACATATAATTATTTGGTCGATATTATTTACTAATCTAATTGCTATCTTTTCATTTGCAGATATACCTGCAATTGGTGTGACAATGGTGAAAATCAAGACAAGGTCCAAATCAAGTTGGGATTGCGCAAGAACTGATGGTGTCTAAGTTAAAAACAATAAGAGATATTTTGAGGTAAGGCATCTACCTAAGGGAGCAAAGTGAAGATGACCGGACAAATTATAAAGTGAACTAGCTGGTAAAAGACATGTCTCAGGGCTTGATTAATCAGTGGACAAAAGCTAATGCCTTCTTCAAGCCACCTGTTGCACATCAAAAGGTCACAATAATTTTAAAGCTTAAGGACGTGTGGAAGGAGACAGTAAAGGTTTCCCTTGGTAAAGGAAAAATTGAAGTAAAAGAGAGGTTCATTGCAAAACTAGATAAGTTATTTGATATATTAACATGCAAATGCCAAATTTCCAGGGGTAAGAAATTAGGTTGTAATGGCTGTGAGACTGAAGCCCACATTAACTGATGTTGTAGTAAAGAGAAAAAAATACCTACTAGGGAACTGGCCTTTATTAAAGGAAAAAAGGAGAAGGTTGGAAGTAAGGTACCTTTCAAATGGGAGGTCCTGATATTCCAGAGCATAAGAGACAATTAAAAGCTTCAGAAAGGAAAGAAAAAGAAAGGATAGCAGATAGAAAGAGAAAAACTAAGAAGGAAAGCGCTGTTTTAGCAGGAAAAGCAGCAAGAAAACAAATCGATCATTTTTTGGCAGAAGGTCAAGATCTGGAGTTAGAAAATTCTGATGGTGACAACAGCTTGGGTGATGAAGTAACATTTGAAGCTGTCCAAGAACCTGAATCTTCGACCAGGAATAAAAAGAATCATGATGAAATTCCAAATTTTGCTCTTGCTAGTATGAGGTATGGTGTCGGATTGAGACCAACTGCAGTTATAGCAACAACAGCTTTAATAGATGCTGGATTAATTTTTGAGGAAGATATATGTAAAGTAATTGATAAGAATAAAGTTAAGAGAGCACAGGAAATGCTAATGACAGTTATTTAACATGAGTTTAAGGAAAACTTAAGGAAGGATGGGGCAATTTCTTGTGTTCTCTTTGATGAACAAATTGATATGACAATTTTAAGATGGAGGCAGAGGGAAGTGAAAAATTGTTTCCAGCACAAACAAAATAGGAGCATTATACTCTCATCAGTTAGACTGGGAGCAATCACCTCTTCCACTTTGTCCCAGAAATAGCTACAGAAGAAGAATCACATGCAGAGAAGATCGCTAAGGCTATGTTTGGAAGGCTGAGGGAAAGGGGTTTGGATAAAAGCTTAATGGCCATTGGAGGAGACTCCACGAATGTAAACACAGGTGTAAATGCTGGAGTAATGCGAAAAATATAGCTCCATTCGGGCAGAAAGCTTGTTTGTTTGGTCTGTAACCTGCAGACCTTGATGGCCCAACACTATCTGACAACAGATATTCCAGACGAATATGAAAGCTCCTTGACTATGTTACAGACTTGGATATCAACACCAATTTCACTGAAATATCTTTAGGTTCTCCTCTTACCAAGATACCTCAGGAAGTGGTGCAAGATCTTTCCACTGATCAAGACTTCGGCTATAGAATTGTATTGGCGATCACAGATGGAGTGCTTCCTACAGGGCTTTTTCTATAGGAAATAGGACCAGTAAACCACAGTCGCAGGCTAACCCCAGCGATCTGACCTCTTCGGCTGTGGGTGTCAAAGCATGAGCTCAGAGGAAAAGCCTTTAAGAATCTACGACTGATTGCTTAGTCCATCCTTGGTCTATAATTCCCCTTCTTGTTTAACGTTAAGATTAAGTACCGTTGGACCAAGAGAACTAGGCACATTCTTTATCAACTTGACTGCCTTAAGTCTCAGAGGAAGAAGGTGTTGGATATTGTTTTGCCAAATGTTGAGACATCTGCTTGGTATGCATAGAGTGAAGCCATCCTACAAACCCAACTATGCTCTGGAGATCAAGTGGAGAGAACTGAAGGGGTCAAAAGAATCCAGACCATCAGGGAAGAATGAGATCCAGACACTCAACTGGAAAACTCCTTTGCAAGGCTTAGAAGGACCCCATACATCAATTGTGATGTTTTTGGGATTGGAGATCTAATCAATTAGTCAGGAGATGTCTCTCAGCCACCTCTCACTTGCTTTTTAAGTACTTCTGAATTGAAAAACTTCATTGACTCTCCTATGAAAGTACCTGACTGGCCTTGTTACACACAAAGCATTGAGACGGTTGTAATAATGGTGACTGAGGCTTCTGCCAAGTATTTTTTACATAAAAAGAAGGATAGAGGAATCAGGGCACAAGAGACAAGTAGACGTCTGATGTCCAGGAATGAGTCAAAGCAAGATTTGTGTGTTCTGGTAAAGTTTAACTTTTGATATGACCCAAAGTGACCCATGCAGCTATATGCGGGGCTTTGCATACACTTTTCTCACTCAATAAACTTGTAAATTTGAGGTAACTTTGTGTTCTTTCTGTACTTGGATTAAATAAAAATAGATTACATATGAGTAATCTCCTGACGAAAGGGAAAAATTTACTTTTATTTAAATGGAAATTGATGTAGGTAGGAGCAATTGTATAACAAAATAAAGTTCTCTTTAAAAGTCTACACCGGAAAATCTATCATTTAAGCATTACAGGATTTAAGAAAATATATGGTTGCCCCAAAGTATGACTCGCCCTATTGCGTTATGCATTTAAATTTATAGCTATAAATGAAAATATCATCATATTAATTCACTAACGTAAAGATTCTAAAACATCAGAGAGCAGAGAAGCCCTGAGATAAAGGTAATATTCCTTTGATCAAATTTATATTTTACTTTAAATTTAAATACTTGTGTTTGGAAGTAACAGGTCCAATTTATCTAATTAACCTTAATCTTATAGAATATCAGGGTATATTGCAAATCAATTCATGTTTAAGGGTTGTTTGTTGCTAATATGTGAATTTTACTCTATTTTTTCGCATTTCACTCGCTCGAAGTTGTTATTAAATTTTGTGGCGATGAGTTGAATAATTTAAATTTCAAACTTCAAACGTGAGAGCTTCATTTTTATGCAGTCATATCTGATGTAGGTTTACATGATAATAGCTATTAGTACTTCAGATCTTAGTTATAGTTTTATGATTTTCTTCTATCTTCCCTTTTCAAATTTTTTTTATTTATTTTCAAATATTGAGCATATTTATTATTATTTTCATCATATTTTCTATCTAAATTATCTTACTGTCAACTTGTACACTAACTTAAATGTAATCGATTTAATTTAGTGTGAACAACAATATTTTGAAATAGAAAAGAAAATATTTAATAAAAAGTCCAATGAAAGGAACATTTTTAAATATGTGATTTAATTTAAAGTTACAAATTCAAAATTGAGTCATAAAACGCCTAAAATTAAAAGTTTAGATTTGTCTTTTATGACATCTTAGAAGTATATATTTTTTAAATCAGTAATTTTGTTACCGTATCAAAATTGGTAATCAAAGGTGTTATGCTCTATTAACCAGCAGCTCTTTCATTCGGTAAAGCATTCAATCTCTATCAAATTAACATATGTACTTTCAATCCATCAGGAGTAGAATCCTTATGTAACAGAATATGGTTGAACCTAGATGAGGGTGTAGCCCATGCCGTTATCACAACCGAGCTGTATTTGCTTAGGTACCGATTTCATCGTCTCCCATGGCCGCCTTTCATCCAACATTCCTACCTTCCGTGATAAGATGGAATTTCATCGAACATTCCATGCCAACGGTATCACAACTCCCCTCCCCCTCGAAAGAGTCACCGACTTTTCCACAAAATCGCACGTTTGTGTAGAGGCAACCGCCAAAAGAAATAAAAGTCACCTCATCAGGCGTCTATATAATCCCTCTACTCAGTTTAGTAAAGAGCACTAATAGACCTCCAACCTACCACCGCGAACGAGTTGAAGGACTTTCGCCTCCTCCCCCGCGATCGGAGACATCGGCGATTTCGATTCGAGAACGAAGGCTAAATCGACATTCGTGAACACTGCGATAGTCAATCGGCGAGTATCTGACGAGGATTCCCAACTCTGAAGGCCATCTACGAGTGCTCTCTAATCTGAAGTGAGAGCTAACTCAGCTTGCCCCTTCGCAGTCATCGTATCCCAACCGGCCCCTTTTCTGCAACGAACACGGAAGCGAGAGAAACCGTTGCTGCCTGCAGATTGATCTAGAATCTGACTTACCGAGTCAATCCATTCTTTCTGGTTGCACCCCAGTTTAAAGCCCCCCTTTAAATCTCCAACCTAAATTCGAACTCCTTACTCCCCTAATTAACCCACCTGTATTTCGCGTAGACGTTTAACTCCGTCTGTATGACCATTCCCTTTAAACCCAATATTTTTGTATATTAAAATATTATTTTGTTTCTTGTAAAGATGTATTTTCGTCATTGTCTTTCTTTTGCAAACCCAACGCGTACCAGCTACCTGTTAATCTTTAGCCAACTTGCACTCTGAAATATTTTTTTTAAAAAGGACCTCGAAAAGTTAATAATAAACCATCCCCACTGGACTCCTAACAATTTGCCCATTCCCTAACGGTCCTCAACCAACTTCGGCCTAAAGTACCTACGTATATATATATATATATATATATATATATATATATATATATATATATATATATATAGAGAGAGAGAGAGAGAGAGAGAGAGAGAGAGTGTCTGTGGTCATTCCATGACAACTTAGCTGATATTGTCGATTTTACTTTTCCATTATATTATTTTTAATGACTGCTTACTCATTCATTTCTTTCTAAGCAATCTCACGCAGTCTTTTTTCCCCAAATAGCAATCATATTTGTTTATTCCACACAAGGGTAAGACATTTTCTAAATACGTTCTCCCGAGGTATAAAAGAGATCTCACTAAATTTAAAGAAATTAATCTTTAATCTAAAATTATTCTTCTATAATTCATGGCAAATTAAAAAACATATATTTTCTAACAGCTACTCTTTTAAGTTTTCTGTATTTTTTGGATCTAAATGCAGTTAGTTTTCCTAAACTATTATAACTGCTATTCTTAAATTTATTTAGGACGAAAGTGTAATGTGTTTTATCCGTCCTTTCAGTGTAACCAAATCTAACAGCAGTAATTGGTTTGATTTACTGTGGTAGTCAATGGAACTATAGCGTTAAACTAAAAAGACATTGGAGGTCGAAAGATACCAAACAGGAAGACAAATATATAGAGAGGAAGAGCATAGTAACTAATTTTGTATTTTATTTATTTCACAATTATGCAATTATGAATTATATCCAAATGAGCTCTGCCCAATTTCTCTTCTACAATCTTTACTTATTTTATTTTTCTGTGATTATTAAATGCTTACCATAATTGCGGCTGTCTAGAAGTAATAATAAATTTTCGATAATAATAATACTTAATAACGTCAAAACCATCAAAACTTATTTAACTTTGACTATATTGACATAGGTTCCATGAATATCTAAATATCCATAGTAAAGTTTCAAAAAGGTATGATCGAGCCTCAGAATGGATACAAAATCTAAGATTCCAATAGGCGAATTTACACGTGCGAAGCCTGGGCAAAAATCATTTCTGGCTCACTGAATGTTAATGTCCGCACTTTGCCCCCTGGATGTTGCTTGTTCGAATCCAGGTGAAGCCTGATTTTTCATCTATTGTAGCTGCTAAATAGCTTCTCTCTGTTCATGAAATGCTTCTTTCGCAACCTTTTCATTAATCTCATCAAATGTATTTACTAACAAGAGATGATTCGAGTGGTTGGAAATATCTAGTGAAAAACTATACTGGTCTACTCTAAACAAAAATTTTTCAAACAAGATTATTCAAAACCAAAAGCACCTCCATTATTGTCTAACGGCGATTTAGTATTACGTTTCGAAATAGGAGACAGGGATAATGTAAAGAACTATTGACCAATCAGTGTTGTAACATTTAGAGTATTCACGAAATTTATTATTAACCCACTAACGCAAAGGTTTGATGGCATATATTTACCACAACATGTAAGTTTTAGTAATTGTTAAAATATCTACAATCATCTGCTGGCTGTTTACTAGTGATTGTAAAGATTTGACAGATATGATTTGCGTCCTGTCATGGTATTCATTTAGTAGGTAAATCGTTGAGTCAGTCAGCACTAATTCTTTGTTAAGCGTGCTAAAGAAAGAATAATTAGAGCTAGTCATAAGAGTTTCACATTATGAGCCTAAATTATTTTTTCTGCACAAAAATATTTAAAAATAACTCACTATGTTATAAAAATTAGAATGGTAGTGTATTTTAATTAGGTGGAAGAAACATTTACATAGAAATTGGAGCTATCTTAAAGAGGATAATATATTTCACCAGTGGTATAAAAAAAGCTATTGATTTTAGGTAGCTTGTTTTGATGCATAAGGGTTAAATAAATTATTTAGGAGTTTATCCTTCCAAGAAAACTAATGAAAACGTGAAAACCGAATAAATTGCACCTAGACACTAGGCCAAAATCGCAATCAGGCCCTAAGTTCAACAAAAAAAGATAAAATATGGTTAGATGGTTGAAATAATATATAGAAAAACAAAAATGACAATGGAATATGAATACTAATGCGGACGAAAGGTATCATAATATTATTCCAATCTCTAAAATCAAAATAAATGCAACATATTGACTGACAAATCTATGGAAGCCTGATTAAAATAATAAAAATGAGACAGGTGTATACATAAAAAGGCCAGAAGACGATATCGTAGGTAATAGGAAAAAGAACTTAGTTAATCGCAGGAGAGAGATTTTTAACACAAGCGTAGAAGGTATGAGTGTAAACATTTTGGTTAAATAAACAAAATATTTCTTACAAACCTTATCTATCCATAACTCCAACAGGCCCTTGAATTTGAGTGGGTTCAAATAACCGCCGTATTGTGATGCTGCGATCCAGACTTTACTCGATTCTTTGAAGAGATTTTCTGGTGAATAAACTGCCGCAGAAGGTTGTTCAATAGCATCGAGTCTGTGGCAAGAGGAATAGGGAGATGGTGGCCTCCCTGCCGAATCAAACACGGTGGAAGGATTTTCTTCGACGCTCAGAACCTCTATATTTTCAACAAAATTCTTCAAGAAAATCTGGGCAGTCTCAATAAACTTTCCTAAAATGCCACCTCCTTCCTGGTAGAGAAAATATTGTATTATTTAGGTTCCACATTCCTGTAGAGTGTAATCATGGGTGCCCAATGGTCATTTTAGTTAATTCTTTTTTTAAAGCACATAAATAAGAACGCTTCTCTGCTAGGATAGTCAGGAACACTAGCCAATGAAAATCTTCTCTTGTATAATGGTCCTAAGAACAAGTTCAAGCACTGGTAAAAGTTGACTTCCCTAAGCCATTGGAGCTTATTCTACTTTTTATCTATTTTTAAAATATGTTTCTATTATGCTTCATTTTTCTCATTAACCAATTTCTTGTTAAGGGGCAAATAATTAAAATGGTCGTGACTTACAACATTTAAAGAACCGACTCATCTAATATAGGAATATAACCGACATCGTATAATACATAGTAAGTTAATACGGAAGCTCGACTTCAACGCGGAAGTCTATTTTCCTTAAATAGATTAAGAATGTCAATCTCTAAATAATTCCAAGAACAGTTTCTCAAGGATCTTTGTAAAGTGGTTCGCAAATTTAAACAATATTTCAGATATGGAAAAGTTCTCCGTTAGTAGAATATAATTAAATATTTTAGATGGTGAAAATAGGCGTCGTATGCCACTACAATATTATTCTTTTATCAAAAACATTAATGGCAATCACTGAATATTTTTCTTTTTCAATGATATGTGAAAAAAATATACACGATTGACATAGACTGAATATAAGAGTAACCAAATAAATTGTCGTGATGTAATGTCTACACTTTACTTTACTCATAACAATTCTTTCTTAAGTATAGAGGGGATATTTTTATATTTTAATAATAGAATTACTGTTACTAATTTTGGATAGTTAAAAACAAAAAGGATTAAAATTTGTAATCTCTGCAATCTGAGTATTTAATAATCATGCCAATTTTTAATCAGTCTATATTTGACCATCAAATTTGACTTCGAACTGAGTAATAAAACCCTGGCACCACACTCGTCACGCTCAAAGCCCCACTTTAGCAAAGGGTAGAAGTATTTTCATTTAAATCCCACTTAGGATTGTCATCCAAGTTGCAACTCTCTACAAGTTTGGGGTCATTCGCTAAAGGGAAAATGTGGGGAAAAGAAAAATGATAGTTAGAAAATAAAAAAAGCATTGGAGCGATGGGGAGATGTAAACCCCTGACTCCGCGCTGAGGCCCGAAAGAGTAGGTTAAGCTCACCCTTTATTCCTCAGACAAGAAAGCTGAATAAACCATAGTTAACAAGATACCTGTTTCCCACACTGCACGCTACAGTTCTTAATGATGATTCTCAACCCTTCTCTCATTAAATATTAGTCCAACTAACGTCAGTATAATTCATAAATGATAAGCAAACTACTAAGTATTTGTTGACTTGGTTTTCATATTTAACCACTTGGTGCCATTTAAACAGTAAGATGCATTTATTATAAAATTGGAAAGTGACAGTGAATAACATCGGGCAAACTTAAGGGGGCTCTTATTCCTCTTCAAGCAGATGACTCTTTTATGAGCATCTTACTGTTTTACTTGTCTATTTTAACTGTACATTCCCACAGCTTGTACATACAAATATATACATCTCAGTATGATTGAGTGATCTCAGCCAACCTAGTGTGACGGCAAAGAATAAAGGTTAAATTTACCACAATGAACGTTCTTATTTATGACTGGTGGTTTGGTAACTTTCTTGACCTCTATTATTACATTACTCATTGTGAAGATAGCTAACTATAGCTAATGGTACATTAGCTGCATACCTTATTCAATTACATTGTAATATGAAAGATAATTGTGAAGAAATTGAATGTTTACCATAGGAGTCCAGTCTTTAGCCAGCATAGTCGAAGAAATGGAGGAAAAACTGACTGGAACGGCGTGTAGAAATATCTCCGTATCAGTATTTTTTATCACTACTGATACATTAGCCTCCACGTTAAATTGTTTCCATGCATGATCCGATACTTTGAAGTGAAGTTCATATCTAAATAAAAGAAATCATAATACCACAATATTAATATACTGTCACCCAACTCTGCTTTAGCAAATTATCTTTAACAAAGGAATATCAGGTGTAGCATTCATACATGCTAACCCGTCATAACGGCTACATGCAACCCAATTATTCTCCTCTCTTGAACTATCTCTTATTATTTACACATTTCTGAAGGGTTGAAAATGGTTCATATTCTTATGCCTAGAATCATGTGGATCTTACGCCTATATTAGTTTAGTGCAAATTCAACAGCATATTCTATTGTGGCAGGTAATAACACTATTTTAAAGAACCAATTATTGTACCAATTATTGGGCATTGCTTATTTTGCACTACCAAAAAAGGTAGACTATATTAAATATTGTCCTGATTTTGGCTAATGAAAAGAGATTAACTTTTGTTTCTCATTAAATTGCATAAGAAATAATATGAATTAATCATTCAAAGTTATACAGTAGTGAGTTGATAAAGTGGGAAATTTTAAATATTCAGGATTTCCATCGGAAAAGATATATGAAGCCTATTTCACTGATGAGATTAAAAATACAATTTAGTCTTTCACTAGTAAAATAACAAAGTGGCTTATTATTGTACTGGTAGAGTTTTAAAGTAGATTGTGCAGTAATTTTGTTATTTTAAGTTCACTTCTTATTGAAGGAAAGATTGCACGTAATGGCTTTTCCAAGTGATCTAGGAAAAGGGATTTTTCAGATAATAGGAGAGAAAAGATGAAGAGAATTATCGCACTACCTTCTTGGTTGCCAGAGAGAACACAGGAAATCCTAGTGCTGATTAGATATACTGACCATTCATTTTTTAGTTTAGATGCATTGAGTTAGCTTCTGGACAAGCTGTGAACACATTTTGTTATTTCCGAAAATTAGTTGAATTAAACATCTTTTCCTTATTGCACAGAATTCTGTGTTGAAATATTTGAATCTGACGTAAAAGGAAAGGGAAATATGTGTTTGTTAAAGATATTTCTGTAATCCAGCATTTGTGGTAAAACTTTCAGAAGTTTGGCACTCTTTTCCGATGTAAACGACTCAGTTATCTCGAAGGATCTTATGGACACCTACTGGAACGCCTTCGGTTTCTAGGATTCTGTACGCCTACCGTAAGCATAATTTATGTATTTGCGCGTTTGCTTGTCACGGTACGGGGATATGTGCATATAGTAAACGTGGCCCCACAAGTGTCACCTAAGCACGAAATTCACGAAAATGGTTGCAATATTGCCCGTCAGGCCTTAGTAATTTAGGTCCAATGCCGAATAAACATGTGTAGATTTCATTCTATCAATTAATACAGTGGCCTCTTTGTATATATCTCAAATAAGTGAAAAATATGATGGTCTGTCTGGGGGCATAAAAGACAAGTAGTACTGTCAGAAAGAATTTTTAGCACCAACACTCGTAAGAAGACTTTTTGGATGGCGGAGATCTCTTCAAATATAAATATATTTTTCCCATTTTTGGAGGCCTATATCGTGCTCAAAATGCGGAATACCTGATAAAGTACTTATATTGAATACATTTAATAACACCCAATGTTTATTCCGATTCCGATACTTCACCCCTTTTCTTATAATCTTAAGTTCAAAACCTTAATGTAATCTACCGCTCTCTGAATTTAATTAATAATCAGTTTTTAAAGTTTTCACAACAATTGGAACTTATTTGAAATAATTTTTATGGTATCGCTACATGAGTTAGTGGTTTTGATTCTTGCCACGAAAAAGATATCATTTCACCATCTTTTTGGCAGTTCTGTATCCGATGTGCGATATCGATATTTTAACAAATATTTCACTAGGTAATAAAATTTCCTTTTTTATTATCTCTGAATTGAAAAAAGAGTTATTTTCCCAGTTGTTTGTAACTAAAGTAAATTAAAATGTCTATTTTCATCCCAAAACGTTGCTTTTGCAGATAGGAAACTGAATTTCTAAATTATTAATTTTGGGAAAAAATGGTGAATAGATAAAAAGGCTGTATGCTTTCCTTTTTTTTAAATTAAGGCAAAAAATGTAAACTTAATGTAAAAAAAATCAAAATTTTGTAGAATAATATTTATTTTAATTAAACCTTCAAAACATTCTAGATTTCATGAGAAATTTCTATGATTTATTAATGACTAGATTTGCTTATCAAAGATAAAATAAATTTAAATCGTTGGTAAAAATGATGAAAATGATAAAGTGATTATGTAAGAAGGACTAAGGCAATGAATGGATGGATGATGCAGAGTGACTTGAATAAATTATTAGCTTGGATTCAGAAGTGGCAGATGACTTTTAACCTTAAAAAGTGAAATGGTATTAACATGGGAAGGGATAATAGGGAATTTAGCTATAAAATGGATGGGCATTGGCTGAATTCAGTTGAAGATGAGAATGACTTAAGCGTAGCAGTAGATAAGTCACTGAAGTTTTCGAAGCCCTGTATTTAGGCAAAATATCTAGCAAATAGGGTGCTAGGATATATTCAGAGAAATGTCAACTACAAGAGTAAAGAGGTTATCCTTAAACTCTACAACTCGTGTGTCAGACCTCATTTTGAGTATTGTATACAAGCATGGTCACCACATTTGCAAGATAACAATAACTTGCTAGAGTCGGTACAAAGGCAGGCAATAAAAATAATATCTTTCCTGTAACACCTTCAATAGATAGACTGAGGGTACTAAATATGTTTTCATTTGAAAGAAGGTGTGTGAGGATAAAGTAGATTTTAGCAGTTATTTGAGTTGGAATGTAGTAAGAGGACTAGGAATCACCACTTATAAAATAAAAAAACAGAGGTGCAGGTTAAATCTTAGAAAATATTTTTTCACCAACTGAGTGTTAGATTACTGGAATAGTATGCCACCTAAGACAGTAGACAGTCCGTACTTGAATGTTTGCGAACGTAGATTAGATGATTATATGGAGAGAGAGGGTTACATTCTTGAGGAGAGGGGAGGGTGACAATTCTGGATTCCTTCCTGTGGATGCATTTTTTATATTTTTGTATATGATAAGTGATTTTAATTTTGATGAGTCTTGAGAATGATGCTTTTTGTTTTGACCCATTTCCGTGGAAGATATAAATTGTATATTGTAGATGCATGATCTGATACAATCCTATGGATGGTTTAAATCGTATATTGTAGATGCATGATCTGAAACAATCGTATAGATGCATTTTGTGTATAGGTTTAACCAGATTCGGATGACCTTTGATAGGCCCCGTGGCTTCAGTCATCAGTGAAATTATGTTATGTTATATTAATTGTACGAAAATTCCTAGAGTAGGTAATAATTGTAGAACCGGTCCAAATATAGGAAATATGTTTCTTATTATTGTTTAAAGTTTGTAATTAAGATGTCTCTTCTCTAAGTTGAGGATGATTCCAGTTGTGGGGCGGATATTCTCCACCATAAAAGCCAGCCATTTTATGGAGAGAGCTCCTCTACCGTCGTTCGGCATGAAAGGTCGTTTAAGTTTTCTATACTTTTGTCATTCTCGTATAATATCTAATTGAGATGGTTACTTTGCACTCATTGAAGAATTAAGAGGCAATGAGTATCAAATGCAAATTGTGCACATCGAAATCTCCTATCGTCGTGTGAGAATTTGATTCTTCCTTACCAACATGATTAAAATATATTGCGTATCTAATACCCCTACTAGCTGTCTGTCTATCTGGCTCTCCCAAACTTCCCGGATTGGATGGCGTGATTGGACAATAAGCAAGGGTATTTGAAGCCGTATTGGCATGCTCACTTCAGTGCACTCAACGTGTGCAAGGACCAATCAATATTAAATTTCGTGTTATCACAGGCCCTCTGCCTAAATAACTTCTAATTTGTACGAGAATTGAATAGATGTTCTTTATCCGTTCCAGTACTTGAGGGCCGTGCATGAGTCAGTGAAAATGAACTCATCTTTGAGTGTGGCATTTTATGCCTATTGCCATGCGTGTTTCAGGTAATAACACTCGACGGTGAAGACAGATGTGGCTTGTTGTAAAATTTCTTCTTGCTCATAATTTTCCGAGATCACCATCAATCTGGCTACATTTTGGAACTTCGATCTTTCGGTATACATTTCTTTTACATGTATAGTGACGCGGGGAATTTTGCTACGACGCCGTAGCAGACCTTGATTTTGCTTCTTAGAATAGGATGACTATCTAAGTAAATGAATATAATGAATTAATCCTAAACCCGATATGTTCTATCCTCTGACGTACACTATCTTAAAATGGTCAAAAGAGACATAGATGGATGGTCCTCGAAAATTGCATTTAGCTGGTCTGTCAGACATGCGGTCGCGGTCGGTAATTCTGAAAATCGCTGGATGCGTATATAGATGCTTGTGGTTATTCTCCCTAAAGACGTCCATCTCTATATCTTCCATTGCGGGTTTTGATACGTGAGAAACAAAACTCTTCCATAATGATACGCAGTGATACGTTGCTCACTGTGCTAATAAGATTTAGGCTACTCTCGGATGCGGAGTTGTAGACCTCGCAACTTTAGTTCACTTAAGACAAACCAATGGTGGTAAATGAGAGTTTGGCGAGCTAATCTCCATTTGTCAAAAAAAAAAACTGTACGCATGGCATACAACGTCTGTTTCAAAACCGTTTTTTATTTATCTGATGTGAGGAGGTTTCCATGTTAGATTCCTGTAAAACATGCACCGAAGGAACTTGTAGCCCTCTACTATAGTGAAATTGTGGAGTGAAATGATGCTTTAAAGTCGACTCTGCCACTCCTGTCAGCTCTGTTCTTTAAGCTTCCAGCAACAAAGCATGAGACTGCCTTTCCTGCAATAACAGGTTTCTCACAAGCTTCTAATTTGGGTAGAGTATTGATAGGAATATCCATTATCAAGCTATCGCTGATCCCATTTGGGAATTCTTGGGGTACCATGCCTTAAATGGAAGATTTCACCAGAGACTGTCCTGCAGCTCCTTTTACCATATGCTAGCACCATTCTTACTGACCAGCGATTTCGAAGTGGAACACATTGGTAATCAGCAAAACTGATCACAAAATACATACAAATCTAGAATAAAATATCTGATTATTTAAAAAGTTATGCTACCATACGTCTGCTCTAAGTGATTTTGCAGGGCTCCCGGTTATCTTCAAGCAAAGAGTGCCCATTGCAAAATCCTTTTATCCCGAAATTGGCTTTTAAGACATGATAATATGAATAAAATACTAAGCAACGGAGGGCAGCCAAAAAACTTTTCCTAATGGGGAAACATTATACTGGGCCCCGTTTTCCGTAACCTTGGAAGGAATCTACTCATTAACCTTGCGATAGATCGTGCATTTATTTATATTTTTTCATGTTCATGCATGTGACACCTTGATTGTTCAAAAATAAAATATTAAATACCATCCAAAGAGTTCCTTCGAGATTGGATGCAAGTTGAGATGGCTAGGAACGCTAAAGTTCAGTAGCAATACGCATTAGACAGAAGTGGGAGTATATTTGTAAAAGGTAGTGAAGAAAATAGCCATTTTTTATAACATTGCCCTATACCAGAGACAAGTGGAAAGGTGGAAAGTATCTACCCTTTTCAGACTTTGACTATGAATTATTAAATAATGGATCGTCAAAGTCTAGATTCTACAATTAGCCTTTAATGCCTATCCGAATTTTAAGGGCTGGGCTCAGGATAGGTCATGCAAAGACTGATAACCATTTAAATAAATATGTAGTACAACTTGACTTGATGTGGTTTGACTGAAAGTTTACTGGGAAAGAGATCTGATAGTGGAAGGCGATGGGAAGAGGAAAGATAACTAAAGGTGGCATTAAACTGTGTTTGAGCAAATAAGATGTTCCTTATTTTTTTCACTTCTTATTCTCATAAACTCCTTCAGGTCTCCTTATTTCTTTAATGCTCTTAATATGCTAGTTTTTCTTATTTTTCTATTTTCTTCGCTTCAGTAATTTAAATATTTAATAAGCTTTTCTCTAATCAACAGGGAGTAACATGTAATTAACCAATTATCCATATTTATTCCTTTCATTTACCATTGACGTCAGTAAGTGCTAAACTTATTATTTTTCTTACATTTTATTTAAAAAGTTCGTGTCTCAGTATGTGGTATATTACACTTGAAAAGGTCTTCATGTAAATAATATTTTTTAATAATTATTTGATAAGGGACTAAGCAGATAATCTTTCTGGGGAGGAAAGAAGTCTGATACGCACGCTAAATGAGGAGGCAAATCGCACGGAGGGACGGCGAATTTGATTCTTGTGTTAAAGGAGGATAAAGAGGATCCAAGAGCATAGAATATCGAAGACTTTCTTCGTTCTGACGAAATAAAGTGTCAACAAAATGTGAAAGCAGGTCTCTGTAACGTATGAGCCTTAAAAGTAAGTAAAAAAACAAACCACAGTCCAGCTGCAAAATTAATGAACAGAGGGGGCCAAGTCAAGCCTCTGTCAGAACAGTCAAAGAAGACTGCTTGCACAACGCCTGATGCCATGTAAAGCCAACAAAGTTTTTCTGTTTTTCATAAGAAAAGCGATTTTGGCTGCTTTGGGTTTGGTTTCAGTGTTGATGCTTCTCATTTGAAAGATGAATCATTGTTCTATTTCTTCTGTTTTAAGAGACTTATCTGCAGCGCTCAGCAAGAACCTGTTACAAGTGTGCAGTTTGTATCCACTATAGAGTAGTTCCGGGACAACAATATCACGATGACAGACTGCTCACTGCTCTTCGTATTTCGATCCACTAGAATTCCTCTGGCATGATCTGAAAGAGAGCATAGTACGTTGTCAGCCCTCCTCCAATAGCAACCGAAAACATTTATCTCAGAGGATTGTATGAACATCACCGGGTGCCCATATCTGGGGTAGCCTCATAGAGAAAAGGCCCTTACCTCTTCTAAGGCACTCTAGACACGATACTGAACTTAGTGTTTTAGTGTGATTTTGCTAATGTTACAACTTTTGTTAAAGTTATATTTTTTTAATTCCTGCTTATTGCTTTGCGGCATATATATCTGATTGATATTTGTTCCGCCTTACTTCACTGTTTTATTCATATAGATAGGCAAAAAATACTTTTCTACCATACATTTATCTAATCTTGTAAAACTTTAATCCATGGGGTTGTCTATCAATATGCTGATGTAGGTCTACATGCATGTATCTAAATGATCTCGAAACCAAAATAAAAGTATAAAATCTTTCTTATAACCTTTTTCCGATAACTAAAATGGCGATGCTTTTCAAATATTTTAAATCCGGGTATCAGTAAGCGGTAGTTTGAAGTCAGAATGTCTTCATCTTTGTTGATTAATATGATATTCCATGTCTATAAGAACTGATAATGAAATGACAATGTCCAAAACACGTAAATGAACAGTGTATGGTTCAAGTTTGATACGCACTCTACACGCGGAGGGTCTCAGCTCTTGACAAACCTCTTGGAGGTTCAGCGGATTAAATTTCAGTGTCGCAGAAGTGTTTTGACATGATCTGAGAAAGTGATAACATACAAGACCGACCTCACTCTGCATAATAAATATCAGTACACAACGTGATAATGTCTCTGTGTCTCATGAGCCTTTAACTTTGGAAGAAAACCGCAGTCTAGCTGAATAATGAATGGGCAGAGGCAGCCGATTATTATAGCCATTACAACTGGTTGGAAACTGCATGTACAATACCTGAAGTCCTTTAGGTCTCTCTACAAGACGTTGAACCACCTTCAGCTGAAGCGACGCTGACTAACATGAGCACGTTCCACCGTAACTTCACCATGCATCAGTGGGGTAGAGTTTTATGGTCCAATGGGTCCATGTTTCAGTTGATCATGAGGCCTGGCAGAGCTAGACTCCTCATGAAGGCTAGGTATCAGTATCATTGTTAGTGAATAGTTGCAAAAGTAAAGCATTAAGGCCGTTCTGAAGACAGACTTTACCGATGCCAGCATCCCTTCATATCTCGCCCCCTTGTGGAGAGCATGGCAAGAATAATAAATACTGTTATCGCGACCAAGGGACATTCAGCTTGCCATTTTACCTTAGTTTTGCTATAATTTTTACAGAGCTTCATCATCTTATCTGATATATTTTGCTAATTTACTAGTTTGAGCGAATTTTGTATTTTTATTTTATTAGTTGAGACATATGTAAGTTATTTATATTTATCTATCTTTATTCCACTGTTATATGCATATATTGAGAGGGATCGGTATAATTGAATGCTGCTTGCGCTTAGTTTGTTTTCTGATCCCAACTCAAGCGACAGTGAACTGTAGGATGAAGAGATAGATCGGTAAACATTTTTAATACTGTAGGAAATCATAAATGACAGAATAACGAAGAAAGGTTTTATAAGAAAGCACCAAAACATAACAAAACAATAAGAAAGTAATGATGTTATTATAAAAAATCATATATAAAATTTAAAATAAATTAACAAAAACTCACATAATTGCAAACGCCGAGTGGATTTAAATGAAGAAACGACAAAGGTAGTTAAAATAAAATAAGGGAATAGGCGACCCATGATTTAGTATAAAGATGGTAATAAAGTTGTATGAATAGGAAAATAAAAGATTGAAAGGAGAAAGGGGGCCTTAAAGTTGTGTTCAGGCACGCAACGCAAAGATGCTGATGGCTCCTTTTTCCGTCGGCCATAAAACCTTTTTATATCAATTCACATGAATATACCTAGGATGAGAGAGTGTACACGAGATGATAGATGAGAACAAAACAGAATATTACTTGCTGTGAATAGACAATAAATAAAAATTATCATTATATTTTGAGAGTGGCACAGGGTGGGAGGACACGCATGGCTGGGGACACGTCTTATGAATAAATAAATAACTAATAGTATGATTTTTTAAAAACGGAAGACGCCCAAATGAAGGATATCAGTATGAGCATTAGGTTATAAATATTTTGAATGCAGGAATGAAGAGCTGCTGTGTTTGATTTGTTTAAATAAAAGCATACTTTGGGGTGAATCCATTAATCATTAATGAAGTGTAGCAAATGTAGGTGACGGCATGATTGGGTGCGTGGGGCGTTGTGATTATAGATAAACCAGCGGGATTACATGTCACATGGGCTATATAATATTGGTAGCGAAATTAGTAGTGCGAGTTCTTGTATTAGTGGTAGATATAGCATTTGTAACGAGGAAGTTTAATTGATTGAATATATTAGATGAGTATGGCGAAGAAAAATACTTAATATAAGGGTATTTTATAACAAGCATAGAATATAATATAAATTTAATGACTTATGTTTGGAAAAGAGCAGGATTAAACGACCTGACCAAGATCCCGAAAACCAGGTTTACAATAACTAAAAATAATTCAATATTAAAATTTACATTTAAGTTGTTAAAATCTTTAAAAATTTCAATTTTTAAACTAAAGTTTCAAATCATGATTATTTATGAGACTTAACATACATTTAACCAAACTAAATTTGAATTCAATTAATATTATTGATAATAATATTGTTTTTTCAATGCTAATTTTTTAATGCCGAATTTATTACGTGCTGGTTAAATTGATTATCTTATATTTACTCGTGGCCAAAATTTCGTGACTACTATACATTTTTATATAAGAAAAATAATAAAACTTTTTAAATGTTATATTTTGTTTGAGTATTTATAATAATTTTGAGGTGAAATATGAAAACATAGAGATAAATCCAATTTTATTAATAAATACATTAAATTGATTCACGCAGTCAATATGTACAATGGTGTCTATTGTTCTACAAGACTGCTTCCATTCGTTTTGGCATGCCGGAGATCAAATTTGTGATGGCAACTTGACTGATATTGTTCACAATTTGATGGTTTTGGTTTATCAAACACCTGTTTGATTATCACCCATAAATTCACTATTGACATAAAATCTGGCGAATTCCTGCCAAGAACTTTAGTGTTGTTTTTCTTTGTGACAGTTATAATCTTCACATTAGTCCTGAAATGCTCATAGAACGTGATGAAGTAGAACGCTCTGGTACCATTTTGAGTTCATCTTAGCGGACTTTGGAAAAATTGTCAGTGCCCCAGTTCCCTTAGTTAAGAAGTAGCGACTGACATGAAAAGTGTCCGCATGATTTACCAGAGAGATACCACACAGGGCTCGTGAGACCGCGTTATTTTGCTCTTCATAGCATAGAATCTTCCAAAAGCTGCATAAAAGCGGATGGAAGTTTCATCAAAGAATATTAGCTAAATCCAGTCTTCAACAGTCATTTTATTTATTTCATACAATAATAGAACCTATCTCTACGCTACCTCTTGGTGCGATGAGGCTTCCTTCGCAGCAGTTTCTGACATGAAACGTTTGTCAAAATGTCTCCGCCTCAATCGTGCGCCGAAACGTTTATATTTGTTTATTTTCAATCATAAGCAAGTTTGCGACTAGAATCATCTTATCCTTAAGCTAAGAACTTACCAGGAAGCGATCTTGGCGTTCATTTGGAGCACCTGGGCGTTTAAAAGTCTCGCAGGGTTGTAACCTGTCTTTTTAAAGCAATTAATAATCCTAAAGAGAATGATTTTCGATCTAATACCTTTAAAAACTATCTTCTTGAATTAAGGCCATCTAGGTGCAGAACAACACAAGTTGCCCATTTATTTTTTCAAAGCACCATTTCTGGGAGTGATAGAGATTATAATCATTTATTTTTACCAAATATTATTACAAAATACATTATTATTAAGAACATCATTCAATTAACCCAGATATTTTATCATTTTATCTTAAACTAAAACTAACATGGCTTGGTATTGTTTCTGAGGACCAGGCCTGAGGTATTTAAATAACGAATGGGTGCTGGTGCGTGTATGGTCAAGCCAAGAAATATTTCTTAAGAAACTCATATGGTTCTTAATGAAAATGAGAATAGGCTACAAAATAACTCGAGCTGTCAAAATATGACAGAAGCCTCAGAACTAACCTCTGGGAACTGGTGATAGAATTAATTTCTCTCTAGGGCAGTGGGTGAAGCAGAGTAGCTACGTCAATAATAAAAGTGCACCGGAGTGAAGGTTACAGATTCAAGGTTGCTAGTGTTTCAGAGAGGACCTTGATCGTTGTATCTGGCCACAGCTCGACTATGAAACATTCTGATTTTATCTCTTCGAAGAAATGCAGGACGGTGGTGAGACAAGGAAGGAGGTCTCAAAGTGAGTTCGGACTAACGGGATTGCAGAAGATTTAAAGCAAACACGAATGTTTTTCATTTTAATCTCTCCTTGTTCAGCTCTTATATTCTTTCTAGACTCCTTGTATTCTCTTGTTTTGTTTTCCTTATTATCATAATGTTTTATTTACGTCAGGTGATTAAGCAAGCATAGACTTTTATCGTCTGCTTAGACTAACATATAATTATTGCCTTTTGTAGCCATTTGCCATTGACGTTAAAAAATGCAAATATTTGATTTCTCTTAAATTTAGTAAAAGATTTTAGGTCTCGGTAAATAAATCGACATTTTTAACATTAAACTCAGCTCCGTTTATTTAATTACCGATTAATTCTTCTGGTGGGCAACCAGATCCCTAGTGCGAGGATTGATTTTAGGAAAATATATAAAATTTAGAGGTATATACAAGAAAAGCTCATAGTCATCACCATCAACCGTTTCCTACAAAGTGCTATCAGTGTGGATCAATTTTACAAAATCTACCACTAAGAATTTACTCCTCTTTTTTGACTTATCACGCACAAAATAGTTTAGCTTTTTAAATCCATATTGGCCTACCATGGCAATGGAGTGCTCTGTGGGGGAACATTTTGTCCAGGTAGAGTTCTTGCCTTCGACATACACTGATTAGATATAGGTTAGCCCTTTGTCTCTTAAACACTCAATACCATAAACTATCTCTTGTTAGGCGGTTTTCCAACCATGCGCACAAATTTACACTCTCTCGTATATTTTCTCCACGTCTACTTCAATTCTTACTTATTACATGACCATACCTAATCAGAACACTCTTAATCAACCTAATTCGCAACATTCTTCACACCAGGAATAAATAATATTCCTTTTCTCAATCTATTGTGGTTTGCACATCAAACATCCATCTCAAATTCTATATTTGTACCTCAGTCCCTAGCAATCTTTCCTTCCGCTTCTATATATGAGCAATGTTGCGCCCCCTAGGGGAAAACCCCTACGGTAGGGGATTTCAGCGTATCTTAGTTAGTAGGGGATACTTACGAGGAAAATGGCAATATGTAGGGGAAACTATGCTGTAAAAATTCGATATGTTATTTTAAACTTTAATCATTATTTGTCAATAAGTACTGAGCAGGAAGACCCAAAAGATAGCCCAGATGCACCAAAAAAAGGCAGCAGTTAGCATAGTTGCCAGACCTACATCTATCTCTGTATTTCTACATTTTTTTCCCAGTTTTCTACAGGATACTGAAGGTTTTCTGAATTGGTGGTGTTTCTCAAGTAAATCCGCATAAATTATACAGTTTTTAAAGCAAAAATACTGATATTTACAAAAAATAAACTACTACTAATAATAGTAATAATATTAGGAAGAAGAAGAAAGATACCCTTAAAAGTTTCCCGTTTACTCTGAGTGTACGGTATACTCTACCACAATATGACCTACTGGTAATTTGGCGAAATTCACAACATAGTATCCTCGTGATTATTCACGCGTGTAAACTCGGATTTTTCGTCGCAATAATTAAAGTTTTCTGGAGTTTCAAGCCATATCCGCTCAGCCCCAGCTCGCACGTAATTATTGAAATCTCAAGGAAGATCTCTCGTCTGTAAATGCATATGAAATACGGGTACATGCTTTGCTTTAGTTTGAAATTGATGCTTGCCTTAGTGGAATGTGGCTTAGAGTTTGAATAGTTATATTTATTGTGGTGTAAATAGAGGGAAATAGGAAAAGAAGAAAAGAAAAAATAATAGCGTATGCGAGTTGGGAACAGCTTCCCGCGTCGCTGGACTACTGTTAGCCAGCGGCGAATCCACTCCGCCATCCTGAGTCTCAAAAAAGACTTATTCAAACGAAACTTTTAAGCGGCTCGCCTGCATTTCTCGTACGCTATACAACCCCCCTCCTAGAAGCGGAGCTTATTTTGAAGAAATGAAGAGATGCCGTTTGGAAAGTCTGGGCATCCTTTTAGATAGAGGGGAATAAAAAGAGGGGCAAAGAAAAAAATAATAGCGTAGGCGAGTTGCGAATAGCTTCCGGCGTAGCTGGGCCACTCTGAACCACCGGCGAATCCACTCCGCCATCCTGAGTCTCAAAAAAGACTCATTCAAACGAAGCTTTTAAGCCGCTCGCCTGCCCTTCTCGTACGCTATATTGGTGTATGGCTGCTTTGCAAGTTGCCTAGTATGTGTTAATCATGATTTAACTTCAGAGGTAACTCTTGCACAGAAAAGAATCCAGCAAACTGCAGTCAATCGATATTAGTTTGAGGACGGGGCTGCTAACAACTTCACCAAGTTACCCATCCTTAGCTCCAAGGTAATTTAAGAAATAATGAGGAAGAACTTTCTTCTGTTTATACCTAAAAAAATGTTATGAAAGAGCGGTGCATGCTACGCTTTGGGTTTAAGCTTGATGCTTGCCTGGCCTACAGGTATGTAACCTTAGTGAGTGTGGCTTGTATTTTTCTAATAGTTAAATTTATTGTGGTGTATGACTGCTTTGCTTATTGCCTGATATGTATAAGCATATATCAACTTCACAGGTTACTTTAGCAAAAGGAATAATCCAGGAGACTGTAGTCAATGAACATTAGTTTGAAGACGTGTCTATTAACAATTTCACCAAGTGACCCAGCACCAGACAAAGATGCCAAAAAAAGTGTGGAAGAATTATAGACACCAAAAATATCTCTATGAGTGGGAAAATAAGAATTGGACACAATAATGGCTTTCTGTATCGAAAACACTGTCTAACACGATTTATGTCTTTGGATAGTAACTGTTGTTTTCTATTTGCTTGTGTTTTGAATAGATGAAAAAATCACTCATTGATTTTAACTTTGCTTTTGTGTCCAGGATAATGATATTTATATGTAATTTACCTATTCCTTCTGGAAGGAATAGGTAAATTTGAACGTCCATTTGCATAAAGTAAAAAAAACAACATGATACAAAAATAGCATTAATTTATTCTCGAATTACCTAAGTGAGACAATTAAAATATTAGAAATGAGTAGTTTTTCGTGATTTTTGCTTTTACTGGAAATTACTTTCACGAATCAGCCCACAAATATAATCTCCCATCAGATATTTATTAAACGATCAGAGTTCAGTAGATCCTAGTAAAAGCCCTCTCCATAATCCTCGGAGTAAGCTCCTATGTTCTTCTAAAATCATTCAAGATGAGCTTCATGAATATGGACTTTCAGCGACACTTTGCAACGCATCTTGCCATAGTTCTCACCAATTTCTCAACAAGCTGGACATTGTTTTCGGCTTTATTGTTACATAAGAAGCGCAAAATGACTGCCATAAAGGTATCTCACGCTCATTTTCACATCCTAGTGAGCTCTGGGGAAACTCCTTGCACTCCATGATCTTTTTATTATGGACCATCAAATAATCTGGCTTCCAGCTTTGCCGCAGATAGCTTAGGAAAGAAATTTTGGAGAGACTTGAAAGCTGTAGACTATTTATCTCAAACTCTGACGAATTGTATAATAAGGCCCAATTTCTAAGTGCAGAGGAGGAACTAGTACTTTTCGGGGGTCCAGCAAAGGTTCCCATTTGACGTTGATTCTCCCCACACTAAACTCGGTCCCATGTGGCTAATCCGGCTGATGGTAGTGTGCCACAGTGTCCCTACTGTCTCAAAGGCAAAGATAACAGAATATATTGACACTGATGTATTCCTTTTTGAGCTAGACCGAGTGTGCAAGGAGAAGAGATGGATACATGTTCCCATTATGAAGCATCACTGCTTTGACGATCCTGGACGAGCTGTAAATTAAGAGGCACCACTCATTAGTGTTACCTGCGATTCCGATTGCTTCAAACAGACCAGTCACTTGGTAACATAATCAGAGCTCATCTTGATGTGTAAAAAGCTTGAAAAACACTGGTGACACTTTCTCTGACCTTATATTTGCACACTATCATATAACAAATCCCACTCCTTGAGTCTCGAATTTAAAACCTCGGCATTGGACTTTGTGAGATCGAGATCTCTGACAAAGTCGTTGAGATCTCTTTGGTTGGATTAGTATGGATTTGTCTCTTCAGTTGCACCTCTGTAATCTGGATTAGTACTTCATCCTCTTCTGAACTGCTTTTCCTTTCTAATAACTGCTGCTCTCTTTGTGGAGTCGTGAGTACGGGTACCTCAGAACTGTGTGGCCCTGGCACAATAGATAAATGAATGTCTGTTTACAAGATAACAATCGCATCTTTGCCTGCTCGAACTTTGGAAGAGTTTATCATGCAGATTAAACAAAGGCATGAGTCGTCTATTGTTTCTCTCCAAATTCATGAGATTGCGAAATTAATAGCTCTCTTTTCTCCTCTGTGCTATTCTGTAAAATAACAGAATGAAAACATAAGTATAGATATACAAATACTTTTCACTTAGTGTTATTAGAAACATTCCAAAAAATAAAAATCTAATATCCAAATAAACAAAACACATTATATATATATATATATATATATATATATATATATATATATATATATATATATATATTATATATATTACCCATATATTACCTTTTGCTTAGCTCGCAGGTGAAATGAGATGCCAAAGAATTGTCTTGATCTCCGATTAGCCTGCTTAAATATGCCTTCTAAACCTCACATATTCTAGCAGATCTCTCTGCAGACTACTTTTTTGCTCTTGTCTTAATAAATACGCCGCATACATAGACAAATGCGTTTGTTAGATGCTTAAAAAATCTTGACGCCATGTGTGATGAATGCTTCTATCAATGACGAGTGACCCTGATCCCCCTCCGTCGCCTCAGGAGACCCCTGTTCCTCTCGACTGCCAAAGATCCTGTCCATCAGGTAAACGTCCTCTTTAATGAGAACAACCCTGGTGGATTGAAATTCGAGAACGGAACTGTGAACGTTCGCCGAATATTCACCCTTGTCTGTGACACAGGGTGCACCTGCATCATAGTATCTGAGGACCTACTCACCCTTGTTGGCCCCGATCAGCAGAGGTTTGCGGTGGTCCACGACTACCTTGGCCAGGACATTCGTTTCCCAGTAACTCTTTGTCACATCGAGTGTGACTATATGACCGGTTGGGCCGAAGTGGTAGCGGCTCCCATACAGTTCTGCTCCGTTTTGTTCGGTCAGAACCCCGTAATCCACGACCATCCAGTGGCCCAGCCCGTGATTACCCGTACACAGGCAGCCCTGGAATCCCATGCACCCGTTCCCCTGGAAACCACTATCTACTCAGAGTTCCAAGCCCTCCGGAGCGACAAATTTGCCCGCGCAAAGAAGGAGTGCGCAACTCTCCCCCCCTTTGGGAGAAAACTAAAGCCCTCGAGTGTGAGTCCACCCTAGGTAACAAACGAGTGTCGTATCTCGTGAAGAAGGACTTATTGAAAAGTATATGACCTACTTTGACCTTAAGTCCCGAGAACGAAAATTCAAGCCTGGCGCGGAGGTGCTGGTACTACTTCCCACGGGAAGCAACGAACTCCTTAGCCAGTGGAAGGGATCCTACCCTTTCCACGTGAATTGTATATATTATCTCATTAATGTTCTTAATTATGTTTTTTTGTGGGTCCACTAAATTGTTTAGTCTTTAGTCCCATATTTATGCCTCCATTTAATTGTATCTTTTTGTGGGGGATTTCACTGAAATGTCGCCAATGTTCTCCTGTGATTTTTTTTGGTTTAAAATTGTGCTAGGTAAATTGTCTCTAGAATTGACCCGTTTAAGGCTTATGTCGGTAAATTCCCCGCTGAGCTCAGATTAACATTTTTTGGTGTGTGTACACCTGTCGTAGCAGATCATAATTCCCCTAGACCCTTGGTAATTCTAGTTTGACGGGTGGGATGATCCTTGTCTACGCAACTGCTCTGTAAAACATCATCTTTCGGATGGGAGATGTGTGGGGGAATTCCACGTGGAATTTATTTTCCAGCACGGAAGTGATGTCCTTGCGCTGGAAAAGATTCTAGAAGTTGGTTAGGCTTATATTGGTAGGTCTTCTACCCCTTCTCCTCCCCTTCCACAAGCGGTAGCCTTGAACTGCGTCCACCACGGACCATCTTTACGCGAGTTAGAATCTCCTCAGCGTGAAGATTCGAGGCCATTCGAGAGTAGCGCTGTTTCCCTATCTCGCAAGGGGGAGCCTCGGATATATATATTGCTCGTCTTTTATGTGGCAGACACAGAGTTGAGGAGTCTCGCCCGGACTCAAGAAGAATTCCCTAGTTCCAAGTCAGGTGCTAACAACAAAGCAAAGTGACGGCTGAACTATTTGTGTGTTGGAATTAGCCCCAGCCAGTGAGGGAATTCCATTTAACGATCGTTACCGAGCGATTTTTCCGACCCCAAGCATCAACTCCTTTCGAAGCCCGCCTCGTTCGCCCCTGGTTTTCGGGTGGCCGAATTAATCTCCCCTAGACGGGACGTTACCGCCCACCCCCCTTTTTAGAGAGCCGTTATCACGTTAACTTCCCTCTCAGAAGCTCCAAGCGCCCTCGCTTCACGTGCAGAAAACATCCGTGAAGCCTTACCCTGACCTCTTACCCGGGATCCTCCGTAAGCCAACCCCTCTTCCCCTTCAGTAACCCATTTGAGTTAATCCCACTCATTTAAATAGGGTTCTTCTGTAATACATTAAATTTTAACTTCAGAATCTGAGGCATAACTACAATTCCTCCCCCTCATTTACCGATGTAATTTTGCCCATTAATTCTATGATGTAATTTTGCCCATTAATTCTCTTATTTTTATGAAAATAAAATTATATTTGTATACATGACTCTTTAAATAACCTTAAGCTTTGCCATTGCCCAAATTTTAACTGACCTCGTAGCACTCTTTTCTCGTTGTTCCGCGCGTCGAAACTCTTGGCGTTCCGTTCCTTGTCGGTTCGCAATAAAGTTATTGGTCCCTCCCCCCATAGATATAATATGGTATTGATATAATGTAATGTCATTCCACGACACCGTAACAGACACTGAAATCACTTCTCTACCTCAACGTACTATCTGTTAAACGATATATCAATACTAATCAGTCTAAACGTCTTTCTCTACGTCGGGGACCAAAGATCAAGGTCGTTTTAAAGAGTATTCCGACCTGCGTTTTGCTTACCAATATGTATTACTTCATACATGTCCAAGTTATAAGCATCTGATAATGGACCAACCACTCACTTTTCCCGCGCAGTTTCTCCTCAATATGTTGACACCTTCAGCTGAAGCTACCGTTCTCTGCCATTATTTTGATGCCTGAAAACTTTACTATTTGGCCAAATAATTAATGGCTTATATAAATACAACATTGATAAACAACACCTTACATGACAGAGCCTGAAAGGTCTCTGCTCATAATTGACAGCTAGCTCTAGCACCCCTAGACCTCTTTTTACTAATCCTAATAGTTGTCGTGATTCCTGACTAAGCCATTCCAATTATATCGTCGTGCTTTTAAGAAAAAGAACTTAGTTTGTTTTCTCATGGATTGTTGTTTGACACAAAGCAAACTGGATGGTAACTCACCATCCTAGAGCGTTTGCACTAGGCTCTTCTCTGAGCGGAGTTATTAGCTTGATTATTGTTTCAACCAAAGATGGATTCTTTGGGAAAAACCTAACATATTTTGGTCATTACCCTCCAAACATGCGTTGACAGACTGTTACGTTGCGATATCGTTCATAGTAGTAAAGAGTATATCTTTAATATTAATCCTTTCGTCAGCTTGCGGAACTTGCAGTACTCATACTTACCGGCTTATTTTGGCGCTTTACAGGCACTGGCTAACAATTTTGAATAGTTTCAAGTAAAAAAAGCCTTTTAATTTAATTTTTGCTTTGTGTTTTTTTCATATCCAAGTTTATTTTTTTGCCTTAAAGGCGGTTTGCTCATTCTTCTTCACATAAATACAGGAAACAAGGGAAAAATACATTGACGAAAATTTCAACAGCCACGGTTTAATAAAAAATCTAGGATAAATAGCCTTATTTGCCATAAATGTTTGCATTCTTGTTTCACCGAAAATCCCCAAATTCTAGTGATCTTAGGTCTATAGCATTTTATTTTCTAATAGTTTTAGAAACTACTTATACATATTAATCAATATCCTGGCCCGTTTGGCTGCGCCGAATGGTTCAATTCTTTCTGGGCATTTTAAGCTCCGCTAAATTGAACGCATTTGTACACACCAACTTTTGTATGTTTTTTTAAAGTGTATTACCGTTACAAATACTACTTGAATGTTTTTATTAAAAAATAATAAAAATCTAAAGGAAAAAAATAAGGTTACATAAATAAATGTAATATTATGTCGGCCAGAAAATAAATTGAGCAAATAAAATGAAGGTACGAGGGGCGGTCAATAAGTTTTGCGAATCGGTAGGGCAAACAGAGGAAAAGGGATGGCTGTTTGTGGGGGTGTTAGAACAAGTTATGACAAGTCAGGACCTGCAGCCGCACGCTGCTGCCTCGCTATTTAAGAAGAGGTAGCTGATTGCAGATCGTCAGCCACAATTTTTTCAACAATGGAGAAGGTTGAGCATCGCGCAGTGATCAAATATTTTACCAAGGAAGGCAAGAATGCAAAAGAGATCCATGAACGCATGGTTGCAGTATACACTGACACCGCCCCTTCCCGTGCAACCATTGCTCGCTGGAATAGTGAGTTCTTCCATGGTCGTGAGTCCTTTGAAGAGGACCCCGGTCCAGGACGCCCGTCAGACGTGACCAATGAGTAAAGTGTGACCCGTGTGGAGAGGATGATCCTCGAAAATCGACGGGTAAAGGTCGAAGAAATCGAGCGAGAACTTGGAATATCACATGTCAGTGTTCTGAACATCATCCGCAACAATTTGGCAATGACCAAGGTCTCTGCCTGTTGGGTCACTAGAAACCTCACGCCCCATGATCGACTTCAACATCGTCAAATTCCACAATGCCAGAGTTGCACAAGCTGCCCTGCGTGAGTGCAGATTCGAGGAGCTCAACCATCCCCCCTACAGTCCAGATCTGGCCCTTAGCGACTACTTTTTATTCCGCCAGCTCAAAACTGCACTGCGTTGACGCTTGTTTTGGAACGATGAAGATGTCCAGCTCGCCGTCCAGGTGTGGATTGAACAGCAGTCGGGAGATTTCTGGTTGTCAGGAATTTGAAGACTCAGGGATACGTGGCGACAGTGCATTGAAGTCGAGGGTATTTATATTGAAAAATGATAAAACACTTTTTCTCATATCTGGTTTCCTTATATCCTTATTGCATAACATATTGACCGTCCCTCATACATATGTCCTTTTACTTAGGGGGAGAAAATTGTAATATAAATTAATTTAAGAAACCAATGAAAAATTACGTAAAAATACAGATTTGGAAGTTGATAATATTTGAGGAGTTGATAATTGTAAGCCAAGTAACCTCCCCAACAAAAGAAACATTTTTTCCATTTAGGTACGAGCTTTCCATTTTATATTGGTATATTTTCCCTACAAACATTTTTCTTTATCCTAAGTTTCTCTCCGAAACTTTTTTTCACACTACCGTGGTGTTAATGCACCATTCTTACTGTGTAAATTTCACTGAATAATAATAATAATGATATCAAATTCGCTTACATTTTGGAGCACATTAAAAACTGGAAAAAGTGAATTAAATATGCAGAGTTCTCAAAGAATGAAGGAATGATTATCATTTGTACTCAAGACAAATAGACAAAGGTAGTTTTTTTGGTTAAATTAATGGAAAAATGTTGCAAGCTTGGCAGCAAAGTTGTCGGCAAACTTGGTGAATACCAAAAAAATAAACAAAACTCATAAATTAGCTTGAAAGAATTTAAGGATTAGTGAGATGAATTAATTAAGTACAAGTCAATCAGTTTCCTATTTACAAATATTCGAATTCTTTATAATCGAGCGACTAAAGCAAGCGATTGACTAAAATTAACATACAAAATAGGCTACTTTAGATTACTTTAACTATTTTACGAATATTTTTAATCCCTGGGATAGACTGGAAGACTCACGATATAAAAAACAACGCCCAAGCCATGGATAGCGTCGGGATATGAGAAGTGTCGTAAAATGACCCTTGATTTTGATCACTATACTCTTTGACACCCTTTTAGTAGTGGTATGCTTTAAGGGGCGTGAGTTACTTCTATGATGAAGTAGGCTTTGTTCTAAGAGTGCTAATTCAGTAGTTTTGTTCTTAATGAAGAGCTATTTTAAACACATAAGGATAAGAGGAAACACCAGAATCTACCAAAAGAAACATGTATTTTAAATGAAACACTTAACTATTACAAACCAACAGTTAACACATTTCTATCTTTGGCATCAAAGATCTTTCAATGACAAAAAATGAACAAATAGGCTTCCCGTAAACATACCAAATGCCGATTAGTATTTTTTCATCGCGACTCTATTTGATTAGCGTTAAACATTAAATTAACGTACTGTGGTCTACAAACACATATGACCTAGGTTCAAGAACAATGGTTTCTATTCTCCTTTAAAACGTGGGACGTACTAAACTTCTACTATCACAATAGGAATATAAATGTTATTTTTAACTTACAGGTAGGTTTTAGGGATTGCCGGATGTCGCTGGAGTACTTATCTCTCGCTTTGAAGTGTTGTGGCCGCTGGTTGAATTTTCGTCTAGGATGGATTGCTTGTCGCCTGTGACGGGGGCTGATTCTTTAACGTAATTAAAGAACGGGAGCTCGTTGGGGCTGGGTTCTTCTCCTCTCACTCTTACGTTGCTTGAGATGTGAGAATCACTCGAGTGTGAGCGGCTTTGCTTTTCTTCAGTCGGACTTCTTTGCACACTAAAAAGGCTTCTTCGGTATGGCACCGATATAAAGCTTGAAAGTGGGGATCGATTTTCTCAATCTGATCCTATCGTTTCTCACGGAAATAGTCTTGTATGGCTGAAGGATCGATCTTCACAAACTAACCCTTTTTCTGGCGTATCGACTTCTAATCTTCTTGTCTGGCTGAAAGATCGATCTTCACGAACTAATCTTTCTTCTGGCGAATCGACTTCTAATAATCTTCTTGTCTGGCCAATGGATCGATCTTCACGAACTAATCCTCCTCTGGCGTATCGACTTCTGATAATCTTCTTGTCTGGCCGATGGATCGATCTTCACGAACTAATCCTATTCTGGCGTATCGACTTCTTATTATCCTCTTCTCTTTCTTTGCGGGGCTTATTTATAGGCGGATTGCAGCCCCATCTAAAGGGGGAAGTTATCAGGCCGCAGAGGCAAAGGGAGGGGGGCGAATGGGGAGTTACCATCTGGGGAGAGCGCGAATTCCTGAGGTGGCACTGGGGTGCCCAAGTCAGCTCGCAAATTAGAGGCTCGCAACCGCACCGCTACTTGGCGTGCCTCCTGACTCGCACCGCTTTTTATTCCATAACCACGGGTTTATGATGGGTCTCGTAGGTAATTGGATCGTTAGAGCGTCGTTTAAGGACCTTAGGTGGTCGCCTTAAAACAGATGTTAGCTCCAACTGCCCACAGTGGCGGGGAGATCACACATGGTAAGCAGTTTCGCCAGCTACCTTTCCCACGCTTCTCCTCATGAGGGGGGGTAGGGGCCTCAATGTACCTATACTCCTCCAGGATGCTTGAGGTAGCCATTTCTCTACAAGAAGAATTTACTAGAAATAACATTCTTCCCACACAAAGTTGTAACCAGAGATATACAATGTATGAAATTGAATCTTCTACGAGTGAGTTAGAAATAAAGAAAAAACTATGAGCTAGTTGTCTCTTTATAAGCTGCTCCTTTGCATTTTACAACAAGAAGAAGTAATTTTAGAGGGCATTAATGACTATTCAAAGGATATACCATAGCTCTGAGATAGGCTCTCAAGAGAGTTTAAGCAAAAGAGCATAAACACTAAAACATCGAACTTTCCACCGTTTGGTATGTTTAACCATGAGCTTCCATGTGGGATAAGAGCAGATAGAACAATACACATTGATCTTTTGGGGTCGGGAGCACGCTTCAAAAGCCTTCGGCAAAGTTTTGAATAAATTCTACATTTACGCAAAAATATGGATTAGAACGCCTTGGTGAGATGTTATTCCTGCCACATATTATCAAAACCTCTTTTTTCTGCGATTCGAATGATTCTATAATTTGTAATTTAATCTAATTTATTAAGTGCTCTTGGTGAAATTCGTGAAGTGAAATTAGTGGAATGTGTACGTGCCAAAATAGGTTTTGTTGCAATTTTCAAAATGGCTGAAACTTGCGAAGACCTATTCCGTGTTTTTTGTGGTAAAAACAGTAGTAACGGTGTTTTTAGGCATTCTAATTATCATTTAAAGCTTCAGGTACACGCGGAAAGCACTTATTTTTAAGAAACTAGCACTCTGATTACGACTCTATTTCATTGATACTATCTTAAAAGTAACTGCTTTCCGCGCGAAAACGAAGCCGTGAAGGATGACTAAAATGCCTACAAACACCATTAGTACTGTTTGTAAAGTCTTATTATATATTTAGAGATTATTCATATATGCGATTTGGTAATACTTCCGTTTAGGAGGTGCTATATTTGGGCTACAATTACTGCAATCGGCTCTGCACGTTTATCGAAATAATAAAGACGATAGCGTCGCCTACTTTAGACTATTTCGGCCAAACTTCCCCCTTGTCATCTGCAACTTTGAAAAACTCGTAACATTTTAAATTCGAAAGGTTAATGCAAAAGTCGATTGCTAAAGTTTGTCGCACTATCTTCGTCTTAAATTCCCTAATAAATAATAACTTTATGACATAAAATAGACCATCTTCACCTTTCACTCTCATAATCGAGCCGTGCTTCTTTTCCAACCCTGTTGAAAAGGCGCATTAAAGTCCCCAAAAAATAGAATTTACAAGAATCGTGCTCTTCTAACTGCTTGCCTGCAGGGTTGCCAATGATTGAAATAAGGTCAAACTAAGGGTGGCAAATGTGTGAAAATAATGGTTTATTTTCACAACAAAACAAAACAAGTCTCACCTTATTTTAATATCAATTTTAACCCCCTTATGGTTAAATATCTTAAAAATATGTACTTTCCGCGCTAAAGTGAAAGCATATCTGCCGATTGGAATGCCTATAAGGAGTGTAAGTACTTGTATAACATTAAAAATACGGCGTAGGTCTTGTGAAATTTTTACCTTGAAAGTTTTCGAAAAAAGATAGTTTGACTATGATATAATTATTTATTCTATGTCAGCCCTCGCCTTAGTTGGAGTAGTGCCGTAGCCTTTGCTATACTGTGTTGCCAACTGATAATATTTTCATATCACGTTAGGTTGGAAAATTAATTGTAGGTCTAAAATTGTAATAAAGCCAAATGTTAATGTGAATATTTATATGATATCGATAATTAAAAATGAAATAAGTAAATAAATTAATTTAGCTGGAAAAGAAAGAATTTAGGAAATTTGGTACCCTATTTAAAAAAAAGCGTTTTAAAATATTCAGACAGTAATGCTTGAAATTCTGCAATAACACACAGAATTTTATTCAATTTAATATTATTTTATTGGTGGATTTCATATCTAGTAGATTTTTAACTAAGTGTAAGACAAACACTCCATTTTTCCTCAAATAATAATATATTAAATTTTTACCGTGAAGGAAATTCAGCATAATTCATGATAAGAATATTTGTGATTATTGTACATAACCCTAATATAAAACTTGGGGTAACAGGTAAACTGAAGCCTAAGACTTTCTTGAACCAAGCCTACAAGTTAACATACTCTTAGCTCTCCACATGTGTGGAATGTTAGAATAGGGGAATGATGTTGAAAAGAAGCTCGGAAGTATCGCCTGAAGCAGCCCGTGGAAAAAATAAAAATTGGATCTCGTTCTGTTTAGTCATTTTCACCTTGATGAGGTCTTTGAAAGTAAGGGGAAACGGTTAGCAGCGCATGAAATCACAGTTTTCCTTTACCAAGAGAAACATACATTACTAAGAGTAAATTTCTGATCATTGATGCAAAGAAGATATAATGAAAAATGAAAAAAGGTTCGAAGCTCGTTGAATATGGTTTGCTATTAACGACGAAAGACTTCGGAATTCTTTTTTCGTCTCTGATATTTATGGATCTAGCATAAATTATTATTTTAAAATCTATGTATATTTTTGTTAGAATTCCACATACCTTCCATCTGGCAGGTTTTCCTCCGCATATAGAATCCCCGATTTCTCGTTGAGGCGAAAATGCTGATGAGGTGTGACGAGCCAACGAAAAGTCTTGTCGGAAACATCCCAGTCGTCTGCATCATTGATGAATACTCGACCTAGACGATAGTTCCAGACAATGGCCTGACCAAGGAGATACCAAAGATATATACTGGTGATATACCTTAATGTTTAAAATTGAATCCTATCACCAGAATACCGTCATAATTGAGATTGAATTAAACGTACAGGCAGAGTAGTCCTCTATCCGTAGCGCAAACTAAATATTCAGAGAACTCAGAGAAACATCCTTTATTGTTTGAGCTCAGCCTTACTCAAGTACAGCACCAGAAAAGGCAATTTTAAGAGACAAATGAATATTCAAAAAATAGCAAAGACGCTTGGGATATGCCAAACAGTGACCTGATTAGAGATATACGCGTGATAGAAAGGGAATATACCAGAAGAAACCGTCTCTCCAGACAATACCTTTATTAAAAATACATAGTGACATGTATTTATATACCAAGGTTATACCTTAAGTATAAACCTGAATCACATTGCAGGAACTCAGTAAGGTATGAAGTAGGAATACTTAATGTGCTATCACTATTCTTTCAATGAAATACGAAATACTCATAGAAGTTATAGCTAAGAGACATGACTGAACGTTCAACTGTAGTCAATCAGTAGAAGGTTTGGGTTAACTATGGTATATCAGAGAAATACCATAAGAATCCGAATGCCTCTATATGTAGAAAAAACTTTAACCATGGATATACAATAAAAATATCATACCAGCGAACGGTTTTGGAATTAAAATGGATATAGTATTAGTGAGCTACTAGTACATCAACGAGATCATCGATTCTAACCTCACTGAAGGAAATCACATTTGTCATTGTTAGTGGTTGGATGATTGTCTGAATCGAGAGAAAATGTGGTGGGTGGCACGTAACCTGACATGGTTTAAACCATAAGTTTTATGCAAACCAGCATGGCTTAAAAAAACATTTTTTAAACTTCTACATTGGGTGAATTTACTACAGCGACCGTTTCAATCAAATTTACATAAAACAAACTTTACTTCAAAAAACCTAAAACTAGCAATCATGAAACGTGCTAACTAGGTTTATATATTTGAATATATGATAACCTTAGAAGAAAAAAAAGGTTTAATAAAAAACGACGAAATTTATTAATCGGGGAAGGAGAGGTAATAGTAGACAAAGGATTTGTATAGCAATTTTAATAAACTGGTTATTCAAAGCAGATCCTACATTCTAAAATTTCTAAACAATTTGGAAAGGATAAAATAATAGAATCTGATGACTAACTAGACACAAATTTTAATAACCCCTTAACGTTTTTATTTAGATTAAATTCGTGTAGGTTAGGCCATTTCCAAACATGTTTCTAATATATTATTGTTAAAAGATTCTGGGGGTATGGCACACCTCAATGCTATTATTCTTTAGAGAGCTCGTGTCCACCGCCCAAAGAATGCCTTAAAAGATGTACCTATTTATGACACACTCTAAACTACCCAAAGAGGAGGAGGATGGTATGCCCACAGGTAGATCAATCCGCATTCATGGAGCAAATTTCTAAAAGGAACTATCACCGATGCATTACAGATGAGTAAGAGAAGCAGAAAGTAAAGAGGCAAGTCCTGAACTAAGTATTATCGGTGTGGGATAGGCTCCTTGCGGATAACACAGGCCTGCGTTTGAAAATGTTTTTATGTTCCATAGGATTTCTTTGTGGTTTCTTAATGAATCTAACCTCCTGAGCTCAAAAATGAATGTATATTTGTTCAATCAGGTCAGATTTTCTCAGTACAGCATACACCATTTTCAATGAGATTACCTTATTTTTTCTGGATTATTTGAAAAAAAAAACTTTCTCTATCTAATAATGCATTATTACTGTTATATTATATAAACAGGAATACACGTATGTAAACTATAATTCTTTTAATAAACAAAAAATAAAAGAATGCAACATAATAAAGGAAATAATTATAATTTCGAAGAACAGACGCCCTTGACGATTTTCGTTTGTGCCTGTCATCTGGTGCATCACGCTTCAAACACCAACAGTAGTCAGCAAGCATGTTTCCATCCCATTTACACTGGTACCTGGATTCTATTGTTTTTATGTCCTGGTGGTATCTTTGCCCCTGTTCTTTACTGTAATCCCCGCAGTTTTGGGGAAAATAATCCAGATGGGACTGTAAAAAGTGTATCTTTATAGACATTCGAGCTCCCAAATGTTTGAGACTTGTTAAGAGCTGATTGACCAGGGCAACATATTCTTCTAGGCTTCTTTTATTGCCTAGAAAATTGTTAACTAGAGCTTTGAAAGCTTTCCAGGCATCTTTTTCTATGTCCTTCATTGATGCATCAAATTGCTGATCAAGTTCCTGATTTGAAGTCCATCAAAAATTCCCCCATGGAGCTTAGCGTCACTGATTTGTGAAAATTTTTGAAGAAGAAATTTAAAAGCTTGGCCTACTTTATTAAGGGTTTTGACATAATTTTTCATTATCCCAAGCTTTATATGCAGTGGAGGGAGGAGTATTTTTTGAGGAGGCACTAAAGGTTCAGCTATTACATTGTTTGATCTAATTCTAAATGCTTCTCGTGGAGGCCAAACCTTCTTCTCATAGTGCATACTATCTGCACGACTGTCCCATAAACATAGGAAACAGGGATGCTTGGTATAGCCTGTTTGCGTCCCAAGCGTAAGAGACACTACCTGAAAAAAAATTTAGCACGGTATGTAAATTCAGTGTAATATTTCTAAAAACAAATTCAAAGTAATATTTCTTAAAACAATAGGAATATAAATATGTACTGAAATATCCTGTATGCCGATGCATTAAATCATCGTATTGGAACTAATTGGATATATGTACATCTTATTTTGAGTTTATTGAGTTGTGTTGTATACCTTCTCAATTAGGATAAGTTCCCCATTAGCCCAATAGGATGCATTAACCTATAGGGACACACTTCAACAAAAAGTATAACTCAAAAATGACTCATGATCTCCAGATTTGCATTGTTGTAAAATGGAAGTTGACCAAAAGGTGTATACAAGTATTAACAATTAAAAATGAAAATGTCAATATTAAAAAGCTTAGAAATGCCAAGTGTAAAATGATCAAACCTTTAAGTCACCACATATCCTCCACTTATAGCTAGAGTAATTTATTGCATCCAGCATTTTTTTCTTTTTTTCATAACTTTCAGTAAGTTGGATTGAATGGCCTATAGGAACCGAAGCTATCTTGTTACCAATATTCAGTAACACAGCTTTTAAACTTCTACTGGAGGAATCTATAAACAGTCTCCATTCTAATGGGTTTAAGGGAATTCCAAGGGCCTCAACAAGTCCTTTAATATTAGCGCACTATACTTAAGAGCTGGAAGAAGCTGTAAAAAATAGCTTCGAAACTCTTGTTCTCTCTTTCTGTACCCCCCTAAATGTTGTTTCTTAAGTGAGAAGATTACTTTCACGAAGTTGAGAGCCAAGAAGTTGTGTATTCGCCTTTGAAACCCCCAGATCCCTGGTCAGGTCATTTAACTGAACTTGAGTAAATGGTCTTGCGACCATATCATGTGTGGAAACCTGATAAGACTCAGATGTGTCATAATCTTGGTTAACTTCCATATTAATCTCTTCATGTACCTCTATATGTTCAGGGGAAGAAGGTATAGGAATTCCTGGCCCATGGGGCAGGTGTTTGATGGCAGAAGGAACATCCGGATATGCCACACTATGTTTATTCTTCTTATTTATATCTGTGGAAAATATAATTGCATATTACATAAAGGAATTGATTTGGAGTTGCAGATAGTACATAAATGTTTAGTAAAGGATATGTTTATGCTGAAGTGAACTATGTTAGTTTTTAATTTTATGCTAAGTCTTTGCATAATAATGACATTTTCAGTAGCCAGTATAATACGGAAAGCTTAAATACTTGATACAATGCTCACCTTTAAGATTTGTGATGCAAAAATAGCAGTCCGTAGTGTGGTCCTTGCCATCTCTCCACACCATGGGAACACCACAAGAGAGGGACTTCTGTTCGCCCGGACTCCAGCGTCTTAAACTTATGTAGCATCCCTTTCAGCAGATATGTGGTGCAAAACTTTTATCTTGATCTCTTAGCCTTACTCCAAAATATGCATGATACAAAGATTTAATTACAGGAGGGATTGTACTTTGCTGCTCGTGAAAAGTCACTTTGCCGCAAACATAGCAAAAACTGTCGGAGCTATTCTTACATTTTCTGTTCATTTTTAACTCAACCACTTTTATTATTATTCTTATTGTTATAATGCTAAGCAATTTTTAACCTGCAAAATATAAACCTATTTGCATAATTACTTAAAATGTTCACAAAATTTACTGCGAATAGAGCAGTGCAAAAACTATTGAAATTTGATGTAATATAGGAGATGTATTAACTATAAAATTATTATAACCCCCTGTATCGCAAAAACTGGAGGTGATAGAGAAAAACGGATGACAGATTCGGATTTAAGAGGTCAATTTTATAAAGAAACACTATAGAAAACCTAAGGTACATTTTTGACGCAGACCAGTGTAATAGATATGATGTGCTGTTTAGGATCTTATATGTAACAAAGAGGGTTCTGAAGCTTATCTAAAGCGAATGGAGAGGTAGCTTTAGAAAAGTTGAACAGATTGCAAAGGGGATCTAGCGAAAAGTCAGTTAAAGTAATTGGGACGGGAGGGAACTGAAGCATATCTTATATCATGCAAGATTTTTTGTTTCGAAATTTTAAAATAAACATTGATGCAAACGAAATAAAACAGGTAAATCAATTTCAATATCTGAGAAGCCTTGTGACAGAGGACGGAGCGTGCGAGCAAGAAATTATAAAGAGATTAGATTATAAAAACAGCTTTTGGAAACAAAAACTGATAACAAATATAGGTATTGGGATAAAACTAAGAATTACATTGATAAAAGGTTTCATATGGTCTACATTTCTATATAGATGTGAAACTTGGACTGTAAAGAATAGTATGCTCATGAAAATAGAAGCTTTTTAAATCAGATGTTTTGGAAGAATGATGAGAATACCGTGGACTGAAATAATATCGAACGACAAAGTAATGAGAAGAGCAGGGATGAAACGTGAGCTAGTAAATGAAATAACGAGAAAACAGTTAAGGTTTGTGGGACATGTGGTGCGTGCAGAGAAAATGGAATATGACTGCTTGACAGGAAAAAATGAAGGAAAAAAAGCGCGTGGAAAACACAAAAAAATGCATGGACGGAGCGGATGGGTGGAGGAGAAATTGTAACGGATGTTATGAGAATGACTAGAGATCGAGAAGAATAGCCTGCCATGATCGCCAACGTTATGAGACCGGCAGCGCAGTAAGTAAATAATGATCTTGTGTTGATTTTTAAGGGATTTGAGCGGCTGACCTTATTCTATGCATTAGTCATTGATCGAATATTCAATCCCTCTCCTACTTTATTTTTCATCTCATAGTAGTGAGATCTATCAACAGCAACTGGAAAATTGTAGTTTAATTAAAAAGAAAAAGTACTGATTTGAAGTCCCTTGGAATATTTAAACTATTGTTACTCTTAAAATTTTCAGAAAGTTTAATATAACCCCATGCGTAACGGGTATTTATACCTTTGGTTTCAAAATATGTATAACTTTTTGGCCTGGAAGCATCCGGTTATCGTTGACGTCATCAATAATAATCTTGATTATGTGATTGGCTGAAAGTCCGCTGACGTCACTCACATTAATGTCCACTAATATTTCTGATTGCTTCTCCCTGTCGAGCGATGTTGTCGTCCATAATTCACCACCGCCTTTGCCCTCATTCAGATCTATTAATAAACAAACGTATTAAAAAAAATATAGCATTATAAATCTAGTAAATTTAAGCTTAAATGATATGAATCGTAAAGATATTAGAAGTAATATTAAAACACTGACATGATTTAGGAAAGATAAGACGTCATTTATTCTCGAATATTCTCCTTAAGGACGGAAACTTCCCCAATTTTGAAATAATAATTGTAACATTCTGCTCCTTGTTCGTAATACCCATTTATCTTATTGAGAAGCTTTAACAGACTAGATATATGATTTCTCTGAGAATAACGGAGAGCAGATTACTGAAATATTGCACTTCTTGTAATATTGCTATGAAGCAAAAACTTGAAAGTGGAAGCCGATCGATTCCTTTAATTGCCCTTTCCAAATCACAACGCATTTTTTAGCATTTTTATGTAATTGTTTTCTTTGGGTAAAATTTCTTTTGGGGGGATTATACGCTATAAAATTTTTATTGCATTAATTCATTATTAAGGAGAATACCAACTTGGAAAGGCTTGCCAAAAAAGTTTTGATAAAAGATTCTAGATTAAACAAAAGGGTCGACTAATAAGGGCGCAAAGGTAATCTTTTTAGAGACCTTAAAATAAATCCCTAAGTGTAAATACAAATAAATAGAAAAATAATCCAGATAAGTTGATTGTTAGGAAATAAAGTAGATATTCAACGAGTTTAGTAGTACTTTATAAGAAAGAATGACGAAAGTGACAACTAAAACATACAATTGTTAAAATTCTATATCTAAAGCGTTTTAACGCCCTCTTTCTTCGATAATCAGTTCTTGGCTGTCATCGGAAACCAAAAGATTGGATTACATTAAAAATGCTAAGGGCCAAAAAGCATGAAGCGTGGTTGTATGATGTGTTTACCTGCTGAACTGGTAGTTCATTTATGCTCTCCATCAACTCCCTATCAAACTGGCCTTAAAAGGCTGAATGGTGTTATAGCACTACAAAGCCAAAAAATAATATTTCGTATTTTCTGTATGACTTTCTAGGTTTATCATTGATTCGTTTATGTCTAATTAATTTGTAATATTCATTTTTCCGCCATCTTTTCTTTCGTATATTATCTTTTCTATCTATTTCATACTAACTCACCTTGACGTCAGAGATGGTGAATTTTAATTCTAAATATTTAACTGATCGAAGAATTCACGCGAAAAATTGAGGTATCGTATTCGAGTCGTGACAGTCATCCAGAATGAATAGCGATTTCAGGGAAAAAGTATAATTATTTTTCCACACTATTAAACAAATCCTTTTATATTTATTTTCTGTAATTTTTGAAACACGCAATTTCCATGCAAATTACTGGTAGCTTGATAGGAGACTTGATACAGCTTATCTTTACTAGCAGGAACACATGAGAATTAGTCTTGTCATACTTACACAGACTTACTTGCAAGGAAGATATAACCAAGAGTGTGTGATTACATAGATTGCCGTTGACACGATAGATACCTTTAATTTAAAGGTTTGGGAGAATTTGTGGATATTTCAATATTACACTTGAATTGATTACACAGTGGAACAATTTTAATCACATTTTCTGGTGACCTAGATTTATCTGCCAATTATAATTCGTTTTTTCATGCTGATTTCATATATATATAATCCATTTTTACCTACATGCTATAGTTATTCCGTAATTTATATTTTTCGTTTTCCCGAAAACTGCCTCAGGACGGACAGAGAGGGTGCTTGTAAGAAACCAATACTTGACAGTACATAATAGTAAGATAGTAATAAGTGTTATTGTGCAAAATATTAACAATATTATTTCTCTTTTTCAGGTCTCATGTTAGAGTGATGGCTTCGTCAAGAGTAAATTGGGTTAATGATCCAGATACCTTCTGCTACATATGTGGCTGTTACATGCTAGTTCGTCAAAGGCGCAATATATCAAACTTTATGATCCGCACTTACAAGGCATATTTTGATGTTCCTCTAGCTAATCAAGATAAGAAGTGGGCCCCATATGCTGTTTGCCAAAGTTGTGTGGAATATCTTTGTAAGTGGACGAGAGCAAAGAAAAATGGTCTTCCTTTTGGAATCCCCATGGTGTGGCGTGAGCTAAACAATCATGTATCGGACTGTTATTTCTTTCTGGTGAATACTAAATGGATTGGCAAGAAAAATCGGCACAAGATCGACTACTTCAACATTCCCTCGGCGTTCCGGCCAGTACCTCATTCTGAGTCTTTACCAGTTCCAATTTTTAGTGAATATGCTTCCTCCGAGGATGAAAATGACGTACCTGATATGGACATGAATTCAGATTCTGCAGATTCATCACAGATGCTAAGCATTCATTAGCTCGTCACTATTTCAACCAAGAGGATTTGTATAACTTGATGCGTAATTTGGCGCTCTCCAAAAAAGCTGCACAACCTATAGCCTCCTGATTGAGTGAAAGACATATGCTTGACAGGTTGGTACGGGTATCATATTACCGAACAAAAGTGAGTACATTTTCTTAGTATTTCTTTGAGAACAAACAATGTGTATACTGCCACGATGCTCCTGCTCTGTTTACCGAGTTAAGACTTGGCACCTATAGCCCTGCTGAGTAGAGACTCTTTATAGATAGCTCCAAGCGTAGCCTCAAGTGTGTCTTTTTACATAATGTCAATGACTTTGGTGCAGTTCCTCTCGGTCACTCGGTCCATCGGCAAGAAAATCACGATGACATAAGAATAGTCATGGATTTACGTAAGTACCATGTACACAATTGCATCATATGTGTAGACCTTAAGATGTTCAACTTCCTCCTTGGACAGCAGAATGGATATACAGTTTCCATGCTATATCTGTATATGGCACAGTCGAGCCCGTGACAAACACTGGTCCCCCCAAAATTGGCGAGTTTGGAAAACAATGAAAGAAAGAATGCCACACATTGTTAATGAGCCAATCGTAAGTAGAGAGATTGTTTTCTCTACACTTTATCTAAGATTGGGGTTGATAAAGCAATATGTCAAGGCGTTGAATACTGACAATGATTGTTTTCACTACATAGTATCGGCATTTCCTGCTTTGGAATAACAAAAAATAAAAACAGAAGTATTTGATCTTCTTCAAATCCTAAGAATTCTGAGTGATTTTATATTCGTGATCACCATGAATGAGAAAGAGAAGGCAGCTTGGCTCTCATTTTCTGCCGCTGTTCGTAACTTCTTGGGAAACATAAAAGCGCATAACTACGAGGATCTGGTTACTAATATGCTTTTAGCATATCGTGATCTGAGATGCAACATGAGTGTGAAGCTTCATTTCCTAAATAGTCACCTCGAGCGATTCCCAGATAATCTGGGAGCCGTGAGAGACAAACAAGGGAAATGCTTCCATCAGGATTTGATGAAGATGGAAGAGCGCTACCAAGGTCACTGTGATAGACACATGATGGCGGACCACTGCTGGACGATAAGAAGAGATCAGCCAGAGAAAAGCATTAAAAGAAAGAGTTACAAACGCAAATTTTTGCACGATTGAAATCAAGAAGAGGTCTTCCAGCCTGATGTACGGTCATTAATAAATTAGTATCTATTTGATCACAGTATTTGTGATCGTAATGTGTAATTCAAGTTTCTTCTCATATGCAATAAAATGCTTGTGCAAAAAACTTGCTTTACTATAAATAACGCAAAAGGATGATTCAACATTACTTCAGGGCATGATGATAAGCGTGATAAAATGAAAATTATTGTATAATATTAGTTATTGATATTACGAAAAGTCTGTAGCATTTAGAGAGAATCTGATTTCAGATTTGAATTTAGTATGCTCGAATTAGGTATGAAAATGTACTTTTGTCAATTCACCAAATACATTGTTGCCCAGTATTATTTAGTGTAAAAAATATCAAACTATTCGTTATTCATGGGCATGAGTCTTGGTACAGCACTGTGACTACAGATAAAAAACTATTGGCATTTGAAAATAAGGCTCTGCGACGAATATTGGAAGTTAAATTCTTGGACAGAGTGTCAAGTACGCAAATTAGAGAAATAACGAGGGTGCATCCGGTCGATGTGTTTGTTAGATTTTTCCGTTGGAAATGGTTTAGTCATGTTTATAGAAAGCAGGGTATAGTTTGGGATACACCAGGGTTGGATGCCCCTGATATCAGATATAGAGCTAGGCCTAGGGAGACTTGAATAAGGATTATGAGGCGGGAAGCAGGAGATGATTATTGGGAAGATCTTGACGCATTAGCTCAAGATAGAGCGTGGTCACCTGAGTTTATTTATATTGGAATATATATAGGTCCTTTTTTGTGTTTCACATCTCTTTTCCTCACTCTCCATGATTTCTTTTTTTAAATCGTAACAAGCAAATCTCACCGATTTTTATCAACCTCGTTTCTTGAGTTTTAGAAGCCTACTATCTAATTATAACATCATAACTAAAAAGTATCCATAAATCAAAACAGGGATTAAAGGTGAGCACTGCTGCCTATGAAACTAGTTAAAAAACTAAGCTGGCTCTTTTAAACTTGCTACATCCAATGACACTACTTCCAAAACAAAAAAAGATCCTGATGTCTCTTTTATTATGCATTTATTCTCAAGGCTCATCTTGCTTATTTTTTAATCTCCCTCATTGCCTTTTCCTTAATCTAAGCTGCATTCATTCCAACAATAGTTCAAAACTTAGTTAGGTAACCTTAGTTGCACACCGGAAAAAATCATAACTATCAAAAAAAAACAGTGAACCGAAACAATCTGACATAGCCTGTGCACATAACAAACACGAACTCTCCTTGCCTCGTTGATACGGTTTTATTTCTTTACCAACGGGTGGCAGAGATCAATCCCACTCATAGTCAGACACAGTCAGAGTAAGTAGATTTGTGTCCATCGATTGGTGGACACGCTTTGCTTACAACCGCGTGGATAGGTAGATTATATAGGAAATCTTTTAACGTATTCCTATTCACAATACCCAGGGTTATCTGTCATGAGTTCACACCACAATGAACACATTATTCTCCTTTGCTCCAAAGAAGCAATCTGATGGGTAGTTTTAGCCATAGCCCTTTAATGCAGAACGAGTTCCCTCAAACCTAGGTGACAAATATTCCTACTGGATTGCTGTTTGGCGTAAGAAATACTTCTTGACATTCCTCCTCCCACAAAGAAGGGATAGATTGCCCTTCTGGCACACTACCGATTTGCATGCTGAACTTTATGTTATTATCATTATCAGGTCATGTAGATCGGTCCTGACCTAGAGACGGACGGCATTCCCTACTTAAATTTCTACATAGCAAGCATCTATGTATTCCCCTATTCAAACTACTCGGCTTCTCCACTATGTCCATTTTTCTACAAGTTATGTTACCAACCACTAATTAAAAACTCTACCAAAATTGGCCTATTTGGTTTACGCTTCTTATTTACAAGAAGCTGACTACTAAAAACTAATGAATAGCGGAAAAGGGAATGAAGTGATTAGTAACAAAAGAAGGAATTAATGGTAAAACACTCAAGAACAATTAAGAACAGAAAAACGAAAGAAAAAGATGAGTGGTCATTTTTTATCTCCATGAGGAGAAACCTTAGGGTACGGTACCGGAAGCTCTGCGCTCGCAGTTTCATTCTCGATAAAGCTAAACAAAGGCGAACCTAACTTGGAATTGAGCTGTTTGATGAGCCATCGAGATAAATTCCACGAAATTGTTGTAACGTATTCGTTTGGGATTGAGATTGCAGGAATGTAAGGTAAAATTGTTTTATTAAGTCTTCATTTACATCACTCTTTTTATTTCTCTTTCGTCCAATATTATCTTCTTTAATGTTTTCACTATCATTCTTCGACTTACTGGAAGGGTAAACAAGGATCTTAACTTGTCCTTATTTTCTCTTCTTTTGTCTTTATTACCTTCATTTTACTTTCTTCTCTCTTTTATAAATCGTTCATGTACATAAATATTGCATTTCAATGCCCGGATATTTCTTTTAAATAATTTTTGAACGGCAAGAATAACTTCCTTCATTTTGAGCCTGCCCAAGGATTTTCCGACTCTAAACAATATTTAAATGAGTCCTGTGAGTATTTTTACTTCTTAATAAGGTCAGCTTTAATATTTTACCAAAATTTTAAAGTACAACGTTAAAACAAAGGGATGTTCACAATATTTCTGATAAAATTGTATTAAAGATATACATACCATTTGAATATAATATAATAGTTAACAAAAAAGATTAACGAAGTCATTACGGCCCCTTTTCGATTTCGAATAGTTTTAGTATCCTTCCTTGTTTAAATGTCTTATGAGATATTCAACCTTTATTTCTACATCTTCTAATGCGAAAAAAAGAAAATAAATTTAAAACTGATTTTCTACTTTTGATGGTAGAAATTCACATGCTAGAAGTTTTTCAAAAGAAAGCACCATATGTACATATATAGAAAGATCTTAGATAAGAAATTCAAAAAATTTCGTCCGCAGCAGATGAAGAAACTGCACCTTCAAATTGGACTGGTCCCTGTGGAAGGCAATAAAAAATAGACCTTGTATGTTTAGGCTACGCGATAGGAAAGGAAAAGCACTGTCTTGGGTGTGGAAAAGATTTATGAAATAATAAGGCTAAAATTTTCTTTGTTATTTGGCACATGATAAAGCATTTTGGTGATAATCATTCTCCTCATATTTGAAAATTTTACATAAAATTTTGCCACGCAAAAATTATTTGTTGAATGTATTAATCAATCAAAATCTAGAATTCAATAAATGCATAATTTTACAGCCATAAGAGTATATACTTGTACCAACAAATGGTCAAAGTGTAGCCTCAATTATAAAAGAAGACGTGTATATATATATATTTCCTCCTTGCCTCGAAGACTATATATTACGAAAATTTTGAGTTCTTACCTGGGACAAATTTGAGGCTAATTTGAGGAGCAGACTCCCTTGGGGATGTAGAATCGAGCTTAAATTCAAATGGAGCTCCGTGGTTTAAGGTATCGTTATCTCTGTCACCAGCGATAAGCACACCGATCCTGAAATCGGATTAGAATTTTGACAGTCTTAATTTCGAATTATCAAAAATTTCCTTGGAAGATATTTCTGAGGTTTTCCTTTCTAAGTAGTACCGAAATATTATTTTAAATTAATAGAGGTAATAAATTTGTCAGAGAAAAAAGAAAATTCATTCAAAACAGAACAAATGTAACGAAATAGAATACAGGTAGGGGATATTATATAGCATGAAATCTTATGTTCTGTCATCTACTCTTAGGGACAAGCAACAAAGAATATGGTAAATAAACACCAACAATTTACTCTTTATTATATAACCTATTAATTATGGGGCTACCTGGGAGAGTATTGAAAATAGTGGATAAATCTTTTTGAGAGAGAAATAAATCGTAACGGTAGATTCGAAATCCATTTTGCCCCTTAAGAACTTAGTGGATTGCCATGTTCGCTTTGAAGTTTTTTTTTCTTTTAATTTGTTTTCGATTCATTCAATACCAGTTCTAGTTTTCTTACTATCATATGAGCTCTCCTTATTTATACCGTATAATTATCACCGGTGGTCAAAATAGACTAAGATAAAACTGAATTTTCAGCGGTTTCTTCCCTATAATTACCCTCTTTATTTTTTTAACATCGCTTGTCCTGTACGACTTTCTTCACTAACTTGCTGTTCAGGTCCAGTGCATTACTCAATCATTGCATACAATTCAACCAGGTTTCGCTAAAGCTTAAGGTAAACACCAAAATGCGACCTTGATAAGCCCTCAAATATATTTCTTCCAAAACCCCATGGTACAACTTACTAATCATGTATCTATCCGGCGAAAAGTCAAACTGGTTTTAGCTTAATTTCGCTTATGGTTAGAAGCGGCATTGCTATTCCACTAGTACTAAAACAAGTAGGAAGATATTAGCCAAAATTTACAGTTTTACCACAAGCTGACATATTTAGCTTCCAAAATAAGAATCAGAAACATTAATTGAAGATACTTAATATAAAGGTTAGCACTAAATACAAGGTGACCACCAAAGAACAGGCTCCAACATTCGATAGGACTCATTGCATGAAACTTTGGTAATAACTCTGAGGCGCAACGCAAAGTCGTTCATGACGTCCTTACAATCCAACCGACTAATGACTCTGATCTCCTTCCTAATGACTTCCGTTATGGTCCTGGTTCTCCCTGCGTACACTCTGTCTTTAAGAAATCTGTGAGGCTAAGGTCTGGGCTATGAGTTGCCCACCAAAATTATTCTTGAGACTGATCACAGGTCCACCAAAGTTCTCTTTCAGCCAATCTACGGACAGGTTTAGGGTGTGAAAGGTTTCTCCTTCTTGCTGGAAAAGGGGTTGTAGCTCCCTCTTGAAGGTTTTGAGGTCCTCAACATACCACTCCTTGGTGAATCTTACTATCGCGCCAGATTCCTTGAAGAATAATGGTCCAATGATGCCTTTGGCTGAGATTGCATTCCATAGCGTGCACTTAGGTAAGTATAGGGGCTTGGTAGCTATCTCATTTGGTCTGAAACTCCCACAAAACACGTTGTCTTCTAGTTTACCTTTCCTTCAATATGGAAGTGAGCTTCATCTGACGTCCAAAGGAGGTTGAGGAAAGTTGGGGTCTTCTGAATCTTCTTCAGTATCTTGACTGCCATAGCCTTTCTTTGCTCTTTGTCTGAGTCTGTAAGGGTCTGTGTCTTCTTTATTCTGTAGGTGTAGGCCTTTACATCGATTACCAGCACACTGCTGCAAGTCTCACGGGATATACCGAGGGACAGAGCGTTCCGGACTCTGCTGAACTGACTCTCTCACGGTCTCGACCAACTCAGCTGCGCACCTCCTGGGGCGGGCTGAATGGCTTGGACGGTTGTCACTGGCTGCAGTGAGGTTCTCCACTGTCTAATAGTTCTCAAAATAGTCCACTTCGTACTGAATTATGCTTTTGAAGGGGGCTTTTTCACATTTAAACTGATAAACGAAAGTATCCTGCACTTTCTTGAACGAGCTTGTTTGGTAGTAATGTTTGACTCAGCATATTCTCTGCTGGAGCTTCCAATGAGATTTAGTTGCGTTCACAGGCGTTGCTTCTCTCATTTCCTGCAAAGTAAGTGTAATTAGTAAATGAATGAAGGATATATCACAGAAAGTTACCCTGCACATGTAATGGGTAAATAGAACAACCAGCAAATAAAATAAAAATATGTGAAAAACATTTCGATTTTGACTATTTTATCAAAATCTATTATATTTTGCGATTCCTAAGAAAGTCTAATACCCGATGACTTGGCACGGAAGTGCTCCCCCTCCCTTAAAACCAGGACTTGTGGTGGCGATCACGTTTATCACATTACAGGGGGAGGTACAGCTCACGAGGCTAGCCCTGAGTGACACATTCAAACATAATGTTCCGTACACTCTCTAAGGTAATATGCATTATGAGCTGACTTGTTCTCCCGGGTACTCTATCCGATTTCGCTGCATTCCGAGAGTGTGTCTGATTCGGAGACAACATAAAATAAATTGATACTTTCAAGAAATTGAAGGATAGCTATAATAGAAATGGAGGCCCAAAATTGCCTTTTTCCATTTTATTTGACATGTACCTTGAAGGGTTGACCTGATCCCAAATATTTAGTCAATGTGTGGAAAAGCGATACAAGATCCCGTTGCAACGTCTTTACCGACACTCCGACTACCTCATAATCAATCTTAGTCTCAGCAGGAATTGTTTGGGAGCGCAATATTTGTCATATGTATTTAGGATTTAGGATTCTATGCTGGTCCTGGTACGATGGTTTAGTCGAGCGTCGTGATAGGATACTAACTGATCAGTACTTCTTAAATTCCATTTATAATTCTAAATTAAGTAGTAAAACTTAAGCATCGTTCAGGCAACCGTCTCCTTTAAATTGACGTGTTCATAAAAGGGAAAGTACGTTGATTGTATGTACCAGTCAGGCCTATAATATCTCTATGTATAGAATCTCTTTACATCTGATATACACATGTAAGATTCAATTTCTTTTCTCTCCGAGTGCGAATTACTATGTATTTATTTTTATTTTGGGGGGTTTTCCGTTTTAAAATTCATTTTAGACTTTCCGAACCATTGAAAAAATGGTTGATTCCAATTTATCAGACTTTTAATCTTATTACTCTTGTTTTTTCCATATCTTTGAAGTGATAGCTCAATTTCACGAAATTTCTTATTTATCTGCAGAAATAATGAATCTAGCAAGAAAAAAACTCGCGAAAGTTTTTAATATCTTAGGTAATTTACCTTGCAAGGGAAGATAATATCCATTCAGCAATTGCGAAAACGAATCCATTTTAAAAAAATTGAGACAATTAAAAATTCCCCCAATAAAATTTTGTAAGACAGTTCCCGACTAAAAATCTGTCATATTTATTTGGATAAATTATATTAATTTCGACATCCTGGTTTTAAACAAGATGAAAAAATTATTGTATCAAGAAAAGAATTTAAAATGTGATTTTTCATTAGCCATTTAGTCCAAATTTCTTATCCTGAAATTAAGATCACTTGTCTCTTTTCTTGACAAAATTGAACGTTATTAAAATAAGAAGGACAACCAGAGGATGTGGAATCAGCTCAGACATTTTTCTACATTTGTGGCGAATTTGTTATTATGAAACAGGAGACAAACAAAAGAGAATTTCTGAAAAATGCTCTTCATGTATATTATGTAGAGTAACATAACCCATAAGCTCCTGTCAATCTGTGTTAAAAGACTAGGACAGTGGAAAAAAATGTAGAACATAATTGCCTTCGTTTTGGTCTTCTACAGATCCGAAGATTAAATAAATAGCACAGTATTACTAGCTACTTTTGCACATGTAATGTTAAACAAATTTTGACTTTCTCTCTGCTACTTGTGTAAATTTTGTGGTAGCTAACTGGTTTTGATGCACTGATTCCAAATATGTGCTCATATATGTCCTAGCACGTAAGGTTACGGAGTTATGCAACTAAGCTATATGGCTCACTTGTTGAACTGGATCAATTAATGATATAATTATTATGAGTTTAAGAAGAATGAGATATTTCTGGACAAAGGGTGGAAACGGGGCACCCTATTTGGCACTATGTACGTTCTTTTGCAGACCCAGACAAGAGTGTATTACATATAAAAGTGGTAGTACTCACCTAACTATAAATTTCTTCAAAAATGTTCGAGACTCCTGCTCTTGCGCCTGTACATGGATATAGGATCCTCCTGTTGTAGGAACCAGCAGTAGTTACCTATCATGTTTTCCTTGAAGCGGCCTTGATACCGGCTTTCCATCTTGCTGGAGCCTTTCCCCATGCTCGTCACTAATATCACCCATATTAGATGGAAATAAATCTAGATGCGAATGCAAGAAATGCATCTTAAGTCATATTCGACACCCCATTAGTTGATAGGCCTTAAGCATGTTGTCCACTAGTCCTTCATAGTTTTCAGCCCTATGATTACCAAGGAAGTTCTGCAATACGTGGAAAAATGAATTCCATGCTGCCAACTCAAGTGGAGTGAGCTTATTTCTGAACTTCCTATCACGTATCAATTCTCTGATCTCAGGCCCCACAAAAATGCCAGCTTGAAGTTTAGCATCGGTTTTCTTTGCACCAAATTTCCCGTTTAGATACTCAAATCCATCAGAATCATGGGCCATTGCTTTTACAAAATTTGTGATAAAGCCAAGTTTGATATGAAGTGGTGGAAGGTAGATCTTCTGTGAATGTATCAAAGGCATGTGTTTCAGATTATATCGGCCAACTATGTGTTTTTCTCTTTTGGTCCACTTTTTGACAATATAATGATTCCTTTCGTCACGGCTGTTCCATAGGCATAATAAGCAGATAGTATTTTTATATCCTAGCTGCAGTCCAAGAAGTAAAGAAATTAACTTTCAATCACCACAGATACTCGACTTATGATGCGAGTAATGAATACCTTCCAAAATAAACTTCATTGAGTCATATGTCTCTATCATCCCAACAATAATTGAGACAGGAATTAAGGTTTTTGTTAACATTGTGTAGCAACACAGCTTTGAGGCTAGCTTTGCTTGCATCGATGAATAGTTTCTATTCCTCAGGTAAATGCTGGTTTCCTAGCTGAATCATAAGGCCATTAACATCAGTACAAAGACAAACATCATCTTCTTCTTTATAGAAGGCAGTTAAGGCCTCATGGCGTTTACGAAAAGTAGATATCTTAGCACCATCCTCTAGAAGATTTCATTGCTGTAGTCTGGAGTCCAACAGTTCTGTGTTCTCCTTCGACAATGAAAAACCCTCGCCAAATCCTTAAATCTTACTTGATTTATAAATTAGATCTTCTTTTCTTTAGAATCCTCCTCATACATTTCATCATCATTGTTATCCTCCTCTTCAGACGACGAATCATCTTCTTTACATGTACTAGCTGATGGAGGAACTGGGATTTGCATTTCCATATTATTGGGGACTGGTTTTATAGCTGACTTACAAACTGGATATAAAATTTTGAACTTGGTCTTATTTGAGAATCCCGCAATATTGGTCATACAAAAGTAGTAATCAATAACATGATTTGTTGGTTCACGCCACACCTTTGGTACAGCAAAAAGCATACCCTTCCGTTTGCCATTTAACAACTATGTGTGCTACGTATAACACACAGTAGAAGATTTGGGAGGTGCCCACGGCTTGTCTTGCTGACCAACTTTACAACCAAAATAATAATTCTATGCAGTTTTCACTCTTTAGCTAAATTTTCGGCTGGTTGCTTGCAGTATATCTTCCACAGATATAAGAAAAGTTGTCTGGGCTATCTGTACATCCTTAGTTTGTATATATCCTGTTACATACTTTTGTACAATCTTATTTCATTTACAAATTAATTGAGAGATAAATCTGAAAAAATAATGCAATTAATCACTGTATATAAATACCGTTTCAACACCACTACTATAATAGCTAAACTTGACAACCTGATAAAGCAGGAGTGTAAAGCAGGAACCAAATACACACAACACATCCTCTCACTACGGTAGCCAAAGCAACACTACCCATATGTGTAAATAAAGAGTATGTGTTTAACTCAAGAAGCTTAAGTGCTAGAACAATTCTGATTACAGATTCTGAATCAGCATACTCGATTTAGAATAAATTACAAGTAGCAAAATCATTGTTGAATCGTGTTATCTTTCCAAATCTCCCATATATATTGTGGCCTGTTTGCTCGCCATGCAACGAATGTGAGGTTCATTACGATCTTGACACTCATTTAATTTTTAACCAAGAAAATATTAATAGCAATCAATGATGATGCAGACTTCCTCTATGGTCATGAATCAAAAGAACTTCAAGTATTCATTCTGCATGAATTTCATGATCTAGTACAGAATTTAAGCCTCCAAAAGGAATTTGAAGAACTTAATAGATTTAAATTGAATTCGAATAATCATTTAGGTTCTGGTACATAATTATCTTGTAGTCGTAAAAAAGAAAATCAATTTGTTCCTTATTTGACTTGGGAAAATCATTTGATTTATTAAGCAGATCCAACAGGAATAATAAAAAAGTTTACCATTAAGTACTTCCCTTATAAATAATGACAGTGTATTAAAGGTTCAAAGAGAATTCTTAAAGTACTTCTGTTTCTTAATGGTTGAAAATATGTTTAAATTTCTATTGGACACTCCGGGACCATGAAGGAACATGAGAAGTTGTGTTGTTTAATAAAATGAATTACAAAGATCACATACTTGATAATTTGCGATTACTTGAAGATAATTTTTCTGGTACTAGGACAACAGGCTATGCGAAGTTTCATTGTTTTCTGTGTGAGTAATATAATAGGGCCAGGAACCTCTAAAGATCTCACAAATAATGGCCAGGAAGAGCTGCATTTACATCAAGTAGAAAGAATATTCTCAGTGAAAGTTTGATAGAACTCGAAAGGTTCATTTGTCCCATCGTATATAAAACTTGGCACTAATGAAGCAATTGAGGAAGAATTTGCCATGAGATGGAGAGTGCTTCAAATATTTCTGTAGCAAGTTTCCTGATCTATCAGTGGCAAGACTAAAACGAAAGTGTATTTGTTGGGCAAGATATAAGGAAATTGGCAATGATTGAAAACTTCTGAAACTAGCTAGATAGGGCTAAAAAATATTCATGAATTGGCTTGAAAGATCCGATCAAGAAGATTTGGCGGTAATTATAATGATTCAAACAACAAATAAATATGAAAGGAGAAGGATGCAAATGTTCGAGTTCTTAGGATGCAACATGACTCTTTAAGTTAATTTTTTGCCTGCATATATGATATAGGAATAAAGTGCCCTAAAATCCCAGATATGAGAGTGAAGAAGAATATAAAAGATACCATCAAGATTTAGGGAGATGAAGAGTGGATTCTAAGGTGGGTGGAATGTCAATATGATGGCCGACTCTTGCTGGATGTTGCATAGTGATACTCCACCAACGGAATATTTGCAGGTGCTCTTTTATAGTGAGAAAGAAACTTTCTAAACTTAACTAACCAAAAAGGGAGTAAAATATTTATTTTATTTAATTTTTATTGTAAGTTTTGCCTTTCTTTTATACTAAACGAGGCAATGGATTCGCTAATAAGATTAAAATTTAAAAAAAAAACAGCCATGGTTAAATTTTAATAAATTTTCTGAACTTCGCCAATTACAATAATTTTAAAAAAGAATTCTAAACTAAATTTCCACCCTTTCAAAATATTACGTTGCTAAAATATAGAGTTATAGAAGATATATAAAAATAAATTTTTGGAACTTCACTATTTTGTTTTGAGAAGAATTCTTGGTATCTGAGATGCAAAGGTTACTATGCCTCGATATATCATCATCCTCACTAACTCTATAATTTAAGAAGCAGATTTTTTTGAGTGTTTGAATAATAATTTCATCTTAATTTGGTTTTGACTTATGTTTTTTATCAAAGTTATTTCTAATAATTCTTTTATAATATCAAGAAACAAAATGGTGAAGTTCAGAAATAAATATAAGTATCGAAATTTGGTGAATTCTGCTCTTGGAGGGTTTTTTCCACATTCGAATTGATGCACGAAAGTGTCCTGCACTTTCTTGAATAGCCTGTATTGTAGTAATGTTTGACGCAATATATTCTTTGCTGGAGCTGCCATTGAGATCTAGTTTTGTTTACAGGCGTTGCTTTTGTGATGTCCTTCAAAGGAAGGATGATTAGTAAATCAATGAAGGATGGATATATCTCAAAAGATGTATGCAGGTCCATCTTTTAAGGTGATCCTGTATCAACATATCTTTTGTGAAAGTTTCAAGTGAATGGATTAAATATTTCGTAAGTTATGACGAAAAAAAACAACTATCTTCAAAATTGCAGCGTCCAAAATTTGAGGGGCACTTAGAAAAACAATGTAAAATGAAGCAAGCAAAAAAGAAACTCTTACTATTACTATTTTGTGAACATCCCTTTACTAGCAAATGACCTCCTGCCATCTGTTACCACAGGACTGAATTAATTTCTTGGAATTATCAATAATTCCCACAGTTCATCTTGGACCTTTAGGTTTCTCCTTCGCTTCACCTCTCGAATCCTCTTCCAAATGTTTTTTATAGGGTTTAGATCAGGACTTTGAGCTGGCTAGTCCATGAGATCAACCACTTTATCACTCAAAATATCTTTGACTCTCTTCCCAGTGTCGCAGGGAGCGTTCTCCTGTACGAAGATGGGAGGTTGAACTGAAGATGCTCGGAGATGTGGAAGGGCATGTTGTATGAGAATCTGCTTGTAGACTTCAGCATTGACATCCCACCCGGACCAGCAGCAGAGATCACTCACTATATCAGTATCCTGCTTCGTCCATATTACACTGTCTTCTTTACAGATGAACGAGATAAACATTCGCCACATCTTCGTTGGACGTATGTACATCCCGCCATCGGAACTAATCATATTAACCTTCATCCATCTCTAAGATGAACCTACGCCAACTGTTCTTCTATTCAAACGACATGTTCCAAAGCGTAACAAAGACAGACTCTTTTATTCTTCTTGGAGATAAGAGGTTTCTTTGCCGGTGACCGAGCAAGCAACCCAGAACCTAGTAACGTCCAGGAAACTGTAGTGCGCGATACGTTGGCATCGGAGGTGGAGCTCAAATCGCGGGATATCTGGGTAGCACTCTTAAACCTATCCTTGAGTGACATTCTACCAATAATATGATCTTGTTTTGGTGAGATTTTACCAGGTCTACTGGTTTTTTGTTTAGCATCTGTCGATCCTGATCACTTAAAACGAGCTACGATTCGTTTCACAACACTTCTAGGCGTTTCTTCAATAGTTACTATCACATAATTTGACTTACCCTTTTGGTGAAGGCACACAATCATTAGTTTTTCATCACAGGAAAATAGTCGTCTCTTACAAGTCTTAATGTTGAAAGTTGAATGTTCCAATAATGTGTATGATCATGAGAAGTAACTGTTAATCCATCAAGAGTATCCTAAAAACAAATACCTCGGTTGGTGAGTAGTATATTCTAAGCGACCATTAACCTTTGGCTGCTGCAATTTAGAAATAGTTTGTTTATTTCCTCATAACTTAAGAAAGATATATTAAATATATTCAAATATATGTATAATATGTAGTCTCGAAGTTTTTTTAAACTTCATAAATAAATATTTAAATGTACTTTTTCCTACTGACCCTTATATTATGACCGCTAATATATATGTATATATATGAATCCATTAAACCCCATTGAAAGAGAAAACGGAATAATTTTTCCTTGCAGTAATATTTTTATTACCTTTTTTTGAAAAATCCGTGCAGGGAAGAGATTCCAACCAGGCACACTGAGATCAAAGCGGTGCTCGCTGCCTCAGTGTGCCTGGTTCGAATCTCTTCCCTGAACGGATTTTTCGAAAAAAGGTAATAAAAATATTACTACAAGAAAAAATTATTCCGTTTTCTCTTTCAATGTGGTTTAATGGATTCATTTTCATCATTCTCTCGTGCTACTTTGAGAGAAATATACATTTGTAAATCTGCCACGCGTTTACTATTCCTCATTTATTCTTTGAATTCCCAATTAATTTTCTATTTCTTTCATAGTCTCCGTTCGAGCTTGCGAAAGTGTTCCTTGAAAGCTATTCTATTCAGAGAATTTTTTGGTTCTCTGCGTAGCGTAGTGTACTAACGGCATACTTTTAACTGTGATCAAAGAAGTGCTCGTTGCCTGAGTGTGCCTGGTTCGAATCGCTTCCCTGTACGGATTTTTCGAAAAAAGGTAATAAAAATATTACTGCAAGGAAAAATTATTCCGTTTTCTCTTTCGATGGGGTTTAATGGATTCATTTTCATCATTCTCCCGTGCTACTTTGAGAGAAATATACATATGTATATATATATAAATAAAATAATATATAGAAAGAGCAAATACAAGTTTAGCGGGTGGTAACAACCACCACAGGGCTTTTGCCATATTTAATTTCTGCTTTTTAAAAGACATTTGGAAACCGAAACAAAGATGCAGAAAACTTGTATTGCAGACCATATAACATTACAGCACGGGAGAAAGAGAAATTTGACTTAAATCAGCAATTAAACAAGAAACAGGATTGCTAATAATTTTAAAAAAGGGACATTGGAAGAACACAAGGATGAAAGAGTGCAAAAGACCTGATCATGAAGGCAAGGTGGAAAATGTTTGAATAATCCTTTCCCCGACTCTAACCCGGGTCTGATCCTTGTTTTCTTCCATTGTCTCTCTCTTGCCTTTAAAAAGCTCATGCTTCTTCTCTCAATGCTAATTTGCGTCAAATTTTTCTCTTATATATATATATGTAGCGAGGGGGGTCTTTTCTTTCTTGTGGATGTCAACCAAATAAATTCGTATTTGAATATCTATAAACAACTTGATGAAAATATAATTTTATTTCGGAATTTGAGGTTCTTATAAAGAAGAGCTGGAGCATGGTGAATCTATGCATCGAAGTGGAATGGATTATGACCTGAAAGAAGTGCCGTAGATTTTTTCTATGGCCGATCTGGGATCCTGAGCATAATCTCTCTTGTTTTATAGAAGGTGAGCGTGAACATGGGATAGGAGAGAGAGAGAGAGAGAAACGAGTGCAGGTGAACCTAATACAGACTCTCGAAGGGAACTGAAAAACAGAATTTTGGGTGTTAGAGTTCAAGGAACAATGAATACTGGTTATAGGGCTTGTGTCGACGGAGTTTTGCGAGAAGATGAATAAAGCTCACAAAGTCGTTAGGCGATGCCTAAGTGTAAGAGAGAACGTGTACATTACTGTTCACATTTTGTTTGTAATTGATCTTTTGCAATAAATGCAAAAGATCACACAGGAAAAAGAAAGGCAGATTCCAAGTACTTCTAAACTTGTTCAGTTCATTCTTAAGGAAGAAAGACCTGATATATATCAGAGACAACAGATTGGTGTCCCGCCCATTTACAGCGACAGAAAACAGAATAGAGAAATATTATTAAGGACGGGATTAAATACCGAATATGAAGGCTAAAGACATATAGATATGGTGTACTTCCGGAAATTCCAACTGTGAGAAAAGAAAGCTTTGAGTATATACATATGCAATTATAAATACATTAAAATAAACAAAAGAAACATAACTAATTTATTAAATCGAAGGGCTAAGATTTAAAGAGGAAATTTCGTTACAAATAAGCCTTTTAATTATATGGTAAGTTTAAAAAGACAGGGGGATATATTAAAATTAGGCAAGGAATTAATGAGTAAGCATTTGACAATATTTCTTTTAGCATTTGTAAATAAATTAAGCCGAATTTCGATTGATGGGGTAACTACTTTTGAATTAATGGACAACGAAATGAAAATTACCTTCACCTATTCAAATAAATCTGGTGCGGTCGTTATTATGGATAAAATGTCCTATATTGTTAAAGTGGATCTATTATTAAATGAAAAATCTACGTATGAGCCCGTAGAAAAGATCTTACGATTCAAGTAAATAGTGATTTCCACAAAAAAGTGCGTTCGCATCTTAAACACTTTCCCGATTTAATACCTAAATTTAAATATAGAAATGCCTCTCTGCCATATTTATATGATCTTGTTAAGACTCATAAGCCTAATAATCCTATACGCCTATTATTAGTTTTGTAGGCTCAGTTTTATATTCTTTATCTAAATGGCTCACTTTATATCTCACTCACCTTGCTGCTACTATTTCTCAATCTCATATTAAAAATAGTTACGACCTTATTGATAAACTCAACTCCATTCCTTACTCTACTAACTTCTCTTTTGTTAGTTTATATATATGTTCTCATTTTACTAAAGGGCCAGAAAACGAGCTTTTCACCTTCCTTAGTGATAAATTGCGTAACTTGGATATTCTTTTGCCTATGAATATTTTGAACTGATCTCAATGCGTACTTAAAACTGTAAGTTTCCAAGTTACTGGTAAATTTTACGTTCAAATGTTTTGTTTAGCTATGGGAAATTGCTTATCTCCTGTCCTCTCTAATATATATATATATATATATATATATATATATATATATATATATATAAAGGGAGAGAGAGACTTTATTAAATCTACCTTACTCCCAAACATTATCAATTTTCCTTTTGTTTGCTTCCACTATATAGACGATATTATTTATTTGTCTCCTACTTCTAATGCTGTCAATGGTTTTCTTACTGAAATAAATTCTCTGGTTATATTTACCCTTGAGGTCGAACAATTTGGTGTCGTTCCTATCCTAGATCTAATTATTCATAGGACTCCATTAGGATTTAAATTTTCCCTCTATCGGAAGCCTACCAACGCCGTTTATTATATTTATTTTTAATCGAGTCACAATGATAGTCAGACGGTCTGTATTTATTTCAATATTATTCCGCGGTTACGAGTGATCAGCCTGGAATTATTGGATCTTGAGATCTCTAACATGTTTGAAATACGAGGGGCGGTCAATAAGTTTTGCGAATCGGTAGGGAAAAACAGAGGAAGGGAAATGGCTGTTTGTGGGGGAGTTAGGACAAGTTATGAAAGTCAGGACCTGCAGCCGCACGCTCCTGTCTCGTCTATTTAAGGAGCAGTAGCTGATCACAGATCGTCGGTCACATATTTTTCAACAATGGAGAAGGTCTAGCACCACGCAGTGATCAAATATTTGACCAAGGAAGGCAAGAATGCAAAAGAGATCCATGAACGCATGGTTTCAGTGTACACCGATAACGCTCCTTCCTATGCAACCATTGCTCGCTGAAATAGGGAGTTACGCTATGGTCATGAGTGCCTTGAAGATGTCCCCCGTCCAGGAAGCCCGTCAGACGTGACCAACGAGGCCAATGAGGCCCCTGCGGAGAAGAGAATACACGAAAATTGACGGGCTAAGGTCAAAGAAATCGAGCGAGAAATTGGAATATCACATGGATGTGTTATCAACATGATCCACGACAATTTGGCCATGACGAAGGTCTCTGCCCGTTGGGTCCCTAGAAACCTCACGAAACCTCACGCTTCATGATCGACTTCAACGTCATCAAAGTTCGGAGGAGCTGCTGCTCTTGTATAACCAAGACCTGGCGGGGTTCGAGTCACGCAGAGTGACAGGTGATGAAACGAAGGTCCATCACTAGGATCCTGATACCAAGCTCGAAAGCATGGCCTGGAAGAACAGGGACTCTCCCAATCCTATCAAGTTCCGGACCCAACCCGTAGCCGGGAAGATCATGGCCACCATCTTGTGAGATTCTGAGGGAGCGTTAGTGGTGGACTATGCACCTCGTGGAAGGACCATCACAGGCCAATATTACGCCGAGGAACTGGCTGGCTTGAAGAAGTTCACCCGATAGAAGCGGCGTGGCAAGTTGACATGCGGTCTCCTGCTCCTCCACGACAATGGCCCTGTCCACAAAGCCAGAGTTGCACAAGCTGCCATGCGCGAGTAGGGATTCAAGGAGCTCAACCATCCCTCCTACAGTCCAGATCTGTCCCCTAGCGACTACTTTTTATTCTGCCAGATCAAAACTGCATGGCGTAGACCCCAGTTTGGGGACGATGATGATTTCTAACTCGCCGTCCAGGAGTTGATTGAACATAAGTTGGGAGATTTCTGGTTGTCGGGAATTCTAATTCTCAGGGACAAGTGGCGCAAGTGCATTGAAGTCGAAGGTAGTTTTATTTAAAAATAATAAAACACTTTTCCTCATATCTCGTTCCCTTATATCCGAATTACAAAATTTATTGACCGCCCTTCGTAGGTAACAATCTTTGCTACACTCTAAAATTTCTTGCAGGGTACTTAGATTTGGCACCCCAAATTCGTTTTACAGAAATGCCTCCCGCATACAATTGTAAGAACACCCTTGTTTTACCGTTTTCGGAATCCTGTTCCTCTTGAAAATTTAAATGTTTCAGTCATATTTAATTATGACTCTACTATATACAAAATGTTGATTCATAATAATAACACTAGTATAGGGGGTGGTTATTCTATCAATTGTGCCGTTTCCCTAAGCAAAACTTTAAGCAAACTGGTAAATCATTAAGTGTACGCTTGCCCCGAAATTATTGCAATATTAGAAGAGGTGAAAGAAATAGTGCATTTTTTGTCCATTTATTTAAATATAGTGACGCTATCAATTTGAATTCGACAAAAAAAATTACAAATCTGATAACTTTGTTAGATGAAATATTGTTGAATGTTCATTTATTAATTCCTTGCCTAATTTTAATATATGTGTCAGAGATCAAAGAAGAGAGATAAAGAGAAAGATGCGCGCTGCCGCGCCTTCAATGGAGAGAGAGACAACAGATACCTAGTCGACCCATTTTGTCTGCGCTAATGGAACTTCGAAATCATTAGACGCCCTGGTGTGCTGAAAGCCGCCATCGCCGTCAGACAAAGTTTCGCCTCGCGGACTTAGGAAACTTCTCGCGATTGTGCTAATAGGGCGAGACTACTCTCCCCTAACCATGTGTGTGACCCTACAACCCTCCCCTTCGGATGAAGGAGGAAAAATTCCATTCAACACCACTATAAATCCTCTGGCACCAAAGTTGGAAAGCAGTATCAGCCGTTTGCCCGCCCCGTCAGCAATCTCTTCCCCCCCCCCCTCCTCCGTTAGTACCCGCTATTTGCCTCCCGTTGGACTAAAGACAATTCTCGCAGAACCCCTCAAGCTCCGGGTATTCTCGATTAATTTGCGTGACTATACCCCATACTTGTTCTACCCACTCCTCGAAGGCAAACGCCCAGGTTTGATTCGTGTGTTAACTCGAAAGCAAGATCTAAGTTCATCCCGTAATATTGTCAAAGAAACAATTATTTAAACTTTGCGCTAATGCAAGGAGTACTCCCTCGGAACAATTCTCCAAGGTAACAACAAGGTAACCCTCCTGTGCAAGTGATTTTTCTACTAAGGGTGTAAGCCTCCATCGTAAGCTTCGTAAACGCTTAAGGATATTCGAGCAACCCGCGGTCAATATTGTTATTTTGTTTATTACGGCAACCGTCCCCGCTAAGTCTCCTACCTTTTAGTAGCTGAGACTTCTGTACGTCTAAAGTTTATATAGCTTGTTATAAAAACTCTTTCAACCTTGTAAAAATTTCTAATTTTCATATAGGTAAAGTTATTTTTGTACCCATTTTTCTATTGTCCTGGAACCTCCAAGATAGTCGACTATTCGGCCAACTAATATCAAGTTAATTGACACTCTGCTTCTATCATAAATCTCCCACGCATATAGCCCTCATCGGCCTCGGCTGAGAAACGCTGAAAGGGTTAACTTCACCATATTCTTGAACATATAGTAATATGCATTATACAAGGGGTGGTCAATAATTTTTGCAATTCGGATATAAGGAAACGAGATATAAGGAAAAGTGTTATATTATTTTTCAATATTACTACCCTCGACTTCAATGCACTTGCGCCACTTGACCCTGAGGCTTTGAATTCCCGACAACCAGAAATCTCCCGAATGCTGTTCAATACACTCCTGGACGGCGAGCCGGACATCTTCATCGTCTCCAAACCAGCGTTCACGCAGTGCAGCCTTGAGCTGCGGAATAAAAAGTAGTCACTAGGTGCCAGATCTGGACTGTAGGGGGGGATGGTTGAGCTTCTTGAATCTGCATTCGCGCAGGGCAGCTTGTGCAACTCTGGCCTTATTGATTATGGGGTGTGAGGTTTCTAGGGGCCCAATGAGCAGAGACCTTGGTCAAGGCAAAATTGTCGTGGGTGATGTTCATAACACTTCCATGTGATATTCCAAGTTCTCGCTCGATTTCTTCGACTTTAACCCGTCGATTTTTGAGGATCATCCTCTCCACACGGGTCACATTGTCCTCGTTGGTCACGTCTGACGGACGTCCTAAACGGGGGTCATCTTCAAGGGACTCACGACCATGGCAGAACTTCCTATTCCAGCGAGCAATGGTTGCATAGGAAGGAGCGGTATCGGTGTACACTGCAATCATGCGTTCATGGATCTCTTTTGCATTATTGCCTTCCTTGGTCAAATATTTGATCACTGCGTGGTTCTTAAATTTCTCCATTGTTGAATAATCTGTGACTGACGATCTGCGATCAGCTAATGCTTCTCAAATAAACGCGGCAGGAGTGTGCGGCTGCACGTCCTGACTTGTCATAACTCGTTCTAACACGCCCACAAACAGCCATCCCCCTTCCTCTGTTTTGCCTTACCGATTCGCAAAACTTATTGACCGCCCCTCGTATTTTAAACTGGTGTCCGGTTTATTGGCGTTAATCTCGGTCAAACAATTGATTGAAATTTTATCAATGTATTGGTTAACCTTGGTTAAATTGATAATTTTTGGCTGATCTTGGTTCCGGTTCTTGTGTTTAAAAGTTGAGAAATAACCATTACATACCTATTTGCTTACCGTATTTGTTCCCATATTATTTATTTTGGGGGGCCTATTCATTCTGAAGTCACCATGTTTAACTATTAGTTTTATTTCCTCACGGAATTGAATTGTTTTCTTTCAAGGTCTACTCTCGTGCTGTAATTTGACGGTATAATAAAATAGCATTACTCTTTTTATTGCTCTGCCAGGAGTGCTGTAACTCTTCTCTTAATCACAGTGAAATTTCGAATGCAAAATTTCTCTCACGGGTGTTCTTTCCCCTCCTTTGTGTTCGTGATTTCGTTTTTTTAGCAAAATCATACGCACTTCCGCTCGTGCGTAAAGGAATCCATAATTCTTTCATATTCATTGTCGGGCGTTAATTTAATTCTTGTCGTTGTGACCATCGCTTAAAACCATCATCATGTCGTCGTTTGAAATTTTCAAGGCACAAGAAGAACAAGAAGAAAAGGAAGCAGAAGAAAGAGAGAAGGAACGAGAAGAATGAAGAGAATAAAAGAAACGAAAAGAAAAAAAAGAATTCGCTCTCACCATTTGAATTAGAAATGAGCAGAGCTAGGAGCAAGTCGCTCTTCATAAATTCCTTATGTCTTTGCGTACACGCACCGCAGTCTGTGACCATAAAATTCCCCGTATTTAAATAAGCCGAAGACTTCGAGTCTTATCTCACGCACTTTGAAAAGATCTTTAAGGTGAACCAGTGGGACATCGAAACGTACGGCGTAGCACAATTATTGCCCCTATTGAGCTCCCAACTCTCGGATATTTTTTATCTCCCTCCCATCAGAGGCAACATTTAATTGTCCTCGTTAAAAGACGAGTTGCCCGCCGCTTACAACTTGACCCCAGATTTCTACTGAGCTAAATTTTGGCTCTGTCGCATTCAACCAAACCAGACCTTTTGACAGTTCGGCTGCTCCCTACAGCGTCATTTTAATTCTTCGATTGACGCGTGCAATGTGCCTCATGAATACGATGCCCTGGTCGATTACGTCATCAAGGACAAATTACTTGGGTTGCTCCCTTGGGAAATCAGATCCTTCCTGAAGAACTGGAGGTGCCGTAATCTGAAAGAATGCATTGAAGATGCAGACGTCTACGCGGCTAGCCACAACTGCTATCCGAAGGAAGGAAAGAAATCAGAACCCCCATCTCCTAATTCCAAAACCACCAAGAAAAAATTTGTTCCTAATAATGGGAATAAGTTCGTTAAGATGACTGGGTCCGCCTAACCCAAACCTCTCTTATCGTGAAACCATCGTGATGTTAAGCCCTTTTCTCTCAACCCCCTCCTGCTTCATCGTTCCCCAGCCTGACAATGGTGTGCTATTCCTGTGGAGTTCCGGGTCACATGAGTAGGAATTGCCCCCAAAACTGGCAATTTAGAAGCACCCCTCCTTCTCACCAGTTACAACAAGTCAATGCCACTTCCTTGCCCACACCGTCACAAAAGGAGTCCCCCTCTTCTTCAAACCTACCAAATACTGATGGCCACCAGGTAAATATTTTTTTTGATAAAAGTACCCCTAGGGCCCTCCAATTTTAAACTAGAGCAGTGAATGGGTGCACGTGCATGGTGGTATGATATGACCTACTCCCCCTGGCTCTAGACCACGATAAGTTTGCCATAGTTTATGATTACATCGGGCGCGGCAATAAATTGCCCATTGTTCAATGCTCCATTGAGTGCGTATATTTTACCTTTTCGGCTGAATTCGTTGCAGCCCCCATCATTTTTTTCTCTATCGTAATGGGTCAGTCCCCCGGGTTACTACCCTTTCCAGTGCGAAGAAGGAAAATAAAGCCCCATACAAGTTTGGAACTCCCTTGTGGCCCCGAATTCTAGAGTGCGATGACCCATGACTTCGCCAAAAGCTAGAGGGTATGTGCATCTCTTCGGGAATAAGGTGATTTCCTTCATCATCAAGGATAAACTCCTCTATCGAGTATGCACCGAAGAAAACTACACCGACTCCCGCACACTATGTGTACCCCACTCCCAGGTCCCTCCAATCCTTCAAACGGCTTAAGATAGCCTCTTTGCTGGTCACTTTAGTCACAGGTAGACCGCTCATAGGATCTTCAAATATTTTTGTTGGCCAGGCGTGACCGACCAAATTCTGCGATATTGCTGTTCGTGCGACATTTGCCAAAAGACGGCAATAAAAGGATGAGTCAGACCTGCGCCTTTTCAGAACGGAGCACTAATCTCTGAACCATTCTCCGGAGTAGCTATCGACCTAATCTTACGGATACAACCCCCGTCGAGAGAAGGCCATAGTTACGTTTTAACGCTAAGTCAACTTAGCATCTCCTACGCCGACATCAATTTTGCCAAGTATAAGCCATACTTCGATTGCAAATCCATAAAAAGGAAATTTAACCCCGGAAAAGAAGTTTTGCTTCTCATCCTCACGGACAACAACAAATTTTTTTGAGCCAGATGAAGGGACCCTACCACATATTCAAGAATCTTGGCACCGTCGATTACCTTATTAAAACCCCTCAGCAAGAAATCTTTTCCATGTTAATATGCACAAGCGGTACACCAGCGCGTAAGCATCAACCAGATAGTTTCATTCGACGCAGAATCGTCTATGGAATCTGAGTCACACCTGACAGATTTTGCCTAATCTAAGTCGCCTGCGTGGAGCAAGACAAGGAATGTCTCGCCCGACTTTAATAATTTCCCGGCTGCCGAAATTAAGTTATGCGCCCAGCTATCATCTCTTCAAAAGGATTAACTGCAAGCGCTCCTGAGTCGTTTTGATGACGTTATCAATGAGATCGCCTGTTGTGCTACCCACTGTGAGCACAATATCCAACTAACCACCTTAGAACCCATCCGTTACAAACCATGCCCCTTGCCCCTACACTATTAATTGCATCCGCTTTCATATAGGGAATATTCGATTAGGCCCCCCAATAAGAAATATTTTGGCCATCATAGACATGCCTCTGTCCACTAATAAAAAGCAGCTGCGATCCTTCATAGGCTCTGCATCGATCTATCGTCGCTCCATACTCAACTTTGCAACTATCTCCGCTACCCTATGAGAGCTATTAAAGAAGATGGTCCCCAAACGCCTCAAGTGGACGCCATTTTCGACTCACAGCTTCAACCAACTCAAGAAGAATTTGGGATTCACTCTTATCTTCTGCTCCGAAACTCTGACAAACTATTTGGCATTCGTACTGAAGCCAGTAATGACGGTATAGAATGTGTCCTCCTCCAGTATGAGAATAACGGCGAGAGTTTTCCCATTGATTACGCAAGTTGGAAATTACTTGCGCGTGAGAAAAACTATGCGGTAAATTAGAGAGAGGCACTTGCTATCATTTTGGCACTTTGTAAATGTAGAATGTATTTATTAGCCAAGGAATTTGTAGTGTAAACGGACCACAAATACCTACCATACCTACATAACGTCAAGAATAATAACTGTCTGTTTATGCATTGGATCTTGTTCCTCCAGGAATTCCAAATTCACATTTTGTATTTAAAAAGCACAGACAACTGTATGCCTGATAGTTTAGGTAGAAAACCGTTAGATCCTCTTTCAAACTAATTCCGAGCTAATTCCTTTTTTTGATCTACATATGTATTAATTTTTGTTCCTAGGAATAAATTTGTATATTCAACCATATAATCAGAAAACGCGTATCCTTATATATATATATATATATATATATATATATATATATATATATATATATATATATATATATATATATATATGATGAAAATTGATGCAATATCGTAAGAAAAGATGAGGAATTAAACCACATTCTCCGAAGACAATTTAATTCAGAACAGTTTTGGTGAATCTCACACCCTTTTTCGACTGACACTGGGTAGAAAATATAAGAGAAGTGCATATAAGCATAACATAAGATCCCCTCTTTTTTTCCCCCCAATCCCCTACTTGTGGCTAATCTGAGAAGGGGGTTAGGCCTGAACATATTGAAGGGCTGACATTTTACTATTTTGTTTATTTGCTTTCTTATTACAGGATTAAAAGAAAATTGACCCTCAGATAGATATAAATTAGGAACTAACGATGTCAAGCTCGATTCTACGATTCTTCTCTGAACATAGTTAGCCGATTTAAATACCATTTTACTTCCATTGAAATCGATCGTATGATTTTTGTCTCTAACATGGCAAAATATTCCACTGCTTTCGCTGCCCACTTTAATATCTCTTTTGTGTTCATACAATCTCTTGTCTAGATTTCTTCCCGTTTCCCCTATATAAACTGTATGGCAATCGCGTCATGGTATTGCATATACTCCTATGTTATGATGTTCTTTGGGTTTCCTGGCTATCATCAATTGGTTTAAGGAATTATTATATTTAAAGGCTAGATTAATACCCGCTTTTCCAAATATGTCCTTTAAACTATCTAATTTATTATTAAATGGCAATGTTATACATTTGTTGAAGTCGTTAGTGCGGGAAGGCTTATTACCATAGAATGTTTTCCTAGCTGCAAAATGGGCAGACGATATGAACCATTTGGGGTAATACAAATTAGAAAAAATGGTCCTGATAATGACAATTTCCTTATCTAAATAGGAAGAATGACCTTTTTCTTAGAGCATAGAAAATATGTCATTCGAGCGACCATATATATATATATATATATATATATATATATATACATATATATTATTTTGCGGGATTATCTGTAAACAATGCAATTAATTCTTTTTATATCCTTACGGATGGGGGGGGGGCAATCGTAGGATAAAATAACCGTCGGGCCAGTGAACCCCACGTAATGGTATCATAGAGAAAAAATTATCCTTTAACAACCATGCCGTAGCATTAATAACCTTGTTGTCGTAGAATGACTCCCGACGATACCATATATATCACTATTCGTTGAGGGAACTTCCTTAATTATCTTTAGAGTGCGTTACTGTCTGGCAGCCGATATTATGTATCTTCGATATGCTTAAGAAGTGGAACTGAGCTCAAGGATAATAATATTGCTATCATTAATAAAATAGAGTTTTATTAATAATAACTATAAACAATACACAAAAACGGAAAATATTGACAAACAGAATGGAAAGGGTCGTGGAGACTCGGGCTAATCCGAAGATTTAAAGGATTTAAAAAGGTAAAACAAATATAGAGTTAAAGAGATGGGATGGTTCGATAAACCATTTAAAGAACAGGATAGAATTGACAAAAGGGATCAATACTCAAAGGTGACGTTTGGCTTACGTAACTTTTACACTAGTGGTGCAGTGGAAGGCGACTTGAAGGAATATTCGGTCCGCTGGCAAGTTCCAGCCGAAGGGGGGGGATAAGATGATCCTGACGTGGCGTCTTGGGAAGGAGAACCGTTTCTCGACGAACGGCTTGAAGAACAATGTCTGTTCTACGTTGTTCTCTTCTGAACAAAAGGTGGGTGAGAACCGTCTCTTGTCTACGGGCTCAAGAACAATGGCTGTTCTAATGCTGTTCTCCTCTGAACAACAAGGGGGGGATGAGAACCGTTTCTTGGCGAAGGGCTCAAAACGAACAATGGCTGTTCTAATGCTCTTCTCCTCTGAACAACAAAGGGGTAGGGTGAGAACCGTTTCTTGGCGAAGGCCTCAAAAGAACAATGGCTGTTCTAGTGCTATTCTCCTCTGAACAACAAGGGGGAAGGGTGAAAACCGTTTCTTGTCAACGGGACTCGAGCGAACAATGGCTGTTCTAATGCTGTTCTCCTCTGAACAACAAGGGGGAAGCCTTTTGGACTCGGCGTCGCAAAGGCTCGAACTTTGGCACACAAGGGATATTGTCCTCCTTCTGGACAAGTGATGTTGAATCTCGAGGTCGAGGTCCCTTGGCGCACAAAGGGAGAGAGGGTCGTGGTGATGTTTCGCGACAAAAATCTGGATCTCCAATCTGATCTTAGTGGTAAAGTTTCCATATAAATAGCCAGGACATCTCCTTGGCGTTGGGGGACAATAGAGTGGGAGCTTCGAGGGAATGCACAGCCGGGCCGGAGAACAATGCCTTATCTGCCCATAAGCCTAACTTAATCTGGCGAGGTCGGCGTATGGGGGCGAACGGGGGGACGATAACCTCCTTGTTTAAACATTGACATCCGGTAGCTGCGATAAGGCTCCAAGCTTCGAATCGAAGATGCACGTGGGCAGCATTGTGGTTTTAAATAATATCGGATAGGAGTTGAAATTAACGCAGCTTCAACTCGTTCTATCACACTTGTGAATATATATGGTACAATCACTCCCCCACCTTCAATGGAGAGAGAGACAACAGACACCTGGTCGACCCTTTTTGTCTGCGCTAATGGAAGTGAGAAATCATGAGACCCCGTGGTGAGCTGAGAGCCCGCCATGGCAGAAAGCCACGACAAGTTGTATAGCCCAAAGGTCCCATCGGGACTCGGACAAAGTTTCGCCTCACCGACTTAGGAAACTTCTCGCGATCGTGCTAATAGGGCGAGACTACTCTCGCTTGCCGATGCATTGGACCCTACAAACCTTCCCTTAGGACGGAAGGGTGAAAACCCCATTAAGCCTCATTAGAAATCCTTCAGAACCAGTTTTGGAAGAAAGTATCGGCCGTCTGTCCGCTCCGTCAGTATCCTCTGCCTGCCCACCGTCACTACTTGGTATTCGCGTTCTGTTTGACTCTGCACAATTCTCGCAGAACCACTCAAGCTCCGGGTATTCTCGATTAATTTGCGTGAGTCTACCCTGTACTCGTTCTACCCGCTCTGTGAACGCAACGCACCGAGTATTAATTCGTGTGTTAACTCGAAAGCAAGATCTATGTTCAGCCCCTAATAGAAATTCTCAAGAGAATATTATTTAAACTTTGCGCCAAGGCAAGGATAACTCCCTCGACCAATTCTCCGAGGTAACAGCAAAGCGCAACTTTCCTGTTCAAGAGCTCTCTCTACTACCCTCCCTCCACCAGTGTAACCCTCCATTGTCCACTTATTATACGCTCTAGGTCATTCGAGCGACCATCAGACAATATTGTTCGTTTGTTTGTACGGCAACTGTCCCCTCCAAGTCTCCCCACCCTTTTAGCCTCTGAGACTCGTGTACCTCTAATGTGGATATAGCTTGTTTTAAAAACCCTTTTAACCTTGTAAAAGAATATTAATTTGGATATTAGTAAAATTATTTCTGTGCTCGGTTTTCCATTGTCTGGGAACCTCCAAGATAGTCTCTATTTGGCCAACCTACATTTAATTAATTGACACTCTTCTTGTATTATATATCTCCCCCGCACATAGCTCTCATCGGCCTCGGCGGAGAAACGCAGAAAGGGTTAACTTCACCCTATTCTTCAACAATATCTCTCGGTCTCTTTAAACTTGATTCTCTAATTAAACTGCTTATTTGTGACCAAATTATATATTTCAATCTTTAGCCCTTTGCTTTACTAAATTATTTATGTTTCTTTTGTTTATTTCGATGTATTTTAATTGTATTTGTATCTACTCATAGCTTTGTTACCTAAATGTCTACAATCTTTTCTTACAGTCGGAACGTCTGGAAGTAGATCTTATCTATTAATCTTTAACCTTCGTATCCGTTATTTATCCCCTCTTTGATAATATTTCTCTATTGTGTTACCTTTCGCTGCACATTGGCGGGCACAACTCCGTTGTCTCATATATACTAGCTCTGTATTGTAATTCGTTCTTTAGGTATATAAATTATATATATATATATATATATATATACTAGTTTACTAGTTTTAGAATAATTATTGCAAACTAATTCGAATTTTAGCCGTGTGGTTTTGCCTTTTTTTCTGCATCTTCCTACCGAAGTTTTCGTTATTTTTAAGGCATTATTGATGTAGGTAGTTTTTTCAATTCGTGCCGCCTCATTTTTCATCTAGATAATTGGTTTGTTGTGTTGAATATCGAAAAATTAAGTTGGTTTTCTGTGTGTCTATTTGCATTATTGATAGTTAAGTGTTTGTTTATAAAAGGCGTTCAAAATGTTATTAGTAATTATACTGTCTAACACGTTATTTTTCTTTAGGTATCAACTGTTATTTTCTATTTGCTCGTGTGTAGAATACATAAAAAAACAATGTTATAAATTTCAAACTTAGCTTTTGTTCCCAAGAGAATGATATTTATATGAAATTTAACTGTTCTCTCTGGAAGGAACTGGCGAATTTGAACTTTCCTTTTCATAAATGAGAAACAAATCGAGATGATAAAAAATAGCATTTATTTATTCTAGAATTACATAAGTGAGGCAAGTAAAATATTAGAAATGAGCAGTTTTCCGTGTTTTTCGCTTATACTGTAAAGTACTTTCACGAATCATCCTCCAATATAGTCTCTCATTAGAGTTTTATTATAAGATCCTGGACAGCGGCGTGCAAAGTCCGGTAGAGCCTAGTGAAAGCACTTCGCCATGCTCCTCGGAATACGATCCCATGTTCTCCTTAAATTTATCAAGATGAGCGTCAAGATTATGTATTTTCAGGGACATCCTGCAATCCATCTTGCCGTAGTTTCTCACCAAGTTCGCAACAAGCCTTACATAGTTTTCGGCTTTGTGATTAACTACGAAGCCTAGAACAACTGCGAACGAGCTACGCAACGCTGCTTTTTCCGTCCTAGTGAGCTTCTCGGAAAATTTCTTGCACCACATGATCTTATTGATTTGTAGACCGACGAAGACCCCGGCTTCCACCTTTACCGCAGATAGCTTGAGAAGTTTGAAAGTTGCAAACTTCTTATCTACAGCTCTGACGAATTGTTTCATAAAGTCCAATTTTAAGTGCAGAGGAGGAAACAGTACTTTTCGGGTGTGCAATAAAGGTTCCCATTTAACGTTCTTTCTCCCCATACTTAACTCGGTCCGTTGTGGTCAATCATGCTGATTGTAGTGTGCCACAGTCTCCCTGCTTTCGCTAAGTTAAAGATAGCAAGGAAACTTGGTAAAGCCGCCTTGGAGACCCATTAAGAAGGCCACCATTTTGAAGTCTCCAATAAACTCGCAAACGTACTCTTCATATTCCAATGCATCTAGCAAGATCTTGACATGCTGTATTTCTTCTTTGAGCTGGACCGATTGAGCAAGGAGAAGGATGGATACATGTTGGTACTGGCCCAATAGATTACTGAGGGTCTAAATACATGATAACAGGCGCATTTTCTTTCCGCTGGACGTTTCGAAGGGTTCACAATGTAGAGGAAACAATTGCTTGAGTGGTCAGTTGGTTCCCTCCAAATTCGTGGGACTGCGAAATTTATAGCTCTCTTTTTTCCTCTGTACAATCCTGTAAAAAAAAAATATGGAAACATAACGATAAATATATAAATTATTTTTACTTAGTGTTATTATAAATGTTAAAAAAATAAAAAAATCAGTACCCAAATAAATTAAACACATTATATTTATATATATATATATATATATATATATATATATATATATATATATATATATATATATATCTCCTTCCAGAGTTCATTTGCAGAGCTTGCAGGTGAAATGAGTTTCCCAAAATTTGACTTAATTTCCGACTCGCATGCCAAAATATACCTTGTAGGTTTTAGACATTTTAGCAGATCTCTCTATAGAGTACTTTTTCACTATCGTCTGAATAAATTCACCTCAGACATAGCAAAATGCCTCTGTTGGATGCTTGAAACCTCTTGATGCCATGTGTCACGAATTCTTCTATCAAAGACGAGTGAGGATGTCTGCGCGGTGACAGCTAGAGTTAAACTAATCTGTTTAGTAGACATTCTTTGTATTCATAGTGTCATTTATGTTGCCAGAATGTTCTAGATATTCTTCATACATATAAAAATTTCTCGAAAGATCTAGAAACCTCTACATTTTATTTTTCACCAACTTAAAGCTGAATTTATTTGAAATGTAAAAGAACTGCTATTGCTGTCCAGGTCGCAACAAAAAAAAAATTAAATACAGTATATCATATTTATCCCATAAATAAAATAAACATCACCCCTTGAAACTTTAGATATATTTTCACTATTTGCATCAAAATAATGTTATTTACCATAAATGGGCTAATTTAAAAGTTAAATGTCCTACTCACAAGAGCAAATTTTTTAGATTAAATTTGGCTTTTTTTATTTAATAGAGGCACAAAAAAATGAGAAATAACACTCTTAACCCAAGGACAAGACAAAAGTGAAATTTTGTCATAGTGTTACTTTTAATAAATCTGATGTAGTATTCATCCTCTTTAGCTATTCTTTTTTATTCCTATACTAGTTATTTGTCTAAAAACTATTTTATTGTGATGCCTCTGTTATCAACTTAATCTTGTTCTTCGCCGAGTATTCTTCTTCTTTACTTGGTATAGATTTCTTCTTTCTCCTCTTCTCAACTTTTATCAATACTTGAGAACCTAGGGAACTCTCTTTGTGCTTTCGATCCTTCTTTTGGTTAATTTGGTACTTTAAATTAATTACTCTTTTGCTCTGTGTTTTTACTATAATATTTCTTACTCTTTTTGCAATTATTTTGTTAGGTAGCTTTATCTTTGCCTTCCGTGACTGTTACGTTTTCGTCTTCGTTCGCCTATTCTAGTGTTTTTTATTATGATAATAGCTTTGTTTTGTAATCTATAGAGTCTTAGTATGTTACTTCTAAAGATTGTGTTCATCGTTATCGTTAGATAAATAATCCCGACCTGCATTATGGCCTGATAAATCTTCTTTTTGTTCTTAATGCTTAGGGTTTTTAACTTATACAGTAATACTAGTCCCTCATTTCCCTGCTTTACCCTCTCAATAACGTGCTTTTTTAACCTGATGTAATAATTTTTTGTCCATTTACCATACAAAGTTTGTCGTATTTGCACGTGCTCTCCTTCTACATATCAGATTCCTAAAAAAATGGTAATTCTGGTCTTTTGTTTTCTATATTTGCATTTATATTGTTATATTCATGGCCAAAGGGTTTCAGACAATTAATATAACTATTCAAATGTTGCATTTATTTTGTATGTTTGTATCATAAATTAAAGGTAGGTTAAATATAAAAATACTTAAAGCCCAATCCTATTTTATTAATAAATACACTAAAATGTTCGTGCTCAATATTTAAAATGATGTCCCTTGTTGTTGACCAAGGGACACGATCCAAGCAAATTTTAGCTTGCATCAAGAGAAATAACCTTAAATGGACATAACACGAGCCAATCGATAGGAAGAAGCCGAAGATCAATCTTCTAAGCATATATCTTTATACCAGATTATTTCTAGACTGTTAATATTAGCACCTTTGTTGAAGTATGAAATGGAAAGCAGAATAGTAAATAGCGAAATATATGTTAAGAAGTTTTTGTAAATTAAAGAGAATTACCAATAACAAATGTAATATAGTTTTTCGATATATAACTAGATAATTCTCAATATAAAAATATCAAAATAACAGAATTATTTAATTTCCAAGCTCTTGTAATCTTTTTTTCCTGTGAACATTTTAAAACTTTCCTTAACTCTTGGATAAGCTCCCCCTTTATATCCTTGGGTATATTCAGTAAATAAATCGAATTTTTGAAAAGCCGTTAGAGATAATATCAGTCAATTTTTATGAAGATGTCATTTATTAAATTAAAAAATCTAAGAAATAAATAAAAATGGTAATTCAGACAAAGCCGAATGTTCCTTCCCTCGTTAAGAGGATATTCAAAAGATTCTAAGCTTAATGAAAATAACCGTAAAGTCCAATCTGATATAAATTTTTGTATTATTATTAATACTAATAATATTGGTTTGATCAAATTGATGATTAATTTATTAAAATACATTCCCCACAAATAATAAATAAAACCAAGCAATAGCTTCGCTAATCCCCCCTACGGGGGGAGCTTGCGCTTCGCTACTAAGATTAAAAATTAAAATCTGAAAAAAAGCAGCCATGGTTAAATTTTTATAAATTTTCTGAACTTCGCCAATTATAATAATTTTAAAAAGGAACTTAAAACTAAATTTCTCTTCTTTAAAATTATCACGTGGCTAAAATATAGTTATAAAAGAAGATATATAAAAATAAATTTTCTGAACTTCATCATTTGGAATTCTTTGGGTTTTAAAAATTCACAAAATTTCGATACTTATATTTATTTCTGAACTTCACTATTTTGTTTTTTTATATTACAAAAGAATTATTAGAAATAACTTTGATAAAAAACATAAGTCATAACCAAACTAAGATGAAATTATTAACAAATATTCCAAAAAATCCCCTTCCTAAATTATAGAATTAGTGATGATGATGATGATATTGATTATAAATTCCTTTTAAATTTTCAAAAAAATCTATTTGCGTGAATGTCGTTAATTTTTCTATATCTTCATTTACATTTCTAACATCTCTAAAGAGAATGGAAGCCTAAACTTTGTCGATATTTGGGAGCTAAGTGAAGCTGCTTTAAGCGTCATCGTAAATTGTTTTAAAAGTTTTTGGTGACACTTAAAAAGGATGTAATTTTTTGCCCATGAATTTTTCAGGGGGACATAAAGTAAGAATAACTATAAAATGAATGTCACCAACAGTTTTAATTCTTCTCATGAATTTTGAGTTTATTGATGATTTTTCTTTCGATGTTTTTATATATTTTATACTTTCTTAGTGTGTGTGAGAATACAAATGCATTTTTGTTTTTATTTAAAATTTCTTATGATTTGTTTATTATTTTCAGGTTAACGCTTAGTGATACTCTCATCAATATCGAAAAGATGATGCTTATGTTCAATTGAAGCGACTAAAACAATGAGTGGTACCTAAAACAAATTAGTATAGTAAATAACTATCTACGATATCGGCATTTTAACAGAACATATGGAACCTAAATCCTTTTTAACCTGACTCGACTTTAGAAATATCATTATTCATTAGTTATTGCACTCCATGCAATGGCCAATCTGTTTTTCGACGCTAGAAAGCACATATCAAGTGTCAGCAGATCAGGTGCTGATGTAAATGCACGTCCTAATTCTCACGTTTTTTCGAACTTTCCAACTTCCACTTATTATTCTCACATAAACTTCTATTCCAGTGATAAGCCTAGCATTATTTCCTTTGGTGTAATAAACCTACTATGTAAATGTAGTAAAAATACGTAACCTCATACTTTTGTTACTCTATGATTGTACGTAAAAACAGCATAGATGGTGAGAACTGTACACTTTGGCGTTAAAGACAGTGTGATGAAATAAATAACAAGTGAGATGAAACTCATGAAATTCTGGATTTATTTATGATCATCTATTTTGAGATATTCATCTATTTAATTCCGTCTGAGTAATTATTTTTTTTCGTTTTGGAAGGCAATTATATTTGCATCATGCGATGCTTGGGCCTATTGGGAATTGATAAAGTTCTATTCCTGCAATATAGTTTGCTTCGCTTAGTTTTTAACTTTTTGTGTTACTCTTCGTTTCCTAACATTTTGCTTTACGCAGCTAGATCCTAAATGAGGAGATTACAATAGATCACTACACTAGGAACATTGGGTAAGTGTACAGTATTATTAATTTTAATAAATAATTTTGAATAGAATTGTTAATAGAGTGTAAGCTAAAAAGTCTAAATGATTTGAACATTCTACGTGCCAAGAAAAGATGTACAAAGAAACGTGCAAAATCGAATATGATCCCCTAATCAACGAAACAACAAATGACCTTGTAAATCCTTAAATTTAGAAGTAAGTTCTAGAAACCAGCAACTCGCGCAATGGCAACCAACACCTTAAATATAGAAGTAAGTTATGGAAAAACAAAAACTGACACAATGGCAACCAGCACAAGGTTAAATTAATAGCTACACTCCATCCTTCTATATGACTCGTGTTGTCACTTTTCTAGGCAAACGTTATGCAGATACAACAACATAATTTGATTCTATTTTAAATTGAAGTGTTTCATTACTATCGCCTTGTATGTAGAATGGAGATCAATTTACTTACTTTGAAGGTGGATCATTTTCACGCACGTGGTATATCCGAGATGAAAAGAGAAAAGGAGCACAATCATTGACGTCCAGGAGAGTGACGGTGATCGAAGCTGTCCCAGCCAAGGGTGGATTCCCTCTGTCTGTAGCTCTTACTCTGACAGTCGCTTGAGGACCAACAGGTCCTTCTCGATCTAGTTCGTTAGCCACCCAAATTCCTCCCGTACTGTCAATGCGGAAAGAGTCAAAGGGGTCTTCGATACTATATGTAATTTCGCCATTTTCTCCCTGTAAGTTGTAAATAAAATCAATACATTCTGCTAAAACAATTTTTAAAGCTTTACAGGAGGCTAGAGATGTGTATTATTTCCTAATCGATCTTTGAAAACTAATGAAGATTTGATAAAAGATTGAGACATTACTATTGAATGTATAACTATTGACATGGGCAGATAGTCCGTACCATGAGTAGCCATTAGAAAACCCAGAATATTATGGTCGTTTGATAACAGTAGGACGAATAACACTCCAACATAGCTAAAGACCGTCCTATGGTATTGCTTAAACAAATAAAGTGGAATGAAGAATTGATTTGATTTTTATTAAACAAGATTGGAGAGTCCACAAATGCAACTTTCGGAATGAGTCTTCTAGACATTGGTCCTCCACCTGAAGAGTATTTCTAAGCCTTAATGATGATAGTTTCCTTCCTTAAAGAAGCAAGAAGGAAACTTAATTACATTTTAGTGTTTTTTCGATACTAATATAAATTGAAAAGAAAATAACGAGTTTTTAAAAGAGGCTCGGAACTACATTCTATTTTTTGTAATTATATATCTAAATTACTACTTCATTTTTAGCTTTTAACTTTTAATACACCTTAAACACCCGTTTCCATACCTCCCTCTCCTACTTAATTATTAATGTGGCTATTCACTTGATGGCGTAAATAAATAAAAAATGACTAAAATACACATTATGTGTACTAATTTCAGATATTAATTCCCAAATAGACTTTAGTATTTTTAATCGTTGGCTTTTACCACTTAAGATAGCTTATATTTCTCAGTGGAGACCTACTGACCAACGTGGCTTCTTGAACGACTGGCATCTACATCGTATTGCAGCAAAAGGGACGTCAACCCAAATCTAGACTATACATATCTGGTGACACACCATAACGATGTAGCTAAACCGCTAATAGATATGGTACTGGAAGAAATTTTGATAGTTTTTATGGTACTCATTTAGGTTAGACGAATTCTTTATAGGTAGAGAGGAGCTTTAGAGTTGATTGGATGCTCCAAAGGAGAAAAACTAATTGGAAATTGGGGTACAACACCAGAATATAGAAATCATCCATAAATTGGATATTGAAAATCTTCAGATGAGAGTTAATAAGAGAGTGTTAGGAGAAAGAATAAAGATTGGTGATATGCAATAAATGGAATATATTATATTTTAGCATAATCGTCATGATCAACCGAACATTAATGCAAGGAAAAACTACCAACAAACACAACGCAAGCCAACGTTCTTTTTTGCCAGATAAATTTCGTCCTTCACAGCGATGTACAGTAGAATCTCATTCAGTCAGCGTTCCTTTGTTAGAAAAAAGCCTCAAGGATTTCGTCTCACAAAATCCTACACAAACCCCTATCACAAACTATAACACCCACTTGATCCTCGTTCAGCTTTGTGTTTCTAACAAAATCATTCACAAATTCACCCCACCTTTAATTTAGCAGTCTTCAAATCTTCACAAACTCTGACACTAATTTTTAAATTTCCTTTTACTCCTTTTTACCCGGCTATTACACATAGAACACATACAGTCACATCTTAATTCATGCACTTATTCATACAAGAAAATAGACTTGTTCGTACCTTCTTCACTATCTAACTTTCACACAACAAATATCCCTCCAATATTAATTTACCCTGCCCTTAACCATAGATATTTCCTTCCAATTTCATAAATAATCTCACTCCAATATACATAACTTATTACACTCTAGAATGATCTAATGTAGTATTCTGGCTTATTCCACGCACAATCGTTATTCTTTTATTATGGCTTTCATTGCACCTCATACAGAGGTTCTTACTATTTTATCGATCCGATGCCGCGAGGCGGCCTATCCTAAATTTCTATCTCTTTGATTACCTCTGAGACAGGCTTTTTTACTATTTCATCAATCTCAGTGCCCCGAGGCAGACATTCTTAACATTCTCTCGCTCTCATTGCCTCTGAGACAGACATTCTTATCATTTTATCGATCTGATTGCTTCAAGGCAGATTTTTTAACATTCGATAACTTTAAAGGCTTCTGAGACCGACATTCCTCCTATTTTATTGCCTTGATAGCCCAGAGGCAGACATTCCTCCTTATATTTTGTGCGAAAATAAATATCGCGAAGACCAAACAGACGCTAGTTCAGTTACACAGCGTCAAGAGCTGGCATATGGGACAATATTTCCACCCTTTCCCCTTTGCCCCGCGGTCCCAAAACAATCCTCGATATGGCTCGCAAAGAAGGATTACCATCAGCAGAATTTGTAGCCCGTTAGTAGAAGCAAAGGAGGGTGTGAGAGATTTAGAATAAAAATTTATAAACAAGTTTACTGTCTTCTCCTATTTTTTAGGTGTATTTTTGCCAAATAGAGTGAATTTCACTTTCTCCGATGTAAACCAGAAGAGAGCAGAAGGGCTAAGGGTCAGAACGTTGAAAATTGATGCCTTAAGATAGAGGCTATAAGGCGGGTAATAATTTTATCTCCCCTCCCACCAGGCGATAATTGAGGTATATATAGATCGATCTGGATGAAAGAAGAGAGGAGAATCAAGATAGCGATCGACAGCAGATGTAGACGAGTCCCGGATTCAAATCGAAAATCAAGAAGTGGAACCGAGCGGGATTTTTCTTCCCGAGGCTGTTCCTGTTGGTCAAATCGAACAGTAGCCTATCGGTATAGAGAAATACTCTCATACCCATCTCAAGCAGAAAAAAACCCTATCTCAATTTTTCGAATAAAAACAGACATATCCTTTATCATTAACTAATACCAATGTGAAGTTCCACTCGAGAAATATATTCACCTCTTGTTTAAGTTTTATAATCAAGAAGCCCACAAGTGTAACCCAAAGATTAAAATAATCTTACATCCAAAATCCCCTTCGTTGATATCTTCAAGTCAAGAAGCATCTCCACACCACCCCCACTTAGCTCAAAGTCAGCTGTTATCCCGAATACCTCCACCAAACTTATCCTTCGCTCAGCGAGGCGAACAGCTGTGCCTCCGATTTAGCCTCACATCAGCGACAACTTACGCCTAAAATCAGCATATAAACGAGGTTCTGGTTTAAGGTCATCCCAAGCCCAACTACCACTTAGTTTAAAGGCAAAAGGATTTCAACTTATTATGTTTTTTAGTTAATATCCCGTACTAAAGTGAATTTTGGCGTCAACCATCGCGTAGTACTCATTGGAAGTATTAATTTTATTTTGATCCTCTTATTATAGCCTTAGTATATTTAAAGTTTTAATATTTCATTTTCTTTAGGTAATTAAAAGTATAGTTTTTCTCTAGTTGTTTAATTAAATCCGCGAAACGCTGCATATGGCAATAGATATATAATATTACGAATCCTCCCTGGTTAAAGAATCAAAACAAAAGATAACTAAAAGTATAGCACTCTTAGAGAAAAGGGAACGGAGTTATTCATGTACGGAGCAAACGCACATACATACTCGGCCGTATACCACGACATATTCTATTGCTCGAATTACCTCTGAGACAAACTTTTATTCGATTTTCTTGTTCGAATTGCCCCTGAGACAGATCTTCTTATAATTCTATCGCTCTAATTGCCCTTTGACATTCTTTCTTAACATTATGTTGCTCCTATAACCTCTGAGACAGACTTCTTTTACCATTTTCATCGCTCATATTGCCCCTAAGACAAACATTCTCAACATTTAATCACTCCGATTGCCCTGAGGCAGTTTTCTCAAAATTATTTTGCTTTGAATGGCTCTGATACCAACATTTGTACGATTTTATTGCCTTGATTAACAAAGGCAGATATTCCTCTCATTCAATCGCTCCGATTTTTTCTGAGAGAAACTTTCATTCGATTTTCTTGCCTGAATTGCCCATGAGACAGACATTCTTACCATTTTATCTTTATCTGCTTGCGCTAGGTATTCTTTGTTAGCATTCTATCTCTCTGGTTCCCTCTGAGACAGACTTTTGTACTACCATATGGTTTCGATTGCCCAGAGATAGAATTTCTTAAGATTCTATTGCTCTGATTGCCCAAAAGACAAATATTTCCACAATTTTATCGCTCTGATTGTCCTTAGAACAGACCTTTTTTTAAAATTTTGTCGCTTTGATTGCCCCTGTGACAGACTTTATTACTATTTTACTGTTCTATTTTCCACTAATATACATAATCTTGCCATCTAAGTCTCCTGATTGCGATATTCTTCCTTTGTACCACTCTCATTTATGATACCCTTAGGTTTATAAAATATCGAAGTATTTAAAGAAAACTGTAGGAATATATTATGAAACCCAACCCCAGATCAGCATAGAGCAGCAACCTACACTTTACTAAACTGGGAGGGTGTACCATAGGAGGTTTTGTTCCGTGACCGAAATAGTTGATTAAGATAATGAGTGGGGCTTACATGAACCCAAACCAATCATGCCGATTAAGCCATAGCAAGCATACAAATAGGGCCTGAGATATATGGTTTATATGTGATGAAAAAAGAGAAAATGGGTGCCAATATGTTAAAAACAGGAATGTGCAGATGATTGTATTATATTAAATAAACATGTGAAGACATCAATAATATGTGCGGCAATAGGTGTAAATCCTATTGGTCGAGTTAAGAGGGTGTCATGATGCAGTAGCTTAGTTCTGATCTGTTTGATCTGTAGATTTGCACCGTAATAATGACAAAAGCGAGAATTAATGTGTTGTGCCGTATGATTTCTGAAAAATGAGGACGGTGAAAAAGAAAGGAACATCAATGGTAAAATTTGGAAGATTAAAATGAGAGGGGGGCATGTGATGAACACTTGAAAGTAGGTGAAAAGAATTCTTTGTAAACATGTGGATACAGAAAATATGCAACAAATTACCTAAGTGATATTCAAAGGTATAATATATGCAAGGAATGTAGATGCGCATGCTAGAACAGAAAATATTAAGTAGGAGGGTGGTATGTTGAAGGCAAGCGTGCGATGGAGTGCAAAATGTAAAATTATAAATGCTTACTTAATAGTGTAGCATGACTAATATGTGCATATGGATGCATATAAGGAATGTAATAAAAATATAGCGATTAATCAAAATAAGTAAGAAAATGACAAATGAATCAAATGGATAGAAGGTGAATAATGATTAGGATGAGAACAGGAAGTTATTCAGGAACGAACCGAAAAAATAAGGAGAATAGTTGTTTTAACATCAATGTCGTGATATAGCTCTATATAGCATGCATACAGCTATTATATTTGATTTTAGAGTGGGCAAGGTTTCCTTTTAAATGGTTTGGGTAGGCCGAGGTCCGGTTACAAGGTCAGATCCTCGTAAGGGAAGGCTAGTCCAATAGATGCCACTTTAAAACTCTGTATTGGCTAAGAGTCACAAATCTTACTTAGTTATAGGCTTTCATTATACGGCTATGAGCTTGAGGGTGGGACAGAAAATAGAGTCAGCAAAAATAGACTTTAATAAATATTAATAATTAAAGTTAATATGATACAATAATACACAGTTAATTAAGACACAATGTTACACAAATCATAATGGGGAACGGTTGCCGGCAATTATAAATTTGGGGAAGACGATGGTCGTTTCCGGCAAAGCGGTGAGTTGATGGTTGGGTCACTTCGACGGGGTCCAAGGTCAACTTGCTTGTAGTAAAATATTGTTTGGAGATGACAGGGGGTGGGGGGAGGAGCAGAGTCTTCAAGAAGGGAGGTTGGGAATTCTTACGGTGTAAATTCCTTTGAAGAAAACGGAGGGTGAATTTCGCCAAGACGTCACCGGTTTGTTTGGTCGGATATGCGTAATCAAGGGGGGTATTACGCTAAGATGAATCTTCACTGAAGTCTTTTGCGTTTAGACTTGGTTCTTGTTTAGAGATGACGTCGATGAGCGGAGTCGGACGTGTATTCTTACGGGGTGAAGAGTTCTTAACTAACTCTAGGGGGTGGATATTTGTTTTATCCAAGAAGGGATGCTTGGTTTTGTCCCACAACGTTTCTTTGCCTCGGCGTATGACAACCCGAATCGAGGAGGAGTAAGATGGTATGCACTCGTGAGCGTCTCTTGCACCAATCTGATCATTCCTCGTTACGCGGGTAGATATCGACAACAGAAGTGAGGGAGTTTACCCCATAGAAGAGAGCAGGGGACTATCACACATCGTTTGAGTCATGGCAAACGTAGCCGGGTTGGTGATTGTCTCAACCGCTCCTAGCGTGGCTAAAAAGGAGGGGGGAGACTTCTCGTCTCCTTCAAATACTCGCCTTGATAAGGGCTACATTCCATGAACCCGTTCTTCTACTTTCTCACGCTTTTGAGCGTGGAAAATTGTTTGTAAGCTACACAAGGCCCATCACGTGGGGTTAGGCAATGCTTAAAAGCGACGTTATTTCTCCCCTCATGTGCTTTTTCCCTCTCAATCAAGAATACGAATGGCAAAATAGATACATGTGAGCATTGACAAGGGTAAAAATAGATGCAAATGTAATTTGATTATTTGCATAATGTTGGTGAGGAAGATGAAATTAAAGTGAATGTTATTAACTCTTGTATGCAGACCGGGTGATGTAACAATCTATGAAACCAATAGATACATACAGTAGGTATTTAGTGCTTTAGCAATTTTGAAAATTTTGAAGGTAGCTGAATTATATTATATGTATATAGATGTCCAATTACATAAATGGGAACGGGACATGAAATGGATTAAAACAGATTTAAAAGGCTAATATTCCAAGTTAAAACAATAAAATTCCTCAAAAATTGCCTTATGTAAAGAGTGCATACCATCTATCTCTAATCTTTAACCCTAAATATATATAATCTTTATCGACCACAGGGACATATTTGCTCAGACTCATTAAATCAATATCCTTAATAATATTTTTGTTTTATCAAATTAAGCTTTAATTTAATATATTAAACCAGGCAATGGCTTCGCTTCTAAAATTAAAATTTAAAATCTGAAAAAAGGCAGATATGGTTAAATTTTTATAAATTTTCTCAACTTCGCCAAATATAATAATTTTAAAAAGGAACTTCACCATTTGTAATTCTTTGGATTTTAAAAAAATCTCAAAATTTCGATACTTATATTTATTTCTGAACTTCACCATTTTGTTTTTTTGATATTATAAAAGAATTATTAGAAGTAAAATTATAGAGTTAGTGATGATGATGATGATGATGATGATTACTATATAACGAGAATAAATTCCTCTCTTGTATATGAGGAAAAAATCTTTCCTTGAGATTCGAGAGCTAAGGGCTATATTATTCAGAATCTGTGCAACTTTCATTGGTAAATATATGTGGCATGTGAACATTCATAGCAAAAAGTTTGGTGACTAATATATTTTTACTTTATTTTTAAATTCTATTTTATAGGAATAATTATTATATCAATTATTACAGGTGTATTTAAATTGCAGCATTTCAAAAATAATAAAAAAACTGCATTTGATATTAGATCAATAGGGCAAAATGTTGACAAATATGGTTTAAATGAAGGATGTCTAATTATATGGGGGGATGAGAGTGTTATTGGATGTTAAAATGTTGAGAGATTAAATGTATGATGTGTACCAGAAAATTTAAAAAAAAAGAGAGCTGCCAACGTCACTATAGTACAAATGGACAACTTGAGAGCGATGCTCCGTTTATGAAGGGTATATAGAATAAAGAATAACCATATTTGAACTGTTTATATTATGTGATGCATTGTGAACAAGGTTTTGAAAGAAATGTTCTGAGATTGTATGAATAAGTAAGATAATAAATAAAAAGGGACTTGTGAAGAAGATACAAGAAAGTCAGCGACAGGGTGCGCAAAGGGAAGAAACTTGCGTAAAAATTTCGTATTATAGGAGAGTGAGTGCTTAAGTGAGAAAAAGAGAAGCAGTAAATGCTATGTTTGCATGATTGTTGGTTGTGAGAGGCGTGTTCGATGCATTATATCTAGTCATGAACAAGAGCACAGGTTGGTGGTAGTTAAAGTAGATAACTTTAACTGCCTTTAGGCATAATAGATTCACCTCTTTTACTGTAGAAATAGAGTTCATTAACCCTGTCACGGATCCCTCAAATATTATCACTGATCACTTTATTATTTAATTCGGCTTAACTCAACCTCCTCAAACTAACCTCAGCAATTCTCCTGTCACACGGTCATACCATTCTAGACTCTTCTGTATTCCCCATAGGCTGATGGCTTTGGATTTTGCTTCACTTCTCTCAAAGAGCTCCAGTGTCTCTACCTCTTCTACTCTCACCCTATCCTTCAGCTCATTTTCGCATTCACTCTCCTACTGCTTTGTCACCACTCAATCTCTAATTCTTCCTGCCTCCTCTCACAGATCCTGCGAACCTAAGTTCTCTAACAAACTTTTTGAGGCCAATAAAACACAAAAGATCATGCGAGAGGCCCCTTTATTACGCCTGTGCCCTGAGCATGGGGACGAAACAAGCTTCTCTCCCCTATTCTCATGCAATTCATGCGTAGAATGCCTTCATTTGATCTTTCTGGAAGTCCGGTACCCGTAAAATTCAGCATACAAACAACGAAATCCTCGTGCACTTTTCAAGCTACTCGCGTGTCCTCCCCCTTCTCCTCATCTACTTTATATAACTTATTTTCTCAAAAGTTATTTAATATTTGCTCTGGGATTCTCTCTTTGTCTAAACCCGTTACACTATAATCCTTTTATAACACCTCCCGATCTCACTTCCCTTACTCGAGTATTATATGAAGAGCTTGCATCAATACTCCGCTCATCGAAAAAAACCTGCTCCCCACCCCATACTTTCCAAGCCATTCTTTATGTTCTTATTCTATCATCCTTCTACCAGGCCTACTGAGTATATTAACGCCCATATGTGACTATGCGAGCTGCAGTCTGAATTCTAACATGCTGCTGTCAGTCGAATCTTAAGGAAACAAAATTTTAACCTAATAATCTTTCAAACTATCACCCTATATCTCATCTTCCGTTGTTTACCAAAGGATATTGATAAGAAAAAGAGTAGCTGACATCAACACTGACCAAATTTACTCCTCTAGCATTGGTGAAACCTTCCAGTTCGGCCTTAAAGTAGAGCACAGATCTAAATCGCCTCTCCTACATGTGTCTGACTGACTTTGCTGCGAGGTTGACGCTGGGAGGACTTCAATTATATTGATTCTCTCTCTCGACAGTGTTTGACAGCGTTGAATATTCTTTTCTTCTCGTCAACCTTCGGGACATAGTAGGTGCTCTGCAACTGTTATCCACTTATTTTGATCTTATCTGTTATGACTTACTCATTCTTTTCACAGCTGAGTTGTGAACTCTCGGCTAGCTAATGTTTGTCAGGGCTCTGTCATTAGCCCACTCAGTTTCAGTATCTTTCTACTTCCTCTTGGTCTCTTATACATCGCCTTAGTCCATTCTATCATTTCTATGCTGATGACACGCAAATATCTCTATACTCTTCCACAAACTCTTTTGCAATGACCATCACCAATCTTTTATACGCAAATGACCGGATCACTGAATGGCTATTGGATGACATCCTCAAAATCAACCATGACAATACTGAGGTTCTTTTGATGGCCACCTCAGCAGATGTGACTCACTTTAAAAATGTAGCCCCCTCTCTCAATCTAAGTTGCTAACCGATCGTGTTCTCTGACCATATTAGAAAACCGTGTATTTCCTTTGACAGTAAGGTCGCTTTCAAATTACATGTTTCTAATATCAGCACGTCGTCTCTCAGCTTTCTCCGTTACCTCAGTCGTAGTCAGTACCACTTTAACCGTAACAATTTCGACTAGCTATTCATGCTCTGGTTCCCTTTCGCCTTGATTACTGTAACTCTCTTCTTACTGTAGCCCAAACAGCAAAAATCGTCCCCTCTTCATTGTCCAAAACTTTGTGGGTCGGGTTCTCCTTCGTCGAGGATGGCTCTCGCGTGCTCCAACACTGCTCCATAAACTGCACTGTCGGCTCATTAAATTTCACTTTACTTTTAAAGTCCTACTCCTGACACTTAAAATCCTAGACACTGGAAATTCCGCTTACCAGTCCTCATTGGCTGTGTCCAGACAACAAAGTGCCCTTTTTGGGGGTAGTGGCCTCCTGCTTTTGGTTTCTCGTACTTGTATATTTTGCATGAGTGATCATGTTTTGTTTTACTTTCCCCTAAGCAGTTGAATGGTCTTCCCCCTGGCATACATTACGCTTCCTTTCCCGGTGCTTTCAAGCGGGCTCCGAAAAATCCCCTATTTTTTCAGGCTTTTCCTAAGTAAGCAACTCGTGTCTTGCCTTGGTTTAAGATTCTTGAAAGGGGCCTTATAAAACCTATTTTTGTATTATTACTATAAGTACACCGCAAAAATACTTCCCCTAGGCCCACACGAATATCAGAATACTTATTTCGGCCATCCTTCATGTTTATGTTCGTCTAACTTACTACATGAATATGTTATACATTCCATCGATTTCTCACCTAATCTATACATTTTTAGAAACCACGATAATGTTTGCTAATCTCAACGCACATTCACTGTTTTAGATGTATGAAAATGGCATCCACCTTAAAAATCTTGTCTCTTTAGTTAGCTGTTTCCATATAAATAATTGATACTCCTACATATTAGAAGTGAACCCTACTTCTTCTTTGCACATCAATTCGTCCGTTATTCTTTAGATAAACCCAATCATAATTATGTTGCAATTAGCTATGAATACATCAGACATATTTCTCCTGTAAATCCTGCTTTCATATTTTTTCACTTTACCCTTATACATCAGTAGTATTCCAGTAAATTTCACGTCATCAGCCAGTTTTACAAACAACCTCAAGCACTTTTTCAGAAAAAGCTACCATTAATCCTTACTCTCTCAACTCGATTGCTATTTTAGATTTAAACTTAGAACTTATAGCAGTAACAAGTTTGCTCTTAATTAATACATTCATAACTCAATTCAGCACCCAGTTTACACCCAAGAAGTCAATCATTCATATTTGTTTATTTTTCCCACTTCATGATAATCCTCAATGTACTCTGGTGATCTACTTTCGGCCTTCTTATTATTAAAGGTAGCTTGTCTCTCTTGTCCTTAATCTTTATACCACACTTCTTATTTCGATATCTTCCCTCTTGTTCACTTTTATACGGAATAATTTTTTTATGCCATCGTAATTTACATATATATCCAAACATATTGCTAATTTATTGCCTTCTAACTCCATCTAATTGTTCTTTTCATTTGATTTTCGCCTTATTGTAGGAATTCATCCGCTTCTTTACACATTAACATGTGCATTTGCAAGTACATTTCTCTTTTACACCCCACTACACATTTAATATCCTTATTTTTCCATTCATCGTTCGGCTTTAATTTTCTAGCTCTAACACGTACACTTATACACACATTATACAAACCTATATCACTTACGCAGGTTTGTGTCTTATTTTTCCAAGTTCTCTTCCATCTCTTTTTCATACGGCATCCTTTCGATTTTGATTCATGCTTCTTTCTCACCAACAAATCTCATGTCCTTGCACAGCACAATCTTGTATTCAATTAGTGCCATTTTCATTCTTCGTAGAACTTTAACATCAAAAGTATCTAACACTATATTCTTTATTACTAGAATCACAAAACATACTCTTAAAATCTAACTATGTCCTTAGCGTAACGCTGATGTGTTTATTTACATCCATGTGAGAATGGACATGTTTTCCGCTCTCGAGGGTCTTTCACCACAGAAACCTCCTTCACTTTCGCCATTTTTCTTAGTCTACGTGTAAAATTTTTTCCAGTTATCCAATATTTTCTTTTTACAAATTTATCTATTCATATCTCCTACAAACACCATCCCATACTCTTTCCCAATTTCTTGTCCGAATCAGCCCATATTATTATAGATCCTTTCCTTATCAGCCTCCCTTTTACCATTACATGGTACATGCACTAAAATTACCCATGTAAATCATAACCATACCCAATTAATTCAAGGACTAAAACCTTAACACCCGGAAACTTAAACATCTCTTCGGTAAATCAATATCCCTACCACACCTTTGATAACCCTTCTCCCATCTTTCACACCTTACTACACTCTATTCAGTATTACAGTTTTGTATCAAGAAGTAACAAGGAAAGTAAGTACCCTAGGAGACCTTACGTTCCATTCAAAGAGGGTACCTTTGGACTAGCAATCGAGCGGGCACATAGCTGCTCAATTGTTTTGCGTCCATAAACGGCCACTTTTCAAGACTTTGTCTAGTCTTGACTTGAACTGGTCAACAGATTCACTGTTGACAACTTCCATTGAAAGTGCGTTCCACTTACCGCAGATACTGTAGGTAAAAAAATTTCCACACAGATTGTGGTTGTAACGCTTCAGTTCAAGTTTAAAGCCGTGATTGCGCGTTCTATTTTGTCTCAGTGTGAAAATATCCCAGTAGTCAACATTGTCAAACCCTCGAAGTATTTTAAAGACTTCGATGAGCTGACCACGCCGTCTACGGGTTTCCAGCGAGAACAGATCTAACTCCATTAGTCTATCCTCATAACTTTTATGTCGGATAGAGGGAATCAGTTTGGTTGCCCTAGCTTGTACGCGTTCCAATCTCGCGATGTCCTTTCGCAATGAAGGACTCCAAAATTGTACGGCATACTCCAGGTGCGGTCGGACAAGTGAGTTGTACAGGCACAGTACAATCTCCTGGTTCCGATAACCAAACTGGCACTTAATATAGCCTAGCATCCTTTGGGCCTTTTTCTCCGCCTCAATGCACTGCTTCGAGAACTTGAGGTCACTAGTGATTGTTACACCCAAGTCCTTCTCAGTGTCGGTGGATTCCATAGCAGTGCCCTTAAAGATATACTGAGATTGGGGGTTTCTGTGGCCGATATGCATCACTTTGCATTTCCCCACGTTAAAAGGCATTTGCCAAGTGTCCGACCACTCCCCAATCTCCTCAAGATCTTCCTGCAGGCGGGCAGTATTTCCATCCTTTGCAACGTTTATACCAAGTTTGGTATCTGTAATCTGCCTCTTTTGAACACATTTTTCCCTGGCACTAATACTTCTCAAATTCCATACACTTTTCTCACATTGACGCTGATGAAGTAAAATTAGTAGCCAAGTTACGCTGGAGCCCCACCAATTGCCTCCATTGTGATGGGTCTTTTAAAAACAAAACTTTCGATGTGCTGATTCCAAAGTACCCAGACACTCTCTGGGTTTAGTTGCCTTTTACGTCACACTCCGGAACAGGGTATCGGTATTCTTACTTCAACATCTAACATTAATCTTTCGAACGAATTTTCACAAAGGGATTTAAATATGGGAAAATGTATGGATAGTGTGTATCCTATATAAGTACGTATAATTAGAAATTTTCATAGAGTATATCATAATTTTGCTTGAAATTTATAATAATACCAAGAAAGAATTACATGGTTTTGACAGCATGGAAAGGGGGGGTAGACTTCAACCTTATAGGGAACATAACGTTGCTCGTTAGTTTGAAGGGAAGAAAACTCGCCACATATAAGTGATATGAGCTTATCGATCGGCACCATATCAATATTTTCATGAATATTTTCGGAAGCTAAAACTATTTCGAAGTTACTAACGACCGAGGGCAACCACCATATGAATGCCACACCCGAAAACACAACGCCATTATGGCTTATTTAGCTGGAACTGAGAGGAACTGAAGACACTTGACTCAGGAATAAAAATAAATTACTACCCTACCTGTAATTAATTAAGTAAATATTCTATAGAAAAAAATTAGAACGTGTTTATTTAAACAAACATTCCATTGGATACCTCAGAAAATCTCGATAGTTTCGATTAAAACCATTTGTATTCATTATTTTTATCTATATTTGGAAGATAATTGATTTTCTCAGGATGAAAAAGGGTGACATATATTAGAGAGATAGATGTCAAAAAGGTTGAAGGAGTCTTTTGAGCAGAAAAATTTAATTCCTAAAATTATTCTATCTTGGTTGATATCATAAATGTCATTCAAAATATTTCTCATAATTAAGTGTATATTGAAATTAGTGTATTAACACATTTTAGTGCTTCGATTTTCATTCATTCATTAAATAAGTTCTTAATTTTTTCTTTAAAACCATTTTAATAATTACCTTGTTCAAAAGTTGAGTAGTATAAGTACAGGCCTGTTCTACGTTTCTTAAAAATAAGAAGCGAAAACCAAAGTGGGCATCTGCGCCGAAAAGTCTGTGAGGAGAGTTTCGTAATGTGTTTAAGGGCGAAGAAGAAGAAAAACATGGCCCGATTAGTGTAAGAAGAACATTAATTGGTACGATTTCTACGTGGATGGTTGCACAAATGTGTTATAGAATTGTAACTCAAAGCCTCGTTTTTTTAGTTTACTGGTGGCTATGGTGAGAATATTTCGTGGAATGCATTTCAGTCAAATACTTTCCTAAACCTTTAGGTTTGCTATTAATTCTCTTCCTAAATCTTATCATAGGACAAATATTGGCAATGAAAATGACTTTGATATAAATTCTTTGGAGACTTCATCTAAATTTTTCTATTGAAAAGCTATTTTATGATATAAAGTTACCAAATGATTTCATATTAATCCTGAATTCGTAGTCAAATATTACTTGTAATAATTTTTCTCCAAAAATATGAATTTTCTTCCATTTAATTAGAAGTTCCCTCAAATAGAAAGATGGTAATATAGATAAACATCTCATCTTAACAATTTTTTATCGATTCCAAATGAAAGCGAAGCCGGGAAAATTATATTGTAGGAAGGTTGATAGTTGGATTAAGTGAGGACAAGTTATAACTGAAGAAGAGGACTTGTGCAGATGCTGACCGTAAATTACAAGACATGGGTGGTTCTCTTCTTTTTCTGATAGTCGATGAAAGTGAGAAAGAAATTACTCTGACGTTTTTACACGAATAAAACTCTAGTAACTTATACCCCTAAAATAAAGTTGGCGAAAAAAAATACAACGCGTTTTAAAGAAAAAAATTAAATTCATTATACTATACGCTAATTCCCTTTGCTTAACTTGACGCAAAAAAAGAACGCGTTTTAATAAAAGTAATAAAACTGATTACTTTTGCTAATTACTTTTGCTAGACTTGACGAAAAGTTATTTTAATAAAAAAATAAATTTCATCATATTTATAAAACAAAACTTTTAAATTATTATTGACATCTCTTACGATGGAAACCATTCATCTACAGAACCAACGTGCTGCACAAAATGAGATAAAATAAAAGCAGTTACTAATAATAATGCTTCATCTGATATATATCCCTTCATGGTCACATGGATTTACAGGGCGTCTGTTAACTAAATAAAGGCTTAAGAGATAAGCATGGTGTTTGTGGCAGGTTTGAAGACACCGTAGGAAGTGAGGAATATATAGCATCAGTCAGGTAATTCAGCTCCCAATGAGAAAAAATGAGGACTCACGAGTGAAGCTCAAACGAGGCAATAAAAAGGGCGCCGGAACGTAGGGTTCTAAAGGGACCGGATAGCTTAAGTGTGGAGATAAGAGGTGGCAGTCGCATTTACAATCATGCTCGTAAGGAGGAGGACCTTAAACGGCGATGTTAACTCAGGGGGTAAGTTGATGCATCAGTGAAACGGTTTAGAAGAAAAATAAACATGAGTAAAAGCTTTGAAAATTTTGAAGAGGATCAATGATTATAACTATTGGATCCACTGTGAGGTGAGTTAGAGTAAGTGTAGTGGTGTGTTTGGAGGAAGCGTAAGCATAGATGAAACCTTGGAGTATTTTAAACTTATCGCGCTGCTAATGGAGGCATATTTTGCGACTATATTTGTTTGGTATAGGATAACACGCAATTATCAAGGTTTCAGTTGCTGTATGGGTGCCAATTCTGGACTTTAAACCCCTTTTTGGGATTAATAGTGTCAATAGAGTTTGCAAGAGCGATTTAATAATGATGTTGGACTAGAATATAGTATTCTAAGAGCCCCAGTTAACGTATATATGTAGATATAGACCATCCTTGTGTAGTACCAGCATCGATATTATAAGATAGGCCTGATTAATGCAGATGAATGCCAAGAAAAGGGATTATTTAGGAAAGTGAGCCTATCAACAATCGAAGATTGAGGCACCTAAAAACATAGACTGCTAATTAGCTCGTCGCTTATGGTAGTCAGGATCTGCTACACTATAATTTCGCATGCAGTTTAGCTAGAGCATGAGAAAAAAGTTCAACTCACCGAGGAAGAGAAAGAGCCCTGTTAACCTTGCCAGAACTTGAAGAATATGTGCTACATCTAGGTTATCTGACGCTGGCATATGCACAGAAAAGAGAGTAATTCATATCAAGGTGTATCTTTTCCATTACCGAATATGAGAAGTTAGTTAAAGCTAAAGAGCGTATGTAAGCATGAATTCAACTTCAAATTGTGGATCCACCAACCGGGACTCTATTTCCATGGTGGTATGGCTGAAAAACATTAATACCACGAAAAGTTAACAAGGAATAAGCGTAAAACCGATCATCTGGAAGGCAGACAGCTAAAGAGTAACGGGAAGAAACAAGATAAACAAGATTTTTACGACGTGAAGATGATCATGGAAATGGCCGCAATCAACTTGGAGACTGAGCTCCAAGCGCTGCAGGTTCAGCAAAGCGCAGAAGGTGCCTTTCGCCTCAAGGTTTTACTAGAGTAGGGTTAGCTTGGTGAACGAGCATTTCATTGGTCCTTTCTCGAAAGCTTTGGGTGGCAGGGAGGCTTTGGGGCCGGTTGGATCTCTTGCTATAGAGGGTTCTTACATTCCAAAGTACAATTGAAACTCAGAGAGGGGCGAGGAAGCCTAAGATCCCTGGCCCTTTTTTTCCTTTCTGTGGTCAAAATATACAGGCCCCAAAGGTAGCATGATCTTTCTCTTTCGAGAGTTTGCTTCATTCGAGCGGAAAGTTATCATTCATTGCTTTCAACTAACTGTACTATCTGTTATAACTTCCTAATTTGTCACAGAGGGTTTAGAATAGATACCCAAAGAAATTATTGATAAGTTCCCCTTTTCTGTTAAAAAAATCAAGAGATCAAAGTTATTAAGTTACTGTTTTGAATGGATCTTTTGAGGTCCGCTAGAAACAGATGACTAAAAGTTCATCTTCTCTGTTAGTAACTAGGGCTTCCGACATGGTGTTTTAAGAAGTGGGCGGTATCATTCCTTGCCTTTCCCTTCCACGCCATCTGTTATAATTTTCCAAGTGATTTATCGTTAAAGAGGATTGCGGTAAATGAAGAAAACTCACGAGTTTTCAACTGTAGGGAATTTTCAAAGATGATCATAACTGTAAATTCTAAAGGATGATCTTTGGAAGTTCCGGGAATGAGAGGGGTGTTATATAGTGCATTAGATATATTTTAGGTACGCGACCAGACATCAAAACGCGTTTGCTCATTTACATTGATGGGCACAATTATTTATACATTTAAATTTTCAATATTTCTGAAATATTTCTTGCTTTCGTCTGGTTATAAAACTAACAGAAATCTCAGTAAAAATATATTAAACAGGATAAATGCACATAAGACAGATTTTCTATGCATATAACTACAATCGCTAATAAACAAAATCTAGCGTTATTATTGATATTAAACCCCAAAATATTTTAAATTCGATGAAAAAGTTGAAATTTTGATTCGAGAAATTTCTTGAAACAAAACTAATGTAAACTGACAAATATTAGCAATGTCATTCATGGATAAGTTGGCGCTTATAATCGATATGGTGGTTTTGAACCCATAAAAGAGATTTAACAAATATAATTGATAACGCAAAGAAGAAGAACGTTTGCTTAGACAATGCTGAATGCCAAAGAAGTTACTCAAGCCTTTCGACTTTATAAGTTTATTTTTCTTTAGATTGATTATCCTATAGAACTATTTGTGAATGAGTTGAAGGGTCGTATACAACTGTTGGTTCTATAATTCGAAAGTATTGTGAGTATGCGATAACCTCCAGATAGCCAAGTGTCTGTGTTGCTTGCAAAATTAACGATCGGTCTCACCGTTACATGCTTAAGCTATTCTTGAATTAAATTTGGGCGTGTGCTTAGTAACCTTTTCCTGTTAAAATTGGCATAGGCTAAATTGAGTAAAAGAGGTATTAGTAAAGGAGCCTTTTTGCAATGATATGCTTTCTTTTAATCCATGCAAAAATCCACTTCTTCATAAAAAGCATGTAACGAACCATTTAAAGTATGCCAGATAGAGTCTTGAAAAGGAACCGAATTTTAGAACAATTTTATGTGTTGAGCTGGGAGTAAAAGAGAAATTTCCTGCAGAAATGATGCTCGTGACATTTGAAGAGCAGATAGGTCTGCCTATGAGTATGAGCACACCATCTTAATAGCGAAACACGTAGGAAGTAATCTCAAGGTTTGGGGTTGCATTGCTGCATATGGCACATAATCACTAGACATATTTGATAGAAAAATGGATGTTGAGTCGTATCAAAAATAGTAACGATAAAGCTGTTCTTAAGCGTTAAAATATTTAACGCTCACATCATTGGATATTTCAGTAGGACAACTATCCTAAGCAAACAGCCAAATTAACACAAGAATGGTTTAATAATAGAATGATGAACTTAGTTCCATGGCCAAGTCAATCACTAGATCAAAATCCTTTTAAGCAGATTTGGCGAATTCTGAAGGCTGCATTCTAAAAGTTTAACACAGAGAACTTAGCCTCCTTTGAGAATCGTCTTTGTGCTCTTATTGCAAACAAGCTTTATACTATGGAAATATTAAATAACTGAAATTATCAGTAGCAGAATACTTTCGTCCCTTATTATTAAATTTGGTTTAATTGCAATGGTTTTTATCTACCCCCAAAATTTCCCTTGTGTATTTCTTCTTTTTACTATATTAAAGCACGAAATACCTCAGAAATATTAAATATTTAAGTGTGTAAATAATTGTGTCATTTCACTGTAGACCCGAGGTCTAGAGTGGACACTAGTGACAGTGATTTGATCTGAAATATTGTTTAAATTACCCACTTTTTGGGGACACTTAAGATGAACAAATAATGGTTTTGATCACACCATACACTAAAGAGTATTTTAAAGTTTATTAATTAGTATGCATGAGTTTGTTACGAAATTAATGCCGTTTATAAAGATGTGTGGAAAATGATTTTGATTTCTGTAATTGGGTATAAATTTCCTGAAAGCTATTTAAAAATACCTATAGCTATGCGTAAGCTATTTTTAAATTATGTATATTAATGCCTGAGCCTGAGATGGGCAAAGTATTTAGGTGTGTGTGACAAATTCAGCAAAATTCTTAAGACAAATTTTATCACTTACCAATACATTACAATGCCAAATTTTTTAATCCTCATACTTTAAAAAATAAACAATAAAAAGATATAAAATTAAATATATTCTTTTAAATATTCTTACTTGTTTATAAATGATGCATAGAAATAACAGAGAAAATATAAAGTTCTTTAATTTAAAAAAATTACATATTATAATAAGCAAAAGTTAATCTTTACCATTTTTAGCAGAAAACAACAAATCCAAACGATACAGATAAAATTGTTGACCTTCTATATATTTACCACTATTGAGACTTCTTCTTATGCAACACTGATGATAGATAACACTGAAGAACAATCTATTTGGTGAATTGACAAAAGTACATTTTCATACCTAATTCGAGCATACTGAATTCAAATCTGAAATCAGATTCTCTCTAAATGCTACAGAGTTTTCGTAATATCAATAACTAATATTATACAATAATTTTCATATAATCACGCTCATCATCATGCCCTGAAGTAATGTTGAATCATCTTTTGGCGTCATTTATAGTAAAGCAGGTTTTTTTGCACAAACATTTTATTGCATATGAGAAAAAACTTGAAATACCCATTATGATTACAAGTATTGTAATTAAATAGATGCTAATTTATTAATAACCGTACATCAGGCTGGAGGACCTTTCTTGATTTCAATCTTGCAAAAATTTAAGTTTGTGTCTCTTTCTCTTCTAAGTCTTCTCTGATTGTTCTCTTCTAATCGTCCAGCAGTAGTCCGCCATCATGTGACTATCACAGTGACCTTGGTAGAGCTCTTCCATCGTAATCAATCCTGATGAAAGCGCGCCCCTTGTTCGTCGCTCAAGGTTCCCAGATTCTCTGGGAATCGGTTAAGGTCGACTATTTAGGAAATGCAGCTTTACACTCATGTTGTATCCCAGATCACGATATTCTAAAAGCATATTAGTAACCAGATCCTCGTAGTTATGCGCTTTTTTTTGTTTCCCAAGAAATTACGAACAACGTCTTCGGATTTGGGGACCATCAAATACTCCTGCTTTTATTTTTACGTATGAAAAAGCAGGAAACGCCGATACTTTGTACTTAAAACAATGATTCTCAGTGCTTACCGTCTGGAAACACTGCTTCATCAACCCCAGTTTGATATGAAGTGAAGGGAAAACGATCTTCTCTCAACTTACGATTGGCTCATTAACAACGTTTGGCATTCTTGCTCCCAAAGTTTCCCAAACTGGCCAATCTTTTTGGGACCAGTGTTTGTCACGGGCTCGACGGTCCCATATACAGATATAGAATGGAAACTGTATATCACTTCTGCTGACCAAGGAGAAAGTTGACCATCTTAAGGTCTACACATATGATGCGATTGTGTTCATGGTACTTAAGTAAATCCATGACCATTTTGATGTCATCGTGAGTTTCCCGTCGATGGACAGAGTAACCAAGAGGAACTGCACCAAAGTCATTGCCATTATGCAAAAGGACACAGTTGAGGCTACGCATAGAGCTTACTAAAAACACTCTCTACTCAGATGGGCTATAGGTGCTAAGTCCCAACTCGTAAACAGACCAATACCATCGTGGCAGTATACAAATTGTTTGTCCTGAGAAAAATACTTAACAAATGTACTCTCTCTTGTTCAGTAATATAAAACCTTTACCGACCTTTCAAGTATATGTCTTTCACTTAACCTGGAGGCTAAAAGTTCTGCAGCTTCTTTGGAGACTGCCAAATCACGTTTCAAGTCATTCAATTCCTCTTGCTTGAAACAATGAAAAGCTAATGACTGTTCAGCATCTGATGATGAATCTGTAGTCTCTGAATCCATTTCATGGACGTCCATATCAGGTACATCATTTTCATCATCGGAGGAAGTATATCCACCGAAAATCGGAACTGATAAAGACTCAGAATGAGCTACTGGCCGGAACACCGAGGAAATGTTAGGGTAGTCGGTCTTTGCCGATTTTTCTTGCCAATCCCTTTAGTATTCACCAGACATAAATAACAGTGCGATACATGATCCTTTGGCTCTCGCCCCACCAATGAGATATCCAAACGGAAGAGCATTTCTCTTTCCTTTCATCCACTAACGAAGATGTTCTGTATAACTATAGCAAACAGCATGTGGGGCCCACTTTTTATCTTGATTGCCAAGACGAACATCAAAATATGCCATATAAGTGCGGATCACAAAGTTTGATATATTGGACCTCTAACGAACTAGCATGTAACAGCCACATATATAGCAGAACGTCTTTTGATCATTAACGCAATTTCCTCTTGACGAAGCCATCACTCTAACATGAGACTTGTAAAAAGAAATATAATGTCAATATTGTTCCCAATAACACTTTTTACTATCTTATTACTATGTAAGGGGAAGTATTTGATTTCTACAAGTACCATCTCTGTCCTTCCAGAGGGCAGTTTTCGGGGAAACGAGAAAATAGAAATTAGAGAATAACTATAAGAGGGAGGTAAAAATGGGTTATATATTTGAAATAAGCATGAAAAAATAAATTATAATTGGCAGATAAATCTAAGTCACCATAAAATGTGATTAAAATTGTTCCCCTGTGTAATTTTTTACAGGTTTTTATATAAGAGATGTTGGAGATGCATTGATTTGTTTTGTTTTTTTAAGTTGAGCATTGAGCTTTGCATGCCAGTAAAAATTCATTGCCATACCACGTTTTCCACGCCGGCCGAGGTTTCCAGGTCTGGCCTAAGTCTTTAAGAATAAGCTATAAGAATGGTCTTTTTGTGCTCTTTGAACTCTATCAATAGATTTCTTACAACATATGCTTGGAAAAAAATAGTTTTATCGAAAACAAAAACCATTCCTTCACATAAAAGTATTAACTAGGAGTTGAAGGATATGCTTTGAATTTGTTGGGATGTAAAACTAGTTAGTAATTATGAGCTTTACAATTATAACAAACAACAAGATAATATAAACCACTTTTTGAACATTTGAGACGTTTAAAGGGCACTCTCGTGCAAAGGTCCTTCACTGGTCAACCGAAATGATTCTCTTCTCTCACTGACAAAGCACGCCTTCACTTTCGACGTTTGATCCAGATAAAAATAACTACCTAATGTTAGGAATTTATTGCTCAGCAATCATATTTATCTGACCTTACACCATGCGATTAACATCTCATAAAAAGCAAAGTTACTCTTATATGGAATAGGTAGAAAAAATCTATTCAAAACCATGCATATATCATTAAAATCCAACCTCTATATTTTTCTCTAAAATTTTACTACCTAGTTAAATAATTGAGGGAATAATAATAATTGAGCATTTTTGCTGAATAAATGTTTTTGTTAGAATGGTAAATATGAGTTTAATTTTTTTTTTAGGAAACATTAATTATGTTGGTCAGCCAGGCGTTCAACTGGTATAAAGGTTCGCAATGCATTTTGGAATCTCTCAAAAGTAAATATTCCTTTTTCAAAGGCGAAACTTATTTTAGATAAAGAACATTCACAGATATATAACGTCTTATTAACTCAGACTCTTTTTCTGTCCTAACTTTTGCTAACAATTCTTTGGGCTTAAAAATTTTGAAAACTTTTTATTCATTAAAATACTAAATCTTAATCTAAAGAATTTGACTTCCTCGTTGTAATTTAATATAGAGTTTAAAAAAAAAACATTCTCATTTTAAAAATACACAAACTCACTTTCATGGTTACTTGAAATTAACACACTTCCTTTTCAGTTACTTCCGACGACACAGATAAAGTCAGTTTTCTTTTCGATGTTTTAGTAGATTTATTATTAACTTTATTATATAAAATGTTAAAGGCCTTAATTAATCTTTAGTTCTTACAGATTTTTGTACACTTTGATTAGATTTATTTAGGAACCATACCTTCGTACTGGTGGTTGTTACCATTATTTTATCAGCTAGTTTTACGTTTATTTATTATTTATTAGGTTGAGAAATAAGTTTTTGCGTTTTTTTAATGTTGTGTTGATTTAAGTTTTTTTAACGTGATTTGTGCACATATTAAGTAACAATAATAAATAAAAATAGAAAAATTTGCAAAGGTTAGCTATGTATCTTAACAGCGTAGACTTTTAGGCTTTTGCTAAGGCTACGTCTTGAAGTTAAGGAATAAGTCATTGCAGTTTTTTTAAAAGTTCTGTTAATTTAATTTTTGTTCTGTACCCTCAAAATGGAATGTCAAGTTGAAAGAAAGGCGCATTTTCGACACTTGTTGTTATTCATTTTCATTCGAGCAGGGAACAATCCAAACGCAGTCAAAGCTCGTCGCGATATTTGGGCTGTGTACGGAGAAAATGATTGATCAGAAAGGACAGCTAAATGGTGGTTTTTACGTTTCAAAAACGGTCATTTCAATCTTAATGACAAAGAACGTTGTGGTCGCTCCATTAAATTGGATGAAGATCGATTGAACGACCTTTTTCATGAAAATCCTCCTCAATCGACTAGAAAATCGGCCGTACAATTGGCGTGTGATCAGAAAACTGTAGTGAATCACCTTCATTCGATGGCGAAAGTTTAAAAACTCGGTGCATGGGTTCCGCACGCTTTGAGCGAAAGCAACAAACTTCAACGCTCCACGATTGGCGCAGGTTTGCTTGCTCGTCACAAGGCTACACGTGGGTATAAGGACAGATTTCTTAACTGTTTCATCATTGGCGACGAAAAGTGGTGTGTTTATGTCAACATGAACCATCGAAAACAATAGCTTAGCCCTAATAAAAAAACACTTCTGCGATTAAAGCAAGGATTTCATCCACGAAAGACGATGCTGTGTGTGTGGTGGGATTGTAAAGGCATCATTCTCTATGAGGTCCTTGCGAACAACAAGATTTTCAATGCAGAACTCTACGTTCAACAAATGTATTGACTCTCCGAAGCTATTCGTGAAAAGCGACCTCATGGACGTTATGGAGTCCTTCTGTAACACGAGAATGCTCGTCCCCACATTGCCAATATGACAAAATACGCCATTTAAACGTTTAATTGGGAAATCCTGCTTCATCCTCCATATAGGCCGGTTTGTCTCCATCGGATTTTCATCTGTTGCGATCGCTCTCCAACAATTTGCATGGCGTTTCTTTTAATACTGATGTGGAATTAAGAACCTGGTTAGACGAATTCTTTGAGTCGAAATCCAGAGATTTTTATTGTAGAGGCATCGAAAAACTCGTTGAATGTTGGAAAGTAGTCGTAAATAACAACGGAGAATATATTATTGATTAAATTGCATATTGTTATCAATTAAAAATGAGGTTTTTCTAAAATTGTTAATGATAATGAATATATTTGATAAAACCGTAAGAACTTATGCCTGTACCCATTATTTGCTTTTATTTTGAATGAATTCTTGATTATTTTAATTTTACCTTAAATATATTTTTAAATTTGATTATAAATATATATAAATATAGAAATTATATATATAAATATATTGGAAGGAAGCCATGCTAGATCCAAGAATTTGGGGAGAGGCTAAAGCTAAATAAGCGCTGTACCACTTTCTTCGTAGTTTTTCAAATCTCCGAAAAGTAGTTTTCTGAATAGATTTAAAAGGATTATTACCTAAATTTTAATCGAGTACACAATTAAAATATTGGCACCAAACTTATGCTGTAAATTGTATAGATTTTTATATCCATTCTGAAATTTCATTATAATTTTTAAAAGCTGTTTCCTCATTCAAACAATTTTCTATGATATTAGTCTTTCATCTTGTTTACTATTAATCTAATTAAGAAAAATATTAGACTCTCATTGGGTTACGGGGTGAAAAATGCCTTTGAGCATTGCGATAAAATTTAGAGACATGCGGTCCCCTTTCCTCATTTATATTTTTGTTTCTACATTTATGCTGATTGATTGAAGGCTGACAAAGAAAACCGAAGTACTAAAATATACAAAAACCGACAATTGACATTAATCAGGAGGAGGTAGTTTTAAGTGATTAACAATATTTTTTGGAAATAAGGTTTGATACATAGCGGTTAAATTTGTGTTTACCTTCTGCTAGATTAAAGTTTTGGATTTCTTTGATTAGAGATTCGATAATTTTTCTTTTATTAAAATCCTTACATTGGTAAATTATTTGAGCACTAGGGAAATCATTATGTGGTCAGTGGTTTTCACATGTGTGAAAGTACTAGAAGCATATATATATATATATATATATATATATATATATATATATATATATATGGTGCCATGAGTAATTTTAAGCCATTGGCAAATACACCCGTCCTTCAAGACTATCTGAGATAAAAATACAAGTGTGTGAGGTACGGAGACCTCGCAGGCCAGATTCTGAGAGAGCTTATGCCTTCAGCAAAGAATTCCTTCAAAAACTCTAATGAGCCAAAACCGTGTGTGCAGCTGCCCGTGTGGTTGAAACCTTATTGCCCTTAAACTCAGGTTCATTGATTGAGCTTGACTATCAATAGTTCTGGAATGTGAGAGCGGTATTGTTCTGCCTTTTTCTGTCTTGGATAAAAGGGGCTAATGATACGCATACTATTCAAAGTACACCATGTCGTGCGCTGTACTCTTTCTTAAATTGAGTTGCTGCAATAACCCGCGTACAGACTTCTTTAGGCACTTTAAAATCATCTCTTGTTTCTAAGTATCTTTGTCTTCTGATGTTATGGGTCTACCAGTTCGTGTGGCTTCTGTAAAACGTTTGTTTTCCAGGAACTATACCAACTAACCATCTATTTATTTCTTTATTAAATTGCACCAGCAGAAATTTAGATAAATGGCGCAAATGAGTTTACAAAGAACAGGTTGCCAGATTTCTAGAAAATAACTCCCAACGCATCCTTCTTGAAGCTTGGCTTACAGGTTATCGTCCAGAATAAGCTTTGTATCTGCAAAAACAGCAAGAGCACTACCAACTGTTTCAGAACAGGAAAGAATGTTTAGGAAGAGGTTAAGAAGGATTTTGCTAAGGACACATACTTTGAAATGCTTTAGCGTGCCTCAAAGAGAGATTTAATTCCTCGATGAACTATAAAGATTCCTTTTGATCTACTTTAAAAACTCTGTAAGATCGGTACAATCATATTAAAACTTAAAGCATTTGGGTTAGCTAGTTTAAAGCGAAAATTGGCTGGCAACACGTTGCAGACTTTCGTACTTCATCCGCTTGCTGATTCCTCACTTACATTTTGCTGAAGAAAAGAACTAATTCAAATACGCAAAAGGTACAGACTGGTGTCATTTTAAATGCTTAAATATTAATTTCAAATGTTTTGACACTTGAAAAGCAGCCTTTCCCAGTGATATTTGCTCGTGTGAAATCGATACTCATCTCATCTATAGCGCTGATAGGCTTATGAGTTCCGTCTGAATCCCACACCACAGTCGAAAGGCTGACTTTTAAGTAACCCTGATAAAGAGCCAAACATGGAGGTATAGAATCCTGCCCTGCAGTAATGACGATCTTGATAATAACTTAACGGCCTCTCCTATTTTCCTAAACTACTCATCTGAAATATAAAGATCAGTCATCAATTCGAATTCGAAGAACGTGCTGATGCAAACAACACCAAGTTGGGTGGGGATATGGGATTTATGCGTGATTTTTTAGACCCTAATCTAAACTAATCTATTATAAACAAAGGACACTCCAATTAACTATGTTAAGAATAAAATAGTCCTAATATCTTCTGAAGATTGGAACACAACAGGAGGTTCTGTGGAGAACATAGTACGGGCACTAGAATTGCACCACATATATATATATATATATATATATATATATTTGTGTGTGTGTGGTATCTCAGTTAGGCTTCACTGACTTGCGCTTGCCGCTTCTAGATGCGGGGTAAGAGGCGGCAAGCAGACTCAGGGAAATAGCCCATTTAAGTGCGTGAGATATGCGAGTGGTTTGTACCGTTGGTCGACTTAGTCAAATAGTTTAATAGCTTTTTGTGTGGTTCTGGGATTTAAACAAGGAAAACAAAATAATCTCTACTATTATACAAACAAATAAAAGAATTTAACAATAAATGATACACTATGGAAAAACTAATCGTTCAGCAAAGGAAAATTAATTTACAATGAATGCTTCGGCACGAGCTGTGAGTAGCATATTTTTTACCAGAAAGAAAACAGGAGAAGATGAGGAGGTGAAGCTTCATAGTCGGAAAGCCTCACACCTCTTCGATGGTGATAGAAAAAAATGTAATAGGCTTATAATTTTGCATGAGAGGGGAGAAGGCCTCGCGTAGTTGTTCGAGAGAGTATCCTTGCAGGGCTTGGCGCCTGAGTACGTTATTATAGAAAGATCCCTTAAGTCTTTGCCAACCGTATCTCTGAACAACTGCTTTCTTTCTTGGGAGCACTTAGGGTGCCGGAAAGTCGCTTGAGAAGTGCCGTGTCGTGTCCTTAGCTGATTACAACGGATCATCTCCTTTACGGTTTGGATACTGTTTAAGGTAATGCCTGACTCCTGCTTGAATACTGCTTTGTTCGTTTGTGCTGGGAAATATATACGATCTCACCGGAAGCAATTGTGTTTGCCGTCGGAAGAGGGTACCACTCCGTCTCAAAGGCGCAGGGGCAAGGGCTTAGCGCCTCTCGCTTATTCGGGTTCCGGGCTCCAGTTTAACTAGTCTCGCTCCGTTATCGCCCCAAAAGTTTACGGAAAGACGCCAGTTGAAGGTCATCTCTTTTGTGAGATACTCCAAGGCCTCTTTGTCCGGGTGAATCTCAGATAGCAGGAAAAGTTGGCGACAGTTTAATAAAACTGAACATTTTGCGTCTGGAAATGGAATTAGTTCAAGACAGCTGTCTGCGTGAAAATTGTAGGCCCCATTAATTGTTGACCTACGGAGACCATGGAATAAGAAAATTCCGTCCAGTGGGCAGAGATAAAAATATAAGTGTTCTCCCTGGCCACTCCTCTTTTACTATTTATAGAAGTAAAATGGAAAATTCGTCTCAATGGGTAGACAGTTAAGTTGAAAGACGATATATAGTACAGAACTAGTTACGGTTCGTTTAGCGTTGTGAAGCCCCCTTTGTACCCGCCTAATTCTTGATCCCGTAACACTGGCTTTCTTGACCGCTAGTGAAATACTTCCTTACCGTAATCGTATAAACGCTAGCCTGTTTTGTTTGTTTGAATCAAACCTTTATTCTTTTATGTGATGCCTCTCAGGCCTTTATCGATTACAAGCCTTTAGTAAGCCCAGCCAAGTCAGAATATTATTTGAGTATCTTTGGAGCCAGATACGAGATTGACGCCATCTATCTCCTCACTCGTGAGACTTAAGGGATCTGTCCAAAATAACCGGGACATTAATTCCCTTCCATCTATAATCCGGGAAACCACTTCATTTCAATCCATAATTAGGCGATACTTGGCCCCCTCAAACAACCACCAATATTTTAATTGGGTAATTTTAAATTTATATATTTGAAAAAAAATGTCACCAGTTTTACTCATCATTTTAATTCGCAACCCCAAGGTCAATTCAAACTGCCTTTCCTCAAAATAACAAAAAATAAAAAGAGAAAACTAACGAGGGTGTACCTAATTTTTACGAAATATACGCTGTCTAATTAGCAAGCGGGAATTGAGACTGACAATGCATATACGTGAAACACCCCAAAATTAAATTTATCCCTATAAGAGAAGGGCACTAAATCTTGATTGAAACAATTACTCAAGATAGACCTTATGATTTACGAGAAATCTTCCTAAACGTGGCTAAAATATAGCAACTAATGAAGACTGAAAAGTTAAAAATGAAATATTGCACTTTAAGCCTGAAAAACTAAGCTCGGAGTTTTATGCTAATCGGGCCAACCTGTGAGACAAAGGAAAAAAATGCGCTAACGTTATTTTATTTCTTTGAAGAAACATGCACTTTACGATGAATCTCCTTGGAAGGGCATCAGGAATGAGTTTGGCCCCTAAATCTTAATTAGATTACAGTGATGCGAAATTCTTAATCTATTTTAATTAAGAATATGCGAAGAATATATTACACGTCCTGTAACAGTATTAGAAAGGGATTGTATTCGTTTCGTAAAAGGACCCTGGGGGGCGAATTTGCGTCTTTTTGCTCTCTTGTTATGAACAATATCTAATAAATATTGATCCTATTTTGGTTATAACTTTACTCGACTCAAAAGCGTAGGTAAAATTACATAATTTCTAATATTACTGGATTAGCTATATTTCAATCTCAAGGTACGAACATAACTTATATTTTGAGTTTAACATAATTGGTCCCACAAAAGAGGGACAAATTTCTATTAAAATAATAATCATACCGAAGAAAACCAAGATTAGATTTATGAGAGAAAGGGTAAGTCGCGTTAAGATCAGATAATATTTTGAGATTAATATCATTTGTCTTGATTAATATTTTGTAGCAATTTTATTATCCATAAAAGATATAAGAAATAACAACTGCTACCAATCTTTCCGTATTTATATGCAATATTTAGCCTAAGCCTTTACAAAATAATTTATATCGATCTTAAGTCTGGAAAACTGAATGTATTTATATTCTTTTGTCCGTGTATTAGCGAAACATATCATGATTCGCACGAGAAACTGAAGCGAAATTTAAATCATCATAATTGTATTTAGTATACGTTATTTGTCTCATGTTTTTGTTTTTTTTTCAAAACTATCTATAGATGGTAAAACTTTTATCATTTATTGAATAATGATGATAATGCAATGACGTTAAAAGGTAGCCAAAATTATGTTTGCCCAAGAGAATTGACGAAATTTACATCCGGAAATGTCAATTAGATTTAGTTTTGTAATTGGGTTGTCAAGAAATTTATATCGTGTTCATATAAAAATATATCAATGAGTTGTTTAAGTTTTTTTAAATTTCCTGTAAAGATGTATAAATATAACTTGTGAAGTCAAGACCTTGGTTAAGTTTTAGGCCTAGGCCATTTTAGCTTCGAATTAAAACGGAACAAAGCATGCAAAAAATAAAAATCAGAGATTCAGATAATTAACTGAATTAACCAGATGAAAGCGATAGTAAAAATCAAAAAATTACTTTTTTATCTTCCTTAATGACCTGTATTTGTAATCTATCCATACATGAAAAAAAATTCAACTACTCTAGAAACTTGAGGAATTACAGTGCTGCCACACCTAAAGTGAAGGGCACACGTCTAATTGTCTGTTTGCATAGACTGGATGCAAAATCATTAAAATTACGGATATCTTAACTTTTTTCGTTTAGGCCAAAGAAAAATACTTACAAACCGTATTTTTATGGTTGGTCAGAAAGTCCTGACTGAGTAAGTCACCGCGAAGAAAAGAAAAAAATATGGATCAACAACATTAGGTTAAGTTAGCTTAACTCATTGGACTACATTATATTAGTTTACCCTTACTCATTCGACTACATTAGGTTCGGTTAACCTTACTCATTCGACTACCAGCCTCCGTCCACTGCTTTCGTTTGTTGCTCCTGAGCAGTTTATTCTCTTTGTCCAAGCGCCAACCCAGGCAAATGAGTTGAGAAGAAAGTGGAATTAGAATTTGGATTCGCTAGTGTTTCAAGCGGAAACTTTCTAAAACAGTTGTTATGAAGGAAATTTGCGATACTGAGGGAGAAAGCACACTCAGTCAGGCGAAGGTCTCTAAGTGGTACAGAAGTTTGAACTCTTGGGATCTTACCCTCCAAGATCTTACACGTTCCGAACGACCATCAACTTTTGACAGCAAGGTTTTAGTGGCATCATTGAAAGTTAAACCTTCTACAAGCAGCCCCTAATCTTGCGAAAGTTGTTGGATGTTCATCCCATCAGACTGTTGAACTGATATCATCAAATGGATTTTATGCACAAGAAGCCCCAATTAGATCCACATCACTTGATCAAAGCACAATATATCTGTAGAGTAGAGATTGGCAGCCTGCTTTTTAATAACTCAATGGAGGACCGAGTCTGGAGGTAAATTGTCACATCATATGAGAAGTGGGTGTACTTAGTTAATCACGCCGGGAGACGAAATGGGTTCCGAGAGATGAACAACTGGCATCCATTCCACAACGGAATTGGTTTGATAGGAAGGTCTACTTAAATTTTCTTGCATTTTTCTCTATAGTTGCGTCATCAACGCTAAAGTGTATTGCCTGCAGCTAGGTCGCATGTACGACAAATTGAAGAAGGAATACCCTGCATTGATCAATTGAGGTCATGCTTTTTTAAGCAAGACAATGGGAGGCTCCACACTGCCAAGTTGACTATGGAGTAGTTCAAACATATGGACGGTGTTAAGATTCTTCCACATCCACCTTTCAGTCGCGATTTTGCTCTGAGTGACTATGGCGTATTCGCTCAATTGCACACTTTCTCGCGACTAGCGATCCAACCCTTTTGATAGAGTGAAGGAAACCTGTTTACATTTTAATTTATTTTAAGCATGCTGACTGGTATCTGGAACAGATTCGGATGAGCTCTGATTCCTGGAAGAAGCTCAGAGAGACTGATGGATTTTATTTTAAAGATTAAATATTGGTGTTGCTCCATAAAATTCTGATTTTTTCCGCTCCCTAAGAGATTCAGGACTTTCTGATCAACTTAATATTTAATTACAAAGGGTATTTAGAAATATCATATTCTCTTGCAAAAAGTATATACTGTACTTAGTCTCTAACCGTATATTTTTTAATTACAAACCGTATATTAACATTTGTAAGGCATATATGTTTATTTTAAAACAGTAGATTTAATCCTGTAACCGTATATCTTTTCATGTTAACTGTATTTTTTATTTTAATCAAAATATTTTTACTTGTAAGCCGTATATCTTTACTGGAAATATGTATATCATTACTTGAGAGGTATGTATATATTTTAGCATGCATGATTTAGATCTTTACTCGCAATCCATATATTTTATCTTGCAACTTTATATAATTTCAGTTATCTCAAAAACTTCTTATGCAAAGCATTACATTATTCTGCAATTCTTATACTTCAAGTTTTAAAAGCTGTATACTTTTGTTGAAATATAGTGTTTTGTTAAAGAAAATATATTTCGGTAAACTGCAATGCATGCAGAGATGGTATGCGGTTATTATAACAATGAATAGAAAAGGAGACTTTTCATTGCTATAATAACCGCTTAATTAACGTAGTTTTTACCTGTTAACAGCGCATTTTAAGCATAGCATACTTTCACGCTACATATCATTTCTTTCAGACTAAACATTTTTCTTTAAAATCCTATACCGCCGTGCTTTTTCATGTAAATATGATATTTTAAATACAAATTGCATATTCGTATTTGCAAACTTATCTTTATACTTAAAAAATCGTATATTTTTAGCCGCAATGAACTGAAGATCGGGTGTGGAGATAGAAATGTTAACTCTGACGAGGTGAGGTTCACGTTTTGAATTTCAACGTGAAATATGGTTGTCATTTTCCGTAAATTTTCCGACTGATGTATGGTAGAGTTAGTGTGTAAAAATTTCTTTGAGGAGTCAGTAAGAGGCAAAAGGATGTAACTGGTAGCTACTGAGTCATTTGAGACCTAAATAAAATGGTCTTAGGTCTCTTCTGGCAGCAACTGGGAGGGGATGATAGACGTACGGTCCACCTTAGAGGCAGCATATGAAGATAGTCAATGGCTTCCCCCACACGGAGGCAACAGGATGACAGGCATTGATGGACCTCAACATATAAATTTCGGTAATACCGGCACTACCTCGATCTAGCCACGTGAAAGAGACTCACTGCCTCGAGAACCAATAGCATGAAGGGAGACCAAAAATCTGACCCAGGCACAATATATACTTCCGCCGCATTTTAGACAGATTCTCTACCACCTTAATGCCTTTTGAATCTTTGCATCTAGCGAGGGCTAGTCCTGGTTGGTGGGATCCATACGCGAGCCTTGGTATATCCGACTATTGTAGGCGGCAACGGTCACTAGCTCATGGCACATAAAGCATTCGAGCTAATAAGCGACCGGCATTCTTTGCCAAGCTTTGAGGGGTGAACTTCCTCCAGGTTGGATGTTGTGTGTATTGGCAAACAGCTGAGAAGTCGGAATCCACCGCATCTCAGAACTGTGAAAGGATAGTTCTGGGTTTCCTCCCTACTAATCTGAGGTTCCTAAAGAAATTAAGCCATCGGTACTGTTCCTAAAGCTCTTTGTGTCGAATGAAGGTGGCCTTGAGAGCGTCCTAGGCCCTTTGGTGTGCTTGAAGCTCGCATAATGAGTCATTTACTTTCATGAGGCGGGCTGTTAAAGGGGAAAAACTCTGCTAGAATTGTCTCGATTGCCAACTCGCAGAGACGAGGAGAATGTTTCATCATATTTGGCGAATATTGAAGCACTTGTATCTCCGGACGATTGCCGTCTCTGGGTTAGAAATTTGATTGTTTCTTTGTTTTTGAACCATGCTAAGTGCACGAAGAAGCATGTTGAACGATAAGGTTGCTTGCAAACGAATAACCTCTGACGGCCCACCCCCTAATTTATAGAAGAACATGTGCTATGGTATCCCGCTATGGATGACGTCATTTCCTGTTCGAACATTCTTGAAATTTCGACCCCTGTGCACGTTGGGAAAATATTTCCCAAGCCTCCCCCCATCCCCTGGTGACGAGGTGTGAACAAGACGCTATCTCGCCCTTGCTACTAAATGATGAGTCGATTCTAACTCTGGATTAAGATGTCTGGAGCTTGTGACTTCTTTCTCCAAACTTTCCCTTCCCCTCCAGAATCGAGCATACAAATACTCGGATTCTTCTGTAGTTCGAAGCGTCCAGCCCGTCTTTCAAGGCCGTCCTTATCGTCTTGTCCCGTGAGCGTTTGTCAGACAGCAGACTTCTTCAGCCGTGATTCTACCAAAGTCAATTGGTAGCTTCTGTGAACGGAAAGCCTTTGAATTTGGCGCAACAGTCTCCCTTCGTTTAATCGAACCGAAGAAAATCACAATCGAGTCCCTTTAAGGAGAAGAAGATTCCTCCTCTTTCATTGGAATTACGAGAATTCCTACATTCCCCGTAGAACGTCATCTTTCAAGTTTGGCTATCTTCATCAGAAGGTTGGTTCGGGTCGTGCACCACCTGCCTCATTCAGGACGTGCCCCACCTGTTTCATTTGGATCGTGTCCCACTTGCCTCATCGGATCGTTCCCTACTCGCCCCATCCAAGAAGGACTTTCATCGAAGTCATCGACCCGTAAGAATAAACACCCCCTCATTATTATTAGTATTGTCAAGTTTCTCTTCTTGATCTGAGCCCAGTAACATTAATTTACTAATTCCATTTGAGAATCCCTCCTTATAATAATTCTCAAAAGACTCTTTCAATTTAAATAATTTCATTTCGTTCTATTATTATTCTTATTTTGATCGGTGTAGATCAATAATATTTTTGTTGTTTCATCTTTAACTAACCTTGAACGATACCCTCAGCTTATTCAAGTAAATAATACGGAAAGAATGCTTCATCCTATTTGGCAAATATTAAGGCAGATGTATCTTCGAACGATTTGCCGTCTCCGGGATAGAAACTTGATTGCTTCTTTGTTGTTGAGCCATGCCAGGTACATGAAGAATCATCTTAAACGATTGGGATTATTAATGCAGGCTTAAATAGAATATTTTTTCACGGAAATTAACCAGTGGAGCTGTTGGTTTTAACAAAACACTAAATGTCACGAAAGAAGAGTTCTTGATGGTTGAGTTATAGCTGCGACTGGGCGTGGAATGGTGAGGTTGTGGGTATGCAATTTGATAATTCAATGATTCGATATTTTTAAGGGGGGAATGGCTTGCAGATCCTCCTCCTCTTTGTCCTCCACGCACGTTCAGAGGCAGGCAGAAGTGAAAGAGGAATAAGGCCGACCTGCTCGCAGAGAAACTTCCCACACTTTTCTTCTTTAGCTCAAGTGAACCAAGGGGGAAGTGGTGGTAGGAAGTCCAGAGCAAGGTTTCCTATAAGGCTTATTGGAAAATATGGAAAATTAAAAAATAAAAGAGATATATTTTAGTGAGTAGGCAGTATGTGCAACCTTGATAGCCATAGGAGAAAAAGGAATACCCAATCTCAAAGGACAAGGGAGACCTCCTGATTACTGTGGATTCCGAACGACTACCATATTTCATTCTTCCTTTTTCACACTCCACTCAAAGTCCCTAAGTTACTTTGGATTATAACTATCGGGTGATCCGATTATTCTCAAGCTCCTATTTGTTTTTAAGGTTCTTAAAATCCGGTTTTTTTATGCAGTATTGGATGCATTTTATATGCATTATATATTGTCTTTTTTCTTCTTATTTTTTATGTTTATTCATCTGTAGTTGCTTTATTTGTTATTTTCTGTTATGGTTGTCTTATTTATGTATAGTTCATATTCGTTTCTAATAGTTCAGTTTTCATATGGTGCTGTCTTAACTTTGGTTCTCATTCTTCATTGATTAATCTCTTAGGATTATTTTTCTCTGTGCGGTATTTTAATTCGTTTTCGTGATTCTTTCATTTTAATCATCCGTGAATTTTTATGTTTAGTTTGTTACTCTTCTCGAATTCATTACTTATAAAAGGTGTTCCATTAAGACCGATCGAAATAATCAGTAAATAAAACAGTTTTATTGGTGAAAATTTATTGATTTCACTATTGGATCATGTTATTTGAGTCATGGCAGTTATGTGTGAAAAATAATATCGCCTAAATGTCGGCCAAGGTTTCGGTCGCACACCTTCACTCGATAGTTAAAATTTTTGATAACGTCTCTGCATAGTTGCTCCACGATCTCACCAATATGCTTTATTATCTCATACTTCAGCTGTTGAATTGTTGTTGGCTTGTTGGCATAGACCTTCCTTTTGAGATGATTCCAAAGGAAGAAATCTAAAGGCGTAAAGTCACACGATCGTGGTGGCCAAATGACCTCGCTGTTTCGAGAGATGATACAACCTGGTAACTTCTCATTCAATAAAGCCATTGCTGCATTGGCTGTGTGCTTGTGGCGCCGTTCTGTTGAAACCACAAATCTTCGACATCCATAGAATTTAATTCAGGCCATAAAAAGTTGGTTATCATGGCACGGTATCGCTCGCCTGTCACCGTAACAGAATTCCCGGCATTATTTTCGAAAAATACGGCCCAATAATTCCGCTAGCAAAAAATGCACACCAAACAGTGACCTTTTGTGGATGCAGTGGTTTTTCAACAATCTTCATGGGATTTTCATCAGCCCAATTCTGCTTATTAACGAATCCACCTAGATGAAAATGGGCTTCATCACTAAAGATGATTTTTTGCGAAAAATCATCATCGGCTTGTCTTCGCTCGTGCACCCAATTGACGAATGTACGGGGTTTCAAATGGTCAGGATTCTTCAGTTCTTGTCTCAATTGAAGTTTTTAAGCGTGTAGAGATAAATCTTTTGTCAAAATTCGATGTAACGTTGTTGTGGAGAGGCTCAATTCCTGCACGTGATGACGAATAGAAGGGTCTGGATCTTCAGCCACATTCTCGCACACTGCCGCAATGTTTTCAGGTGAACGACATAAACGAACACGCAATGGCGTTTGCATATCTGCCACCGACCCAGTTTGTTTAAATTTACGAGCAATTTTTCCAATTGCACTCTCGATTAGTCGATTATTCTGACCCCAAAAATCGCAAAGTGCCCGAAATGCGTTTCTGTTTGAACGTCCATTTTCGTAATAGGCTTCGATAACTTTAACACGTTGTTCAATTGTTAATCCTTCCATGGTTAAAATTTCTAAAGACTAAAGTTGTTAAATCTGAAAGAAAAAGAAAAAAAATCCTTAGACGCTTAAACTTAACCCACATTTAAAATCAGTCCAAGTTATTGAAACACCATTTATATGTGCTCTTCTTATCTCCTCAGCTGATGCCTTGAGCTTCGTAAGTGAAGTTGAGTGCGTTAATCGCTGGGATATAGATTTTTTCCCATATAACTCTTGCCCTTTTCTAAGAAGTTAATTTATTACTGGTAAATTAACCTCTAAAGGTAGGTTGTTCATTTTTCTCATTTTTCTCTTGTTGGTGTTCGTTATCAATCTTAGGGACTTATTTTGTACTCTTTGCCTATTGGTTTACTTGATTGATAAATCATATGCAGTGGTATTGGTTGTTAAATTAGTATTGCCCTGCCCAATAACATATATATTTTTTCTCTTGATCTTCGAAAGGATTCCACAGATTGAATATACATAGTAATCGTAATGTTGGGATTGTTTGTTGAGTCCTCTCTCGTTAGTGACATATATCCTTTTGATGTAATATTTAGACCCAAACATAATTACCTTTGGAACTATAATTGTACAATTCTCTTTTATATATGATATCGGCTGTTTTTCTTCTTCCATATGAATTATGGTAAATTTGGGGGTGTTCATTCGAATATTCCATTGTTTTTCATATCTGTTGATATCCCAATTTCTAGTGCCGTTACTTGTGCTTGCCTTCTTTCATTTCAGCTTAGGGATATTATACATTAGCTGTTATCATCCACGAAATGGATGTCCAGCGTCTCTGTTCTAATTGGTGGTTTCATATCAACTGTATATACTGAACATAGCGTGATAAATAAACACTCGCCTTGCGGCAATCCAGCTATATTTCAGATTCTGATCGCTCGTATTACTTTATCAACATTCTTGCTTTTATTTCCGTGATAAAGAGGCAGAGAATTCTCTGAAGATTTTTGTTAATTTGCAGATTTATGATCTTATATTGTAAGCTTCTGATCCAGATTTGATCGAAGGCTTTCTCTACGTCTATGACGACTAATTCTATTTACCTTTTGTTCGGTTTACCTTGTGCTATTATTCCGTGGGCCAGGGTGGTAGTATACCTCTTCTTCGGAATCCAAACTGGGAATTATTATATTTTTTTTCTTATATATTTTCTATTAATCTTTTTTATTTTATTTTTTCCACTACTCCGCAGGTGAAATCAAGTAAGATGTAGGCCTGTTGGTGGTTTGTCTGATTGAGAAAAGCAAAGTTCTTGCTGTTTTTAATGTCTCAGTGTGATCGAATGGCCTGAGGCTGCCAGGCCTCTCCCCTATCACATATCAAAACTCATGCTTCTCACGTACATCCTGCGAGAGAGCACAGAACGGCGTTCTTATCGCGCACTATTTCTAAGTTTAATCAAGGAGGTTCAATCCCCAGTTTGCCTCCAGGCGTCGATCTGGCCAGATTGAATTAGGCTTATGGGAAGATAAGATCTTTCCAAGCGCTAGTGGGACACTCTATCGAAGTCCCCCCATTGTCTTCTAGGCCGAGGGGCTGGCTCCGGCTATCTATGCGATAGAGTTTCGCATTTGAAGCAGATCCCAATTATCTTCGCAGAGGCATCACGCTGATCCGGTCTTCCTTGTGCACCTAAGAACTCTACCGCGAGAACCCCCTTATTGTCCAGAAGAGGATACTATCCTTGAGTGCCAAGGTTCGTGCCCCTCGAGACGCCAAGTCAACAGGGCCCCCATGTTGTTCAGAAAGACACAACTTTAGAACAGTCATTGTTCTTCGAGCCCGTTCGATAAGAAATGGTTCTCGCCCCCCCCCCCTGTTGTTCAGAAAGAGAACAACCATTAGAACAGTCATTGTTCTTCAAGCCCGTTTGACAAGAAACGGTTCTCGTTCCCCTGATATAACGTCAGTGGTAATTTAATTCCCTCCTTTTAACGTTCTTCAAGACAACGCTTGGTTAACCAATAACCTCAATTGTTCATACAGAACATCTCAGATATCCTGTCTCAAGGATCGCTCGTACTTCCGAGCCCCACTTTTCTCTCACTCCTTGAAGTCCGTCCTTCCCCCTCTTTAAGGACAACCTCCCTAAAAACCCCTTCTTCTGGAAAAGAAATCGCCAGTTGGACCGAAGATTCCTTCAAAATCGCCTTCCTCTGCATGACGACCTTATAAATACGTAAGCTACGAATTGCAATTAACTATTTAACTTTGTGCCAGCGTACCTCTGTGCTTTAAACTGATTTAACCAAGCCTTTCCCTTCGTGTTTGTTTTGTCATTTTAAATCCCTCCAAATCTTAATCCTCCGCTTAGTCAAATATTCCCATGACCTTTTTCGTTTCATGTGTATCTCCTATTTTAATCCCCGGTCATGTAAATATTTTCCATGTGTTGTTTTGTTAGATTAATTAATAAAATTCTATTTTATTGATGTTTGCAATATTATTTATCCTTGGGCTCTGTTCCACTTCTTAAGTATATTGAAGATAAATAAGCCCTCTCCAGGCCTATTTATTTATTTATTACGTAGCGTCATTCTCGGCCATCTGATCAACCTGCACTCGAATATAGAATAATCCCCACAAAGAATAGATATATAATATATCGTCGGGAGCCTATTCTACGACAGTCAGGGAAGTATCCGTTAATCAAAGTTGCATGAAAGATTTTTTTAATGGTCTTATGATGCCATTAGGGCATTGGGTAAGTTCATCTTGGTAAGCCATGATGGTCCTGGTTCTTTCTGTTTTTAATGAGTTAATTACGCTCATTATTTCTTCATCCGTTGTTTTATCACATGGTTCCTCTTCTTCTTCCCTGATACAGAATACCAATTAAGAGTAATTCTGTTAGTGTTAACACGTAGGTACTCATGGACCCTTCCTTCCGTTTCGTCACAGAAGTCTTCGTTTTCTTCAGGTAAAATTGAGAAAAAGGACTTCCAGGGCAGTCTCAATTCTTTTCTATTTCTTGATGTTATTGGATTAAATTACCGTATTCGTCTTTAAGTTTTATTTTTATTCTAGGTTTTGACAGCCTTTTCCATTAATTGCTCTCTAATTTTTATTTTGTGTTTAGGTAAAATCTATCTGCCTAAAACCTTTGTTCCATCTTTTTCCGGCTGTTCACCTATTATGTAGACCATTTCTGTTTTTAAATCTCTCAATTCTTTATATTTTTCTGGGCTAGATCCTCCTATCCATATTGAAATATATACCCTTTTAATTTATATATTTTTATTTATCATTTTAGTGGTCCACTTGTGCTGTTGTTTAATTTGATAACTCTTTTTTGATATGTATTTTCTATCTGCAGCAACCAGAGCATCTGTTAACTGTTTCATCTCGTCACCTTTCGCTTCTCGAGTGAACGGTCTGTCAGGTATCTATGAATATATCCATTTAATTCTGCCTCATACGTTCTCCAATTTACTATGTGGTATTGTTTCCTTTTAATTGCAGGTACCACTAATGGATTTCCTACATGGTCACTACTTGCAATTCCTACAAGTTCCATATGCAATTTTAAAAGCATATCACACCTACATAGTACTACTTGGATTTTTAGCGGTGTTTGTTGTAATATATGTTAGATCATCTAGTCCCACACTTTTTAAGATATTTCATCTCTACATTTCTGCCAGCAGTATTCTTTACTCTTTATCCAGTTGCATGGCTTCCTGCATTTAATTTACTCACGTATATTGTTGGATTGCCTTGTCCAAATATCGTAATGAAGTTATGTACAGGTAAAACATTTCTTCTGGTAGTTGGTAGCCCGTCAATATTATTACTGACCTAATTTATAGTTCTATCTTCGAATCTCGGTGTACTTGAGGCCTCTTTTGATAGCTAGGGGCCGCCCCGTCATTTCTTTCTGCTGGTGGGTTTTTTGTTATAACGGAAAAGTAATATATTTTTATTACTTTATCTTCCTTACGTATTCATTTGTTTGACTGAGATGAGTTCGATATCTAAATTGATCTTTCTGATCTTATATCCAATTGACCGTTTTTTGTATTTATTTGCAGAATATTTAAATTTCTATGTCATTCGCTTCACAATTTTTTGTATTCGACTTCATTAATAAATGCTTAATTGGATCATAATTTTATATTTCTGTAGTGTGTGGGTTTGCTTTGTGGTTCGTTTTATTGTTTCTACAGTTTCTATATTGAGGTTGGTGGGGTTAAATTTTCCACTGCAGCATTTTCAAATGTACAATTTGAGGAAATACCACATCACCTAATTCTTAATTCCTTAAAAATTTTATCTACTATTTTCAAATTTTCTTCTCTTTTATAAGAGCATTTGCAATCATTTTTGTTTAGTGCTCGGACTATTTCGTCCTGCTTTAATTTTCTTGGTAATGACATGGATTCGCTCGCGTAGATATTCAAACGGAGATCTTTTGCTTAGCTCACAATTCCTACTATTTATTTAAAGTTTAATTTTGTTTGGTGTTGCTCTTTCTCCTTATTATTTGTTGTGGTCAAAGTTTCTTGGTTATTAGTAATTTCTGTCTCTTTTTTCTTTGGTTGGCCTATCATTTTAAATGCATGTTCTTTCTTTATTCTGAATGTCCATTCTTACGATATCGGACGACTCTGGATTTTCTTGGAACCACATTTCCTTCATTCCGTTCTTAACCAATCATTGGTTTATGATTTGCCTATATTATTCAATTGTGCAAATAATATACACACTAGGAGGTTAGATCTTACTTTTTATGGTATTGTTGTATTTGTTCTCGCTTCCTTCATCTATTTAATGGTAGATTTTGGCACATCTGCATAAGTGATATTTTGTATTTTTTTCTGTTTCTTTCCTCTATAATTTACTTTCTCTTTGGACAGCTCATTGGAAGGGTTTTATGAATACCCTCAAAATTTAGGCATTTCTTTTGGTGAAGATACACTCGTTGCATCTATCAGGACCAGGGAATTCCAAACATCTTTTATCTGTTACTCTGCAATTTTTCTCGTAGTGTGGTTTTAGAGTGCATTGCAATCATATATATATATATATATATATGCAGATACACCGACAAATGCAAAGTGAAAAACCATTCCGAGCGCTTTCCTCTTTATTATTAAATACCTTTTCAAGGAATAGGCAGGACATACATTGCTTTAAATATTGGAAGGGGGAATAAAATTACCTACCTCTGAACCCTAAATAGGGGGTACAAAATCCTGAAACAACTTTATTTGAGATTTTATGTATGTAGTGCTAATGGCATCTAGCATGAACAAACCAGGGCTAATATATTTCTCGAAATATTATATACTGCATTTTATGACTGGTTTGGCACTTTTCCAGTTAATGCTATGGTTAAGATTGTATATATGTATGTAGAAAAATTGCAGATTGTTTGTTCACTGTGATTACGTACATTGGCTGAGGTTGCTTAACCCGGATATAAATTTCTCTCCCTGTTTTTCCATAATAACACTTTTATGCAGTTGTTGGAGCCTATCGATTAAACAATGCCAGGTTGGGGATAACGGAAGGGATTTGACAAGGATGAGATCAATTGTATTCGTGTACTTAAGAATATCATTTATCTTCAGAGACCTAACTAAACGAGATAATTTAATGAAAATATGGTTATAGGAAAAAACTAATAAGTTTTGGGACTGAAACTTAGGGAGATTAACATTATGATAATAGGAAAATTAGCAGACCTATAACAATTGTCGAGAAAGTACAGAGGGTAGCAAAGATTATGCCTATATAAAAATATTCTATCCACTTTTTTGTCTACGTATTCAAGTGTGACAATTCTAACTGTACACAAAAAATAGAGGAGAAAACACTTTGTTTGATGCTATTTTGCTGGTTAGAATAAAAATTTATATAAGAGTCTATGGCTGTCGGTTTTCTATATATTTCATATTGGAAACAATGGTTTGTCCGATAAATTAGAGTATCTCGGAGGTAGTGTGCGATCATTTTATCTTCTAAACTAAATATAATCGAGGGCACTAATTTTTTGTAAGAAATGTATTAATATTTAAATTTTTTGGCTAAAGGCAGAGAATGCCATCAACATATCGCATCCAAGCTATATGGGTTTCATTAATTTGGGGAAGTATTCTAGATCCCAAGAATTCAATGTATAGGTTGACAAGTACAGGGGACAAACAATTCTCCATTGCCATTCCAAAGGTTTGGCCATAAAACATTCCATTAAAGGTAAATAAGTAATATTTGATGGAAAGAGCAATGAGTTTAATGAGGGTAGAAGGGGGTATAGGGAGAGCAGATGGGCTGAGGTGTTCTTCAAGGAAATTCGCGAGTTCGGGTACGGGAACTTTAGTAAAGAGGAAACAAACATCAAAACTATCCAGGTACATATTATTAACCTTAGGATTTTCAGCCCTGTAGTCTGGATAATTACCACCCCGTATATCAGCTAGGACCTCACGTAGCAAAAGTAGTTTCCTTATGGTACTGCTGCTCAGGTTACTGAAGCGGAACGCCCGAGTACCGTGCCCTTCTGAGAGTACTGGTATTTGTTGCTCGCCCACATAAATCTCGTCCAGCAGGCCTCGGTCAATGCGGATAATGGGATAATGACGAACTTGTGTACGTTAGTCTTTATCTTCCATTTGCGCTCGAACGAGTATATGTTTACCATCTCCACTTCTGTCTCTGCGGTCTGCACTCTGTTATTGTTATAACTACTCCTACAATCAATGTCATGTCGTCTGCGGACTGCAGATATATAGCGTCACTCTTGACTGGTGAAGGAATGCCTATGTTGAAGATGCTTTACAGTAGAGGGCTGAGGCAGCTTTTTTGCAGCACACCAGCCTCAAGGCCGAATTCCGTCCCTCTGTGTCCCTATATCTGTATTTGCGCTCTTCTCTCTCTCTCACATAGTAGCGGAGGATTTTTACGATAGTCCATTCAGCCAAACCTTGTCAAATGCCTTTTGTACGTCTCTGAAGACCACGTCGCCGTATTATCCTTTAGTCATGGATTTGGCTGGATTTTCAGAGATAATATCAAGCGGAGTCGGTTCCTCTCCATCTAAGGAAACCCTGTTGTTTGTAGTTGTGCGCTTTGCTCTCAGCTAGCTGGATTTGTATCCTGTTGGTAATGATCTTTTCTAGGATTATGCTTATGAATTCCAATAGAGAAATAGGCCTGTAGTTCAGAAGCTGCTAGGGCGAATTGTTTCTTTTCACAATGAATATAACCTTTGCAAGTTTGAACGCATGGGAGAAGTATTTTCAATTCAAGGCTGCATTCATGATGTTTAAGATTCCATGAAGCACTTGTGGTGCTGCGTTGGTTATATTCTCTTTGGTAATTCCAGACTCAGCTGAAGCCTTTTGTTTAAAGGTTTTGATGGCATCGACAGGTTCTTGACTAGTAATTAACTTACGGTCTCCTGACATCTCCATTTTTCTGAGCCATGTGTGCATGGATAGGAATGTTCAATAGCCTGATTTAGCTCGTCAATGATTCATGTTTTTTTAATTGTGTTAGTTCCTTTGATTTTCTTTAGGGATTCTCCCCCTATTCATTTTTGTCTATCAGGCGGTCCGATAATTATGTCTGTTTGTCCCGATTGATTTGAGTCAGTTCTGCTTCGAGCATATGCAGCCTTGCGACTAATTTTCTCTTTGTTTTCGTTCGTCTCAGCATATGCTCCTTCAGTATTTCCCTCGTTGGTCAATCTGGGCTGGAGAAGCATTCTGTGGATGTAGTTGTAACGCCTTTTCAGTCTTTCTTGATGATCAATTTATTCGAGATTTGCTGGCTGATAGTTATTCAACAGTTCCAGTTACTTTTTCCAGTTGGGCTGGCCGTTGACTTTCCGGCTCTATGGGAATTTGAATGGGCGAGAGTCTAATCGTTGTGAGTATATAGATGTGATCACTCGGGATGGGCGGCGCCCGTGTGCTCCGATGGTTGAATTGGAAGTTGCTGCTCGTCAGGATTATATATGGCATCGTCGCAACGCGTGATGTAACGTATGGGAAGAAGTCAGGTGCAACGCCTTCGACCATATTGCAGGTTAATAAAAGGTTTAGATTCTTTCCCCTTTCGTTAGTCGTGGAGTAATGTGCTGCCCATAGGTTTGCATTTAGGTCACGTCTAAAAAGACTTTCTTTTGGTGATCGAATATCGTGTTGGAATATTATAGGGAGAGGTACCATCTTTTTTGTAATTTACTACGCTGACGCTATCACAAAAGCTCCTAGATGGTTCGGGATCCCGATAGACAGAAGGAATTCCTCCAGTTTGGGTAGAAGTTTGAAATTCAGGTCCTTCTTGTTCTCAGATGCAAAACCGCCATAACTTTCCTGAGAGCAGGTTTTTGCTAGTGGCGTGTAGTTGCGGATTTTTATCTTCAGGGTTTTTGTGTCGAGTTGATGTTTATTTCTCAGTATTCTGTCCTGACCAGTCTTTATAAAGATGTTATAGTATGTTGTATTTTGAATGATATAATTGCCAAGGGTTTCCCAAAGTTAGCCAAGGAATTATTTTGTTTTGGGGTTAACATCCTAACTATTCGGTTAATTCTAATGAACTCTGAAACCCTTATATAGGTTTACATTTTCTTTCGAATGATATAATTGTCAAATTCCTCTCAAGGTTAGCCGGGGAATTATTTGCCAATAATTTCATAACCTTTTTACCCATTGTCACGAAATTTGAAACGCTTATGATATTTTACTTTATCTTTCGAATGGTATAATTGTCAATGTCCTCCCAGGTTTTTTAATGAATTATTGAAATTTTTGTAGAGCGTAAGGTCATAAATTAGAATGAGTGAGAGCACGCGACTTTGGTCAGCAAACCTTGTTCTCAGTCCATCCGTCCATGTTTAATGTCAGGCGAGTGAGTCTGTTGTTGGTCCGTTCATTGTTAGTCTTGGTGAGATGTCCTGTCTATTGTATTTCATTTCCTCTTTTGTGGGGACTTATCCATCATGTTTACTTTCTAAATCGTGAGGAGTCAGAATTTAGCAGTTCTCCTCGTAGAGATCTATGTCGGCGAGGTAGAGGGCTTATTCCCCACTTTTTTACTCGACGTCGGCATGGAACCTCCATTTGTATATGGTTGATCTGATTTCCTCGAAGATATCAGTTGTCGTTATCTTTCTGGGGCATGGCTCTTCTTCGCAGGCGTAGATTTTGAAGTTGATATCATCTCCATCTCGCCTGCCCTTGGGGTTTGTCTTTGTATTTTGTAATTTATGAGTACCTGTCTCGCTGTCCGTGTTGCGTGTCTTTGTTGTCGTGTCTTTCTTAGTTTTTTCTTTTCCTTAAGTTCCCTATCTAATCTTTGCTTATCCTTAAATTGAAAAATTGGACCCCCATTTCTTTTGATTTTTTCGCCAGTACTGTCTCTTCGGTTTTTGAATTTAAAAACCTCCCATTCTTTGGCCCAGCTGTAGTTTGGGATAATTTCGGTCGCTACCTCTTCTTTTTCATGTTGCCCGATCAAAGGGTCAAGTTCTCTGTAGACCAGGCTCCGTTAAGTTACGATTTGTGCCGGTGTGCTGGGCTGCAGGTTGATGCCTTTTAGGGCGCTGACGGAGATTTCCTTGATTGAGGTTTTGACATTGCTCTCTTAGTTTAATACTAAATAATGGCAGCAAAATATTCAATATTTTGAAGTTAATTGTTCCAATCGCTAATGAAAACTCTGTAAAGTTTATGTTAATAGTAAAAATATAGCGAGATTTTGATTTGTCGCTTTCCAAAGACTCAATCTTTCATTAAGCATCTGTCTATCAACAATAAACAATTTAAGAGAAGAGGTTTATCTTTAATGCATTTTTCAAGGTCCCAAGGGATTTAAATGTGCATATAGTGGTAAATGAAGATTATATATCATAAAAAAGAATATCAGAAAAGTGCAATAACTCTTTTCAGAACAAGTGACTAAATACTCAAAGAAAGGGTGTGTTCCCTAACGATTGCGGACAAAAAAGAGAGTGTCATTTTACTTAACATCTTAAGTTTAAAAATAATACTCTACAAGACTTTACGGGAACGATGGCTTGCCAGTACACTCCAGGTAGTAGCAATGTTGCACATTTGAAATGTCCTTGATGGAGAAAACCACGTGAAACATAGCTTAGTACAAGTTGAACGTGGTAAATTGTTGATACATACGATCTAACGAGAAAGCGGCTTGCAATATTTAGAACCCTATGTAATCAAAGCGGATATGAAAATCTTGAAGATATATTGGTGATATTGGTGGCGTATACAACTAAAATTAGGCAAGAAGAAGAGAGAAGACTTGCCAACATTAGCAACATGATCCTAGAGAGATATTTCACTATCGAATGTTACTAGAAAATTTTAGTAGGTTAAGATAAAGAAAATGGGGGCAATGGAGTTTGTGTAATCTTTTTGCACCAAATATCATCAGAATTGTTCACACTAGCAATATTTCAGTTTTTCCTGTGATTGATCTTAAGACATTTGATAAAATTTACTTTAGGGAAAGATTTGATAAATAGGTGATATTCCTGCTTCTAAATACATCATCTGAAGATCTTTCATTGACTGGAGTGTTCACTCCGTAAAATCTATCAATCAAAGCATTGTAAACTTTATATTCGACTATACTAGCTATACTTTATGATAATATAAAATAAAATCTCCAACATATTTCTCTGATTTTGCTTTTAAATATAAATAGAAACCTTTATTGGTTTCATTATTATAAAATACCCGACTTAAATATATGCATGGTGTTTATTCAAAAATTTGCAGGCCCAATCAGAATACAGAGTCACGGTTTGGGAAAGAAAACCTTAAGGTGAAAAATCTTGTCGTGTTTTACTCACAGTGTCAAGATCATCTGCACCAAGAGTAGTGACGTACGCTCCAAGTTCGACATTCTCTCGGAGAGAAAGGTAAATATTGGAAGCTTTGAAAGAAGGAATGTGGTCATTTACATCAATCAAACTTATTTGAATCCATGCCGTATCTGTGTGCCGCGGGTCAGCCCATCGACGACTTCCCTGGAATAAAGAGGGAATAAAAGTGTTAATTTAAATCTACAGAGTAAAAGCATGAAAAACCATCATTTATGACTTTTCCTTAAACATAGAAGAAGGGATCTTGATATCATAGCATTAGATCGACTTAAAATAAATGAACGGTCAGAAAAATAATAGAGAAAATGAAACATATTACAGAAAGAAATAAGATCAATTTAACGTCTTATTTTGTGAGATATAGAAGGATGCTGCAAAAGTTCAGGGAAATTTAAATAAAAAATTCTTGAAATTTGAATTTTCATTACAACCTGATCTGCAGTCGCGTGCGACTCTATATCTCCCTATATCGGTCGCTCCCCCTTTTGCTTTTATTGTTTTTGTAGTAACATTGTAACTATCCGACTGATTCTGAGGATATTTAAAATCCTTATGTTATTTTACATTCTCTTTCGAATGGTATAATTAACAAAGTCTTCCCAAGTTAGCCGAGGAACTATTTGGCAATAACATCCTAACTATTCCGCAAATTCAACGAAATTTGAAATCCTTATGTTGTTTTATATTCTCTCTCGAATGATATAATTGACAATATCCTCCTAAGGTTAGTCCATGAAATATTAACAATTTTGTAGATCGTAACGTAATAAATCAGAATAAGTGAGAAGACGCAACTTTGGTCAGCAGACCTTGTTTTACATAGTCAGGATTTTTGCAACACATTTTCTTCACCACGGAGGCCCATTCTTCAAGCCTAAATCGAAGAAATATTTAAGCGCGTTTTTTCTCTAATTGTGAAAGGTTTGTTTTCACATCTCCAAATAAGTTAAAACAAATTCCTCTCAGAGTTTATTTACGATTCACGAATCAATATAAGTGTGTGTGTGTGTTTGTAGGGGGACCAAAACATATGTAGATAGATAGAAAGAAATAAAAGTGGGGGAGAGATAAGGAACTAGGAAAGATTTGCATGCTGGGTTGTTTTGTTTAATTAGTTAGTTTCTGGCCTACAAGCAATTTTCGAAAGAAATCTTTTTCTGTTGTTGTTATGATTTTATTATTCTTTATTATTTTAATTAGTCTAATCCGTTTTTCATTGATTTTGTTATGTGTATATTTGCTGTCTTTTGTTTCTTCATTCTTCTTTCTTTCTTCTTTTTTCTTTTTTCTTTGTTTTGCCATAATCGGGTATCGAATTAAGTTTTGTATTTTTCTCATATTAGGATAAATCATAGTATACTATTTGAAGTCATATCCGGTATGTTTTTGTCATATTTGGTTAGATTTTCATAGTTTGTGTGTTTTATTTCTTCCCTCAGTATTAAACACTTTTCTTATGGGTAGAAGGGCACTTCGTCTCTACAAGCCTCTAGACTCGATGAGCTTGGAAATCTGGCGTGACATCTGACTCTTCTCTTCTAGCGAATCATTTGGATGATTTATTCATTCATATCTCAATTAACCAGTTCCTACATATTCTTAGTCCGTTACTCGATTTCTATGTTAATGGGCCTTAATTCCGCCTCCCTGTGCAGCTCTTTCTGGAGTCTTTTTTCTCGCCTGCGTGTAGCTGTGATTAGGTATACGAATTTATTTTGCACAACCTGTAGTCTCCTTTTTTGTATCGTTCGAGGCACAGGAGATGGCGGAAGCGATAAAGGAGTGGAGATCTAACAATTGCATTGTAAATCTTCTTCCTTTTGCTCGAAGATTTCTGAATATGTTTAGAGTTCTGACTGCGGCTGAGGCCTTAGAAATTCGATCTAACACATGCTTCCTCAACACGGATGAACTAATCTTCATTCCAAGCATATTGCATTTCTTGGTGTAGGGATACCACCGATCCCCCACCCTAATATCAGAGAGTAGTCTCCTCCCAATGGCACTATTGTTAATTTCTCTTGATTAGTTCTTATCTTCTTTTTGATCTCTAGAGGTTTAATCTTTGGATATCTGACGCTGTCGTACGAGCTGGCATAGGCACGTTACGCCAAAGATATTGGATTATCTGCCTGAAATCACCCGCATATTGAATGTTGAGGCAAGTGGGGTTCACAGGGGCTGGGACATCTAAAGTGTATATCGAGTAGAGATTGAGTGATAGACACCCCCTTTTGCGGGAGGCCTGCATTGAGCGGAAAATGGCGGACGTCCATAGTCCCCAAATTGACATACGCCCTCTCTCCATGACAGTCAAAGATACTCATAGTTCCTTCTAATTTTCACTTATTCAAAGCCGCAGGAACTTTTACCTCTTTCTTATTTTCCATACCTTACCAAACGCCTTTGATACATCCTGATAGACAATGTCCACGTAACTACCCTTCATTTAATCTTGGATAGCTTTTACGTGATGATATTTATCGCTATTCTAGTACTTCGTTTTTGAGGAAGCCAAACTGGTACCGATTGTACAGGAAATATTCTTTTAGGTGAGATACTAGTCTTCGGTTGAGGATCTTCTTGAAGAGCTTCCCACGAAATTCCAAGAGTGAAATTGTCCGGTAGCTCTCTCAACCCTAGATCCTTTCCATTGTTCTGCAAGAAGATCATATTAGCCGTTTTATAAGTATCTGGAAAGTATCATGTATTAAGACTGGCCTTTGAAATTTTTCTCATTCCCTCGATGATATTTGGTGGGTCCTTTTCAATGTTCAACTTTGTTAGCCACAATTTTTCTGGGGCCTTTAAAGGAAATGACAGGAGTGCACCGAAGAGTTCCTCTCCGGTTATCTTGGGTCCCTTTTAAAGGTTCTTCTAGTTTAAAGAATAACTGAAAATTATTTATTTTCAAATCTAATTGATTTGGATGATAGGCTAGTATTTCCGACCTTAAATAAACCAAAACTTTCTTTCTCAGTCTAGTAGTATGTGCTCTTGCATTGTCAGACTAAAATAAAGGAATAAAATCGAGCTTTTATAGTCTTACCTTTTCAATTTACTGTCTCAATTGGTTTAAATAAATCGTAGTAGTATTTGGTATTGATTCTGGAACCAGTTCGTAAGTAATCAAGAAAAATTAGACACTTATAATCCAAAAAACAGTAATCATCAACTTCTTCAGGAATAGAACATAAGGAGTTTTGATGGGAGTCACCTATCATGTTCTTATCCACTCATTAGACTGATTCTTAGTTTCTGTATTCAAATAAAAAGATCCTTTTTTATCATTTGTAATCCGCCCATGTCAAAGATTTTTTCCCTTTGTCTGGCTGAGAATTTTCAGTTGCTATCAAACACCAATACGGTTTATCTTATGTTCAGGGCTCAACAATTTTGGGAACAACAGGCCAAACCCTCGTTTATTCCTAAATTATTATGTAAGGTTTTATATATTTATGTAAATCAATGTGGAAAGAATTTACTTATCTCTCTCAGGTCATTCTTCTCTCTTCGATCAATACTCCCTCAACAGCTTGAATGTTTTCAGCATTTACTAAGGAACTTGGTCTCTCACTACGTGAGATTTCTCAGCCAAGCTTGTTTCTATTAATTTAAGTCGATCTATCCGTCTATATAATAAGCCCCTCGATTATGTTTCTTCCCTTCAAATAGTTTCTAGTTACTGATAAGGATGCTGGCCTCTTTCCATTAACTTTTAATTGCGATTAATCAATTATTACAAATTGTTTTTTATGTGCTGTGTTGAAGATAATTGAATATTTTAGGGAAGGTTTAGCTCACTGAAACTTATAAAGAGAATATTTGGAGATTTAGTGAACGGAAAATAGCCTATCTCTTCAGGACAGAAAAAGTAAAAATTGAATAAATGAAAATGTGTATTAAAAATGTAGTCACATATTTTCTGGGGCAATCCTCTACATATCAGCTACGGCATGAGGCCACTGCTTTACTTGACACCAACTTTTAATGCGAACTAGCATGGACATTCTAAGCAGTGATAATAGTGGAGTGTCATCTAACTATATTATTTTAGGGTTGCATCGTAAAAACGTGAGTGATCTCTTATAAGTTTTACTCAAGAAAATTCGGAGCGATTTGGGAGAGTTGTAGCTGTTGCAATCGTACAGGTCGGAATGTACTGCGTTCTTTAGGTGAATTCTCTTATACAGGAATGGCCAAAGGTTTTAATACTAAAATATTATATTTATTTCATTACTTTTTAAAAATTACGTGATATCAATAATTATTTTAAGATTCAAATTATTGCAGGTTAATTAATAAGTCCCCATTTTAAAAATTGAAGGATAAAATCATTCCTTCCCTGAATAAAATATCTAGCTCTGTCATTATTCCTGTAGCAGGTAAATGCCCTCCCTGAAGTTTTCTGTTTGATCAAAATACTAAAATGAGGATAAATATGGGTTAAATGAATGAGTTTATGTAATTATAATCTATATTTCCCCATTCTTTGATGAAGATAGATGTTGTAATCTTTTTCAATTTCAGAAAAGCTTCCTTCTAAAGAAAAGCGTGCAACTGTTGTTGCTCTCAAGCAAAGTGGCCTGAAATGCAAAGGTATAGTTGCCAACAGCATTCCATCTATAAACACTATTTTAAGTACCATTAATCACTGAATAGCCTGGTTAAGAAGAAATATACAGGTTGGTTCAACTTTTGTTGGAGATTTAAAGAATGGACTGTTGACGAGTAGAGAAGTGATATCATCTGGTGAAGCTCTGTTCCGCTTATTTGGATCAACTGGATGATCTTTGTTATGGGAAAAAAAGAGAGTGCTTTCACGATTCATGTGTGAAGCAGAAGGGCACTCTCCATTTCTTGGCATAATTCTCATCTAAGGGAACTGGGGCACTAACAATTATGCAAAAAACACTGCCATACAGTGAAATGATAGTTAAACGTGATTCATTATCATCTTTTCCCAACAATTCACGACAAAGTTGGGATGATAACTGTGTTTGTCACTCTGAGGATGCACATTTTTTCAAGGCAAAAGTAATAAATTTTTTGCCCGAAAATAAGATCAAACTTTTTATAAATCGATTCTTGGATTCGCCAGAATGGAACGAAATAGAGAATTTATTTTCCATATCAAACTTGGGGTTCATAAACACATGCTCTCCAATTGTAAGTGTAGCAGAATAAGGTCGAAGGATGACCACGTGCCCTCTTCTAACCACATGGCACCGAGATCACCACATGGAGCTTTAAATGCACAGCTAAACCAGAGCGAGGGTGCATCACATGCCATTATTACACCCCAGCACTATTTGTTTATGGACAGATTTCATCATCTCCCACGGCCACCTTTCAGCCAGTTTTCCTGCCTTCCATTAAAGATCAAAGTTCCTTGAACATTCTACGCCAACGTTATCTCTTCACCAAAATTTTCACGTGTGTGTGTGTAAGGGCAACCAGGCCATATAAAGCCACCTCACCGAGCGTCTATATAATCTACATATCTGCTAATATATATATATATATATATATATATATATATATATATATATATATGAATAACGTTATATATATATATATATATATATATATATATATATATATATATATATATATATATATACATATATATATATATATATATATTTATATATATATATGTATATATATATATATATATTTATATATATATATATATATATATATATATATACGAGGGGGAGTCAAAAAGTTCTCAGATAAATGGCATAAAATTTTTATTTGTAATAATACTGTAATCATTTTTCTACATAAGCTCCATTAACATCTATACACTTTCTTAATCTATGAATCCAACGGTAAAGACCATCTTTGTAGAATTCACGGGGTTGTCTCTGGCACCAAGTAATGACCTGCTTTTTTGCTTCATCTAATGATTGAAACCGGGTTCCTTTTAGGTGTCCCTTTAAATTTGGTTAGGTTAGGTTAGGTTAGGTTAGGTTAGGTTAGGTTAGGTTAGGTTAGGTTACCTAACCTAACCAAATTTAAAGGGACACCTAAAAGGAACCCGGTTTCAATCATTAGATGAAGCAAAAAAGCAGGTCATTACTTGGTGCCAGAGACAACCCCGTGAATTCTACAAAGATGGTCTTTACCGTTGGATTCATAGATTAAGAAAGTGTATAGATGTTAATGGAGCTTATGTAGAAAAATGATTACAGTATTATTACAAATAAAAATTTTATGCCATTTGTCTGAGAACTTTTTGACTCACCTACGTATATATATATATATATATATATATATATATATATATATATATATTTATATATGAAAAGAAAATCAGAACTTGCACGTGAGTCAAAATTATGATAAATAACACCCATAAGTAAAATGAAAAAAACAATTCCGAGCGTTTTCCTCTTTATTCTAAAGAACTTGTTCATGCAATAACATAGGTCAGGACAGAAAATATCTTAAATAGTAAGGAGTGGGGGGGTTAATACGGCTACCTGCATCAAAACCCTAACTAGGGGGTGCGAATTCTTTAAATACTTTAATTTATGATTTAATATTGTAAAATATGATAGGATCTAACCTAAACAGTCAATGGTTAATATTAAAATTTGAGAAAATTTTAATAGTGATACACTCCAAAATATTTCTTGAAATGTAGTTTGTACATTGACTAACAGTTTTAGCACTATTCCAATTAATAGTATGTTCCTGACTATAGATATTTAAAAATAATGCAGATTGTTTACAAAGATTACGAACATTAGTTTGGTGCTGTTTAACTCTAACATTCAATTCTTTACCCGTCTGTCCATAATAACATTTTTCACAATTATTACAACAAATAGAATATACAATGCCTGGTTTAGGGGGGAGATTTTTTTTACGAGAAGGCGATGGATATTGTTTTCATATTTAAAAATAACATTTATGTTCAAACATTTTAGTAAACGAAGTAATTTTTTTAAAATTTGGTTAAAAGGTAAACCTAATTCATTTTTGGCATGAAATTTAGGGATGTTACGATTAGGTTAATAAAATGAACGCTTAGCAGAATTCTAACAATTTTTAAGTACGTAGAAAGGGTAACACAAATTTAAACCTATATTATATATCCTATCAACCTCTTTATACAAATATTCGGGTTAGGCCCTAGAATAAAATAAATGCATAACTCACCTTTTCTTTTTATTTGTATGTTTGCACATCACATGGATTGAGGGTTATTATTATACCAATTAAATGACATTTATGAATATTTTGCGTATGTATGGTATTATAGAGGCGTCACATAAGTAGCTATAATCAATGAACGCAAACTTAGAGAATATATATCTATTGTACATATAATATCGATGGGAAGAATTATTATTGCTCAGAAATTATAGTTGCATATACACCAAATTTAACACTAACAAAGAGGAATCCACCCGGTTCTGAGAAACAAAAATTGGATCGACGCTGTTGTCTTCCACATATATTTACTTTATCTTTACACCTTTCTTTACAGATCTATCTTTATGAACCTTCTGAAGGATTCACACTAGTTGGCATTTCACTAATCCCAGAACCTCTAAGAATTGATTAATTAGGCCAACCGCACTCGATTTGGATTATTTAACCCTCGCACTGGGATCTATATCCCAAATTCTGGCGTGCTCCTTTCTGTGGGGTCAGCCTACGACAATAAGAAAGTATGTTGTGGCGATTATACTATTAGTGAATGCCAGAGTTTGACTGTAGAATGTACCATGATAGTGCATTCGCTTATGCTGCTACCAACATTAGTGTATGGGAGTGATACTATGGTATGGAAGGAAAAGGAATGCCCTTGATTTAGAATACTGCAATGAAATTTGGCGTGTTGCTTTTTATGCGATAGGTGGATAGATTGAGAAACAACTTTATAATTATTGGTTAGGTGGTGAAGAAAGTTATGTATAATAATATTGTTCTGAGATGATATGGACATGGAAGTAGATTAATTGGAAATAGAAGGGTGAAAACAATTTATATATTTACAAGAGTGGGTATCAGAGTGTGAGAAGGGGTCGACTAACGCGTAGAGGCTAGGTTGCTTATATAAATGACTGTTCGGTAGAGAAATATAATAGTTTTTGGTCATTAAAAGTTGAATCCTATTGAAAAAGAATTGAGATCATGTCAAAAGAAAAGCGTTGGTAAATTTGTGAATGGGGCAAGAGTCATTGCGATTTATAATGATCACTGATCACGATATTAAGCAGATGAAAAAATAGGGTAGACTCACAAAATTCATTCGAGTCATTAGGTAAATAGGCAAATAACAGTAACAAAACTCCGTGCAATAAAATTCTATTTAAACACAGTATACTAATCCAGAAAGTCTTTCACCTTCATGCGCTAGAAGGGGTAAAAATAAGCTATCCCTCCGCGTTTTTACGACTTTTGGACATTCCAAGTTTATAAATAAGATTGAAATGAAAAATTTTATTACATTGTTTGCTTTGAATGTAAACAATGTTTCGAGGAAGATTGTTTTTTAAGGCACATAAAGAAGAAAAGTAATCAAAATAGATTTAACAAAAGGCGCTAGGAATAATATTGTACGAATAAAATAAGCTTTTCTAAGACGTAAAACGATGTCTTTTCATCTGCCTTTTTAAATTGTCATCCTTTCTTGTCAAAGAGAATGGAAAATTTGTTTTACCCCGGCCTTGAAAGATTTGTAATAGCGTAATCATAATTATCCTCTCGTATATGTAAAGAGAGCTCCTTTCGAGGGCTTTGATGACGAGCTAGTAAGCCTAAATAGCCATTTTAACCACATAATTATGATTGCGCTATTGCAAATAATTTCTCGATATATATATTTGGTGAAACATGTATTTTGGAAACATTTATATGATTATAAATATATATTCTATACTTTGGAATTGAATGGTAATTATGCAACTAACTTATTGGTGTATTTTTGAAAAAAGGGGTGATATTAACGATTATATTATTTTATATAAGGAAAAAGACAAAAAAGGTAGAAATAAGTTATTCGACGTTTATAAAACTAGTTTTAAAATAGCCCTTTAAAGAATTTGTTGGGATATAATATTCTACAAAGATCTAGAATGATTCGATAAGTTCCAGCTATAATTTACTTAGGTATGTTTTTTTGCATACCCTGATTTAGCGTCTGACTGTCATATGCTCTCAAATAATGTATAAAGCCTGATAATTTACTACTAAAGAGAAGGTTAATGCTATAGAAGAATTAATACATTATGACATATTCGAGGAAGATATCTCTAAAATCTCTTCGACGAATATTCAGATCGATATCGATTAACCCTATAATATGCTTAAAAGAACTGCAAGACCATATGCGTTCGGCTTGAAATATCAGTAAAAAATAGGGGATTTAGTAATTATGTAAATAGTCAAGCTCTCTAATCTGAACTACCAGGCAAGAGCCATTTTATTAATCATGCTCACTTATTATTATGGAACCAAGTTTGCTAAAGCACAGTTCGAGAAACCAGAACAATTTTTGTGGAATGTGCTTTGGTGGGAGGAATCTAAAATAAAACTTTTTAGCTGGAGTTCAGCTCTGCATATCAAGGCACCGGGATGAAACCCCCTCTGATCAGTTAAACGCCTTCTCCAATGTCAGGCATGGAGGGGTACAGCAGTATGTTTTGGGTTGTTTTACTTCTAATGGAAAGGTTCCTCTATATATGAATAATCGATGGAACAAAGAATGCAAAGAAGTAACGGCAATTATTGGCCAATAATTTAACTTTAACTGTAGGTACTTTAGGGATGCCAGATTATTAGATTTTCCAGCAAGACAATAGATCTGCTTCCCGTGGTAAAAGCAACTCGTAAATAGTTCCTGTTGAACAATATTAATGTTTTACCGTCGCTTAATCAACCCTCTCACTATTTCCGATCAAAATTTGTGGCGAAAATAAATGGACAAGTATATAAATGGAAACATTCTAACTGTGACCAATTGGAACCTAAATATAAAGAAAGTTTGTAGGACATGCTTATAGGAAGCAATAGTGTTGGAATGAAATAGATATTAGTATATCTTTATTTAGTAGATCCAAATATGTCATTATTTCCACATTATATTAGTTTTGTTCGGGTAGTCATATAATGTCAGACAGGCGCCACGGAACTGATATGATAATTTCCTGTCGTCATCAAAGCGAGATTTACTCCATTTCCACAACAGACCTGCTACATTCTAAATAATATTTGAAATAATACGCCTAACTTTGCGGGAAATAATAATTAAAATATATTCAATCTCACATACAGACTAACGTCCCAAGAAACCTCGAGAACCTCTTCCTCCCTTTTTACAGAACTTAACCAAACCTTCATATTCTGTGAAAAGTTGGTTGATATTCTACTTTTCATACAAAATTTGCGCGAACTCTTAACAAATTATTTCATTGCAATTTTCTTATCTAAAATTGTGATCTTTTCTTTATGAAATTTTATATGTTAGGAAATTTTCATTCCAAATTCACTTTTCGATTTTAAATCGGCTTATACATATCTCAATTAATTTATCCTATCCATTTCAAAATTACGAAAATTGTTGGGCTTCTATATATTAACGCTAGCTCTATTGGAATTACTAAACACTATTCAAAGTGCAAAAAATCCCACTTAATGCATACTCACTGATGTAATACACTAATCCAATACTTGATTGGTACCAACAAATCCACTTAAATGAATCTCGGGTGTTAATCTTTTATTTTTACACAGCAATTTGTCTCTTGTTACCTTTTGCACGATTCAAATATTAGTTGCAAAGGAAAAATCTTACAGCCTCTCCGCTATAGCTTTTATTATATAATTCAGGCAATCAGTAATAAACGTTCTTTTAGTACTTCTATGTCGCATATAAAGCTTTTACTTTATGTATTTTACTCTCATAAACATCTTTGAATCTTTATATTCAAGTTTATTTGATTTCTTCTGATCTCTCCCAAATAAACATAATCTTACAATTCTTGGAAATCTACCATCCCTTTACATCCCTTTTATCTTTCATTGCCATAATTATCGACCACCAACTGACCAATTAGACCTTTTTTTACACATACTTTTTGCTAAGATATACTCAGAGCATAACTTTGTAAATGCAAAACGAGGAACTAAGTTCTCTTGGCCCAAAGAACAAGAAATTAATAGGTCCACAGAAAGATGCTTAGATATCTGCGAGGGTATAAAAATCCAATGAAGGATTCAACTGTATTAAATAAATACAGTACACCAAAGGATCACATTAAATGCAATTTAAACGTTTTAAATAAATACAGCGCATAAACAGGTGCATTAAATTTGTCATAGGGGTAAAACAACAACTACTCGTACCTTACGTCGTAACAAAATAAGCACTACTACTCTGGACAATCGGTACACGAACCGAATATACCCCCCCCCCTACCAGTCTTACGTCCTTTATAAATAGCTGTAGGTCTTGAAAACGAGAACCTAAGAATGGGGCGTAAGATGAAAAGAAATATTTCAAATACCTGTCACGAAATTAGTTAGGCAATACACGCATAGCGGTTGTTCTGGAAACGGGAAGAGTCGTACAAGCCCAAGCGTATTCCGACTTCCTGGTGAGAGCGAGAGAGACGAGTAAATCGGGAACTTGTAATCAGGTCAGCGGCAAATACTGACCTTGGTCTGTAGGTATCAGCAAATCCTCGCTGTATGAACTTCTGATCGGCTCTAATTCTTAGATGATGATGATGATGTGTGTATAGAAAGGACAAAGAGGGATTGCTGTGTAACACAGGCGAAGAGGCAGTCGTAGGGGAAACGTTTGCAGAAATATCTTGAGAGTGGAAAGGAAGAGTTGATAGGTTGGTGGCTAGACACCAATGCGTGGTGTGGTTGTGTGTGTCTCGAGGTGTTCGTGAGTTGACGACGGTTGGAGGGTAGTCAGGAAGGAGAGCGTGTCTGGTTAGGCGGAAACACGTTATTCATGATGCCTTTAGTTTATGGGAAGAACGGTATGGGTTGCGGGTGGTCATGGGCTGCAGGGTATCACGGTGCCATTGCATACCGTCTTACATGTAGTGCCGTGTATAATGGGTCTCTGGCGAGTTTTCCGAGTTGTTTCGTGAGTCTGGTGTGAGCGTATGTGTTGAGGGTGCGAAATTGTTGTTGTCGTGTAGTGTGGACACACTCGTGTACCGGGGAGGGCGGCAAGCACGCTTAAGAGCAGAGTTTTGAATGCGCTGAGCCTTGTGCTGCCACGTGTGACTTGCAGCTACGAGTGACAGTAGGGCATAGGTGAGAGAGGTTGCACGAGTGTTTTGTATAGGTGTGAATGAAGTTTAATTCTCGTAGGGTAGAAACTGCGCAGGGAAGTGTTTGTATGTGAGGCTCTTGCTTGTGTTATGTTCTGGTGTATATGGAACCTGAGGGCCTTGTCAAAAGTTATTACAAGGATTTTTGTATGTTGTGTGTATTTGAGCCTTGTTGGGCTTAGATGGTTCATGTCTGGTGTGTGTGAGAAGATTTGTAGGTTATGCATGAAGTGATTTCTTGCGCCGTACAGTGTCATCTATGTCTTCTGAAGATTCGTGGCAATCAGCCATTTATCCTCGTAATCTGTCTCAGCGTCTAGTATTCTTTTTGCGTGGAGCGAGATTTCTTCTGGTCCACGGCCGCTGACGAGAATGGTCTCATCTTCGGCGTAGGACACTGTATGTGTGACAGCAGTTTTCGGGTAGGCGTGGGGTGTCGTTTATGTGCATGATGTATGGTGTGGGTGCCATTACGCTTCCTTGGAGGAAGCCTGAGTGTGGTGTGAAGGGTTTTGAGAGGGTATTGTTGCATTTTATGTGGCATCTCCGTTCAGTGAGATAGTGCAAGAGGAGCCTTCTGCTGCAGAAAAGGAACTCGGTATTGTTGGCGAGTTTCCAACGGAGTCCCTCGTGCCACACTTTATCAAAGGCCTTCTCCACGTCCTTGCTGATGAAGAGTGCCTTTTGATGTACCTGGCGTTTTTTATGTATTCTGTCATGAACGATGGTTACAGCCGCCTGGGTGGACCAGCCCCTCCTGAACCCATATTGGTGGGGAAAGAACCAGACCCTCTCTTTCAGGTATTCTTGTAGGCGGCAGTTGATCATGCGCTCGAGTATTTTGCCTAGGTGCTCTAATAGAGCGATAGGCCTGTAGTTGTTTAGGTGTTTGGGGTCTTTGTTCGTTTTGTGTAGGAGTATGTTGTGAGAGACTTTGAATAGTTTAGGGAAGTGGCCTGAGGCTAGTGAGGCGTTGAATAGGTGTGTAAGTGTGGGGTATATGTTTGCGGCGAGGGTGTGTATTAGTGTAGCTGGTAGCCCGGAGGGGCCGGGGGCACGTTTTGGTGGTGTTTTAATGTAGTGCTTTTATTCCTCGACGGTGATGGGAGTGGTCAGTGTGTATGTTTAGTCGAGTAGTTCCATTCGTATCAGGGGGGCGGGCCTTAACTCGTGAGCGTGGGCCCGACACCACTCTTGGGCTTCCTGTAATTGCTCCTGCACGTGTGGTTTAGGTAGATTGTGCGTATGTAATGTGTCCCAGTGGTTGATAGTGATGATAGTGGTTGTGAGCGTTTGGTTGTTTACTTGGAGGGTGATGGGTCTGGGTGGGTCAATGCCTAGCAACCTTTGTACGTGCCGCTAGAAGAAGGAGGGGTTAGTGCAACGGGGGTCGTCCGCGATGTGGATTACCTCTAGCCACTACCGGTTTCTATCTAGCTGCACGCAGTGTAGGATGTGGGTACGTAAGTGATTGATGTTGCGTTGTCATGGGCCTCTAGTGTAATGATTATTGTACTATGTGATGAATCTCTGAGTGTGTATGGAAAATGTGAAATGTTTTATGCAACTGTAGGTTTTATGGGGTGAGTGTAGGTCGCGTGCTGTAGTTATACTGTTTAACATTGAGCACCAGTGGTCATCTAACGTGTCTGGAATAGTGTAGTCCAGGTCGAGGTTTTGTGGCGTGTTATCTGTCATGTGTCTCTTGAACTCTTCTCAGTTCATGTTTTTTAGACGGAGAGAGGTGATGTGGGTATGAGTATGGGAGATGTGGATATGATAGGGCATATCGGTATGCGGTCAGAGAGTAAGTGAGAACCCAGTGAGATGTGTCTCTAAAAGCGTGTAGCATGGTCGTTGCGGAAGACTACGAGTACCGAAAAATGTGGGAAAGGCCGGGCCGATTTGCTCGCAGCGATAGCGCGTCAATGCACCAGCCAGGTACTTTCCTGCATCATTCGTAGTGTTTGAAAGGAGTGTTGGGTGCAAGGCGTTGAGTTCCATCGCAAAGAAACTAGGAAGGTTGTTGTTTGATAGGGCCCGGAGTGAGATTTCTATGTTTAATTGTAGGCGTGGGGGTCTGTAGTGTGTGGCCACTAGGATGGGGCCGGAGCTTGTTTGTACCTTGTAGGCTAGAAAAGAGTCATTTTGTGTTTGGATGAGGAGGTGGTGTATAGAGCTCTTTACTAGGATCGCTGATCCTAGGGGCGGTGCCTGTGGAGATAGATACGTGTGGTGACCTGCAATGTGGAGTCTGTTGTTGGAAGTATGTAGGCTGGGGGAGTTCAAGAGTATTATGTCAGGTCTTTGTTTGTTTAGGACCCAGTTGGCAACAGTATGAAGAAGACCGTACCAACTGCGTAAGTTTAATTGTGTCACATGGAAGCAACCTATTATCGTGAGCGGAGTGCGCATGGGGCTGATTTAGCCAGGACAGTTCCTCTCTCCTTGGTTATTGTCCAGGAAGCATGAGGAGCCATTTACTATACTCGGGTCGGCTGTGGACTTGAAAGGTTGTCAGTGGTGCTCTGGGGGGAGGTTTAGAGATAGTACACGTGGAAGCATGGTTGGAGAGAGTAAAGTCTAGAAGGGGGGAGTTAGAAGCAGAGGTGGAAGGAGTAGAGCTAAGAGATGGTGGGCTAGAGATAGTAGGGGAGGTGCAAATTATGAGAGGGGGGTATCTGGAGAGAGAGAAGGTTGGGACGAAGAAGGAGAGGTGGAAAGGGGAGAAGAAGGAACAGCAGGAGGAAGGGGGGGCTTTACGCGTGGTTGTGTATGTGGGGGTGGTTCATGGTAGGCTTTTCTGTTTAATACGTGGTGTTGTGGAGGGTGTGGTGGGCTTGGGGTGGTGGAGGTTGTGGTGTCATTTTGAGCAAGGGGGAAGGGGTTACAATAGGGGGAAGTGGAGGTTGCCGAAGGGGGAGTGCTGGTGGTAACAAGGAGATTAGGTATAGTCGAGGAAGGAATGAGAGCTGTGGAGGGACCAGAGGAGGCAGTTGGAAGAGGGATGGGAGCATTTGGCAGAGGGGTAGGTAAGGAGGGTGTAGTGGCGGGAGGTGCAGAGAGAGAAGGGTTGGAGGTGGCGGGAGCGTGGTGAGGGTGGGTCCCGGTAGGTTCAGCGGGGTAGGTGTTCGTGCACACCGGGGTGGGGAGGAGTGCAGGTCTCCTGTGTGTATGCTCATCGATTAGAACGAACACCTTCTCGGGAAAGGTTATCTGTTCTAGACCGTGCGAAGCGAATATTGTATTAAGTATTTTTGTGTATAGTCGGGGGTCACCCCTCAACATGTCCTTTGCCACCGTTGAGAGCAAGGCGGCCAGGTGTAGCTTTGGGTGCGTGGTCTCTTTTGGTGTGTGATGTGGGATAGGGGTGGATGGGTGGTGTGAGTCGAAAGTAGTGGGAGTCTCTGGGTGTAAGGTGCTAGGGTAGGGGTGGGTGTGAGTGACTTTGGGTTGCTGCTGGGGTTGGGTGTGTCTGGGGTGGGACTGGAAGAGGTGTGGAACCTATTGCGCCGGCGGCGGCAAAAATTCTTGTGAGGGGGGGCGGGGGCGGAGTGTGTGGTTGTGTAGATGGGTTGAGGACACCGTATAGCTGCTACGGCGTCAGAGCGCGCCTTACTTAAGTAAGGGCATTTTAGTTTGAAGGCGACATGATCTCCGCTACAGTTAGAGCAGAGAGTGTGGTGGCCCACTACATTGCACTTAGAGCAGACCAGGCCTTCTTGGAAGTTTCGTGTTGTGTGTCCGGTTTTGTAACACTGGTGGCATTGTATTGGTCTATGTTGAGTTGTGACTCGATGTTGTGTGGGTATGTTAGGGTGCCATAGACCTTGATGCCTTGGTTAAGCAGCAGTGATTTTTTGTGTTCCTCGAACAGTGTGATCACTGCCCATTGTTTCATGTGATTGAAGTATATGTCCGTGATGTCCTTTTCCCCATACTTCTGTCTGAGGTGTGTGCCGAGATCTTAGGGAAGAAGGGAAACCATAAGGGGTGGGTCTTTGTGATGTGTATATGGTGGATTTTCACTCCCTTTTCGGCTAATTTTGTTTGTAGGTCTAATGCAGCAAGTGTGTCAGATGCGTGCGGGCGAAATTTTACTTTGTCCTCCTGTGAGCGAAGGCCGAGATTGTGGCCTGTATGTGGAATAACTATGTTCTTAATGAGGGTGTCGTTTATAGCGGCTAAGTTTATGAGTGTATGCTCATTGTTCGTTGTGGGGGTTTTCTTGTTGTGTATAGGAGTGTGAGGAAGGAAGTATTGCTTGCCATTTTTTTTCTATATATGGAGGTCTCCCCGCCCCGCCGATAACGACCCTATGAAAATGATTCAGATGTAGTGATGAATGATTAGTGAATATGGATCTGGTTGGGTTCCTCAGAGGGTATAAAAACATGGCAAACTTAATGATTACTGTAGCCAGAATCAACTGACTCCAGTCGGGGTGCCGCCACCTCTATTGCGTTTTGGGTATTTTCCAGTTACGTTCGACATCTTACAGAGACGGTAGAGTCTCTCTCTGTGGTCTTGGACGGTGCCACAGGGTAGGGTGTTAATTCTCCCCGCGTTGGTAACTTAGTACCATTCCAGGTTTGCTCCTTCCTTTGGGTTCCGCCGTGGGCTAAGCCTCATACCTTCTTTCCCCAAAGTTTGCAATTATGCCCTTTCTAAGTAGAACAACATAGTTGCAACGGAGTTCTATGTGTAGAGTCACATTCACAGAGCCAAGTCGCGGCGGAGCAGGGATAGGGAGGGTTTAGCACGTCATGCCACTATGAAGTGCCAACGAAATAAATGAATATTTATTCAGGGGGGAAGGTGCTTGTTGAATCCCGTAGATTGCTGGCTTTAGAGATTACCGTCCACGATATATCTTGCAGAAAATTCAGTCCGTTTTCTTGAAGTCTATAGCCATCGACTTTTCCTCCGTTG